>OY735206.1:42886750-42909250 GCA_963457665.1 Thysanoteuthis rhombus
AAAATGGATTATTGGCAACCCAACTTAAGAAAAAGTTTCCTTTTAGAATTCTACTCCACGTTGACAATTCATGTTAAAAGACCAACTCAGATTCGAAAACATCTTTTTTTGATGTTCCATTTCATACCTGATATCTATCTGTCCAGCTATCTATTCATTAACATTCAAGCATTATTCCCCTAGTCTAATATTCACGATGTAAAAAGATAGAAATCAACCAACGTTCTAATACCATGGCAAAAACCAATAGAATGTTTATAATATAAAAAACACTTCAGTTAAGGTGGGGTTAAGGGTTGAAAAGGATAGCGAAAGCAAAAATATAAAATATATATTACAAATATGTATACTTATTGAAATAAGTTGATGCTGTTAATTATCGTAACTTCGTGGGATTTTATTTGTTTTTTTTTGTTTGCTATTCAGATATGCAAACATGTAGAATTTGCAATCCAAAAAAGAGGAAGAAGACCCTTTGGTTTCTAATGTGAAGTTGTGGTTTTTATTTTCTTTAAGGTCGTCGTTGTTGTCCTGGCAAATGCTCCATTCAAATCTCATTGAAAAAATCATATTGCTATTTACTCATTTATTTCTTCCTCTATCTTTTTCGTCTATATTTCCACCATCTCCTTCCACTTCCATTCTCTCAATTATCATATCCTTCGCCATTCCTTTCCTTCTTTTTCTTTTGTATACTCAATTTCCTCTCTTCCTTACATCTGTTCAATTTCCCTCATTCTTTTACACTTCATTCAATTTTCTTTCCTGTTTCCTGTATTTATGCGTAACAAAACATTTCCAAATTTTCAATCTCTAAGACTAAGCCCGACAGCTTTTTAACAACTTTCTGTTATCTACAAGATGGGCGCGAAAGTACCCGGAACAAACGACTGTTATTTATTCAGACTGACGGCTGGCTTGTCATATATATATATATATATATATATATATATATATATACATACACTCATATTCAAATACATAGAGATTTACTCATATGTACAATCACTTACTGATGCGCACTTCTAATGCCCATTTTTATAGCTTCGTTCCCCACATCAGTGCCTTCTGCGTGTGGTGCAGACCAGCTAACCATTACAATATCGGAGAATTCGCATTTTGCTAGTTTGTTATCATAGATTCAAGGAATATTCAGACGAACAAGTATTTACCTGAGTTTTCTGCTTTAACCATTGACTATTTTCTCCTTTCCTCGTTCATATAAATCTCGTAAGGTTTGAAGTCAAGATTTGGTCAATTCCCAATCATTTCATTAATTTCCTAGTAAATGACGAAAGAATAGATTCATTCATACGCAAACCTTCTTCTTTTGGAAAGGAAACAAATGAAACAACAACTATGAAATCGAGCTCTCCTCGAAAACTTTAATATTTTATGGAGAGATCACAAGACAGCACAGTATATGAAGGAGAAAATGAGAGTCCATTACATCATGGAATCTATTATAAAACTTAAATGGCAATGGCAAGGGTCATGTTGCAAGAAGGGCAGACAACCAATGGACATTACAACTTACAACATGGATCCTCAGAGATCATATGTGAAACAGTGGCTGACTAAATACAAGATGGATAGATGAGCTTGAAAAATTTAGAAAAACAATGGCCCTGTGACGGCCACAATAGAGAAGTGTAGCAAATCCTGGAGAAGATATATGTCTAACGACAGACGTTAGAAGACTGATGATTATAATGCTGCTGCTGCTGCTGCTGATGATGATCATCATCATGTAGAAAAATGGGAGGGGGTTGAATCTAAAGAAAAAATGGGGGAGAACCCTTAAGTAAGTGCGTGGGAGTTCCTAAAACGAATGATTTTATCTGCCGCACATCTTTATCAAAATGAATTAGTGCTGTCCATGATCATAATTCTAGAATTCTGTCGTTGTTTAGGCTGTAAAAATAATAGCGTTCGTTTGTTTGTTTTTCCAAATTGATTGAACAGAACGTATGATCCAATAGCGTTAAGAGATTAAAAAGCCTCTAAAATACAAGTATTGCATTGCGTAAACTCATTCCAATGTTTCAAAGTCTCACATACGTCAGTTACGTCCACAAAACCTGTCTCCGAAACATATTTTGAGGTTGGGTTCGAAATATAATTTGCCATTGGCCTTTTGAGGGTACATTTTAAATTCAGCTGGGTTATGCGCTTATCAATGAAGTTTTATAGCATGACAACTGACAAGGCTAATTTGTACAAACTTAATAAATTAGCCACCAATAACCAGTGAGAAATTAGGTGTAGCAAGAGTATGTTACGTCAGTTTGCCAAATGTGTACGGCATGCGCACCTTGGGAAATGAGCATTCGGTATCATTGTTTTTACGTACTGTCCAAACCCAGTGTCTAGAACAGATCGGGAAAAAGTAACGATTTCTCTCTGAAGGCTATTCTGATCTTGATCCTTATAAACTGATGTGACAAGCAATATTACCTAATTATTGAGTATCTATTAAACTTAGCTTAGTTTTGTTACAAGGTCACGACTATGATGCAACTATGGAATCGAACACACTTGTCAGTTAATGAGCTGTGAGTTCAGTTTACTATTGCACCAAAGTTTGGTACTGTACGTATATTGATATAAGCAAATCATCAGTCTTATTACTCTTCGCGTCAGCGCATCCGTGTCTAAGCAGGTTATTGTAATAGGCTGTGACGGATTATCTGCCAACCAGGTCCCTTGGACGGGCTTTAATAAGGTTCCCCGTAACCTTTCATCCGTCCCAATCTACTAAATAGACGTTGAATAAAATAAAATAGCGTTTGGTCACGTAAAATAATTTACATCGTCGTACAATGTGTAATACAACGTGCGTATAATATCATATAGCTACATGGATCAATGGCAGCATTTTTTTTTCATTTATTTTGCATCTCTACATTGGTACGTATGAAAAATATCACTGGTTTTTGTTTACAACAGTGACCCCCCCCAAAAAAAAGAATCGAATCAAATTGCATAGGTGCCGAATGACTTTGTTCCCATAACTTATTGTTGGGCGTAAATCTGCTTTGATCCAATGAGAACAAAAGTATGGAAATATCACCCCAAAGACACATATTGACTCAAATTGTTTTTTCACGCCCAATCAAACCATTTTTGCTGACGGTCTCTTCTTTTTTTTTGTCCCTAGGCTTAAGGCTAGACTCCCTAATGGTTAATCTGCTATTGGTTATTTGCTTTGGACTTTTTCTTGCGTGAGATGCATCTGCAGGATTTGATTTTTCTGTGTGATATCTCCTGCAAATCACTGGTACCAAGTCAATTTCTTTTATTCATGATCGACAAAAGCAATTTTGTGATAAATTTGGCAGGCTATGACCAGTATTTTCACTTGGAAACATAAATTCAATCAAGATGCACGATCATAGCCAAAACTTTACAGAATGTCTTTGTGTTACTTTGACGCAATGGAATCCTTAGACATCCGTCTATTGAAATTTTAGACATTTGTCAACGCTTGAGAAGTTCTTTAATGGATAGTCAATTAAAAAATGCCGTGATTCCATAGTACAGAAAGGTATTTCCTTGTGACTAGATTTATTTCTTCAAGATTGCTTTAACATTTCATTTCCCTCTCCTGTCTACGACTGAAAAATAGTTTCAGATTGAATATATCACATCTCATTTTTTAAGTATTGACATTTATCTTATTCTCAGACAACTAAAAAATAGTAATGGTAATATGTCACAAAATAAGTTGATGACAGGTCGGGGTTTGGCCGGTGAACTAAACACGTGTGTATCCCACCAGCCTCGATTGTTTATGTTGAGCTGATGTAAAAAGTAGAATTTCCAATACTACTTTCATTGGTTGGCAGTATCGCATGACTTGATAGACTGACATAGCAAAATGTTGTTACAATTATTTGCTAGGCATTCAGCCTTCTGCCATACTAGATTGAGGCTATTATACTTCTCTGATTTTTGTTATCCTTACAGAACAAATTGTTGAGAGGCTAGGCAAGTCTGTTTCTTTTGAATTTCAATTCTTTCTGTTATATATATATATATATATATATATATATATATATATATATATATATATATATATATATATATATTCCTGCTGAGCAACTACCTCAACGGTTATCAACAGAAAGGTTGGCTATGTACGAATTGTCGTTTCTTTCTCATTAATTGTCTGACATCAGATCACACCTTACCTTTTATTCCGTAGACAGATATCTTGACAGAATAAGAGCCACTCTTGCACGCAATCACTCACACACGCACACAAACACACACACACGCACACACACACACACGAACACTGTAATGAGTCATATCAAGCTTTGCACACAGAATACTTGAATTTACTGAACGCACTAACATATCATTTTCTTTTTATCTTTCTATTTCGTCCTTTTCCCCCTCTCTCACCCACATTCATTCTTTCTACAACACAAAACACTTATTTCTTCCGTCGGGTGATGACGTCATGTTCAGCCACATTTGGAGTAAGAAAATTTTCCTTCTGAGTTTGAATGATATCTGTTGAAGCCAGTTTGAGTCATAGCTTGCCATGAAAATTGTTTTTTCATATAGATAACCTCTTCAACAGAAATGTCTACATCGTATTTTTGCAGGATTGATGAGAGCATAGTGTATGTTTATGAGAAGTGACAATAAACTGTATGCATACTGCATTTCGAGCAGCTTCATTCATAACTTTTTTTCTTGGAATTAGATGTGAAGAAAAAAAACAGGTGTTTGGTATGGTTTGCACGTTGTTAGTGGGACTACCTACTCATCATTCACTTTATTCAATTGAAGCAGGTGATATACAAATGTCTGTAAAAATAACAGAAAAAATTCCTCGAGTGTCATCATTTCTTTTTGTATTGTTCCTTTCCCATCATCCACATTATTAGAATGCAACATTGAAGTCCACTCTCAAATGATTCAACTTGTTCATAATTCTGACTGGATTGAAAAATGTATATTCTTTAATTATAATATCATATTGATCACATCTGTACATACTTTAATGATGATATGAATTGCATGGTATTCTTTGGACATATTTGCACTTCAATGAATTGACTTCACAGGAACATACAGCCCTCCACTCGAAAAATGTACCGAAGGCCCTGGTTTCACACACAAACACACACAAACGCGCGCGCGCGCACACACACACATATTTATATATATATATATATATATATATATATATATGTATATATATATATATATATATATATATATATATATATATATATATATATATATATGTGGAAAGTATTATGTAGCTCCACAGATTTCCTTATAACACATTCACAATACAATGCTGTGGTAAATGAGAATTTATTTATATACATCATTCCATGGAGTGAAGAAATGCATCTCCTCTTGCATAGATAAATATATTGAACACTAAGATTATTTTGGTCACAATGTCTTTAACAGTCTTTTGTAAATTAGTAATGCATAATATTCACCCCTTCCCCTCTATACGCATGCACATTTACGCACACATGCACACACACAAACCCATACCCATACGCACACACACACACATACACACACACACACACACACATATATATATATATATATATATATATATATATATATATATATATATAAGGAAAGTACGATGATGTATTACCGACTTCCTGATAACACCGTAACATAATTCTTTTGTGGCAAATCGCAATCAATATATACTTCTTTCTATAGAGTAAATTTGAGTTATCCACTCTCCGCATTTATAAATGATAGCAATTGTCCCTGGCGCAGCAGAGAACAACATATTACAGAGGTAACATTCCCGAAAGCACAATGATCATATGTACACGGACAAACATGATTTTATTCATAGTCAATGAAGGAGAATTGTTGGATGCAATATTTATAAACAATAAGAACTGTAGGTGACTCTTGATTTATTTTTGGAGGCAAAAAGTTTTTCAGTCTGTAAATTTAACTCAAGATTAAAAACCTATTTATCATTACTATAACAATGTTTGTTGTGGTACCACTGCGCTATTCGATGTGAAAATCAATTTCAAAATGTAATTCATGTAAATCATAGAGCTTCTTGATAAACTTTTTTTCGTCCACGGAGAAGCTGAAACCATGCACTTGTTATATAGCATTTGTTAAGAAATAAATAGATTCAAGTGAAACTTCTGACCTAATGCTGTTCACAGATTTCTCCACACTACAATAAGTATATTTTACGACTGCTTTTTGCCATAGATACACCTAGTAAGTACGGTCAAAGTAGTGAAATTAGAAGCAAGACAGTTGATGTAAATGGTATGTACGTAATACCACAGCAAAAAATAAAGAAAAGCTATCAATTTCGGTAAAGAATATTTCCAGACTTGTTTCATATTAAGAATCCATATACGAGATTTGATAGACATCATAGAATAAGATATTTGTGAATGTCCGAGGATGAATTTTGTTAATGGCAATATGCAATGTGGAATAAGTAGAATGAAGTTTTTGAGTATATGCAAGTTGATAAATTGTTCATGAATTTGTTTCCTATTATCTTTTGATAACTTGGTGTCACATGGGGGATATTTCTTCGAAGCCTACCGCGGTTTACTGCTGACATTAGAGTCATAGCTTCGCCTTTACTACTTAGGGCAAAACAAGAACTGGTATCCATTTTATCTCGATGAAAACAATTAAGTTATTCAAGATGAAAGGAAATATAAGTCAAAACGAATAATGTTTGAGAATGCCTCATAAAAAAGGGGATAGTAGTACGATGTCAGATGAACATAATGTCATTACGTTCAAAACAACCAATCTTTTTGATCGAATCAGATGGTCTCTTTGAATCACAGAATCCCCGAAGAGTTGAACATGTTTCATTTATTTCAAATAACAGTTCCTTGATTGTAGTTGTGTACCAGAATACCCCTTACCTCTTGGGGGACTGAAAAATTGTAAAATAGATAGAGCCAAAGGAAAAAAGAAAATTAATTTCCAACTGATTAGTAATTTCTAAAAATATAAAAATTGTTTTGATATATGTTTACATTGATAAATAAACAAAGGAGGGAAAGTGGTCTTTGATATAGCATTACGATTTGGAATTAGTTCACCCTGATGATAGTCTCATCACCAGGTTGAACGTTATTTCCGAGGTGTAATACTTACATAAACAGTGTTTGAACAAAATATAAGCTGATGGATATTTATATATATGAACGAATAGTCAGCGGGGAAGAAGAACGAATTCAGAGCCAGACTTGGTGAGACGCCTGAATTGTTGTTAGACAGGGGAGTGCATCCCCATACGCACGAGATTTATTTCTCACGTTATTTCTCTTACTCTCTTTCTCTTTCATTCTTTGTCTATATCTATCCATCTCTCATGGATCACTCATGGGCTTGGAGTACGATCTGTAATCGACCAATAAAAGATTATAAAATCGAAAGAAATGTCTGTGCTTAATCTATATTTTCATCATCATTAACGAAAGAGTCAGGCAAACTGAAGTAAAGCAAAGTAAACATTAAATCGTTTGATTTGAAACGTTTGTTTACATGACCGGAAACACATTGCTTACAAAATTCTCAGTCAATTATTGTCCAATTCTATCGTGTCTGCTAGAAACCGTCAACCGATTATATCAGTTTCATATGATAATAGGTTTCTTTAGTTTTGGGGTCGGTTTGTCTGGTCGCCTATGTGGCTGACCCTCTATCTGAATGGCTATGTATCTGGTTAATTATCATCCATCTGTATAGGCTATATTTACATCCTACAGGATTGAAGATTAACTCTTTATAATGCTGGGAAGAAATTTGTTTTAGTTGTTTGAAAATTCACCCTTTAAATAGGTCTTTGGCGGCGATGGTGCATTTGCAACCAATTTAAAGGAGGTACTTTCTGATGCCAATCAAAGTGCAGGATGAGTCACTTGACTACTGATCTACCCTCACAGCATTTATTTTAATCAACATGTATTGCTGCCAAAAGGCAATAGTTTCGTGACAGTTTCCATTGAATGACCAACTTGATCGGTCTCGTATTTCTTTTGATTGAATATACTGCATTCATATATGATTGGATTGACAGAGTCGTATAAACGACATTCACTATATACTATTGTTATTACTGTTAATATACGGGGTCAGGTCCTCTTGGGAATAATTCATTAGATTAGGTCGAGGTTAACTAAATCGATCCGATAATAATAATTTTATTGCTTCAAACAATCGTACAACTACTCATTAATTAATTCGAAATTCACGGCTGTAAGTGCCACATGTGTCATGATGGGTCAGGTTTGACTACTGAGCACTTTGGAGGACTTACTATTTATGTTGTTTGAAAATCATGAATTATGAAATCATTGTCGAGTCGCCCAGAAAACAGAGATCGCTCTGTTCCGTATTTGCATGAAGGTGAGGGGTGTCTTTGGTATTCACCAAACAACTGTAACTATGTTGCAAAACGTAATGTGGGTATGCCACTAGAAAGAGTGTGTTGCAACAAATCTCTAAGTTGAGTGAGCATGCCTGCATTAAAAATCAAAATTTGAAATGCTTATTATACTTGGTCTAAAAGTCTGTCGAATATGGAAATGCATTTACCATAGTTGCGATACAAGTTCACTATAAGAGTGATATACTAAGCTTGACTCCCTTTATTACACGATCAGGAGCATAGGATAACCTGTGAAGAGATGTACTCTCGACAAAAACAATAGTCTCCAAGATTAGTTTACTAAAAATTACTCAAAAAGTAAGTGTCGCGCTGGGTTAAATCTTCGCCAAGTTGTCTCGGTTTCTTACAAGGCAACAACGGTGGAGAGCCCAGTGGGGATCAGTATCCTTATACTAGAGAAAAGATAGCCAACCATTTGGCAACAGGAAACACACTGATATCAACTTTGTTTTGCACAAAACCACTGGAGTTTACCACCGGGCTACAGTAGGTACTTTTAGCATGGCTCAGTCTGTTGAATAGTGATGAGAGTGGAAAGTCTATGAAGACTGGATCATGACTCCAGCATTGGAGTCTGTAAGACTGTGTAGTTTACTAATTTACTTCGAGTCTCATGGATACTCCCTTGATTTGAATGGTTAACAAATTGGAAATCAGATCATTTCAAGTATTGTTTATAGTAGCAATAATTTTCTTCTGTGTTGCTCTCTTACTTTAATATATGAATCTATTCTATGTTATTATCAGATTTTGGAATGGACCTGTTTTTTCCTAATTTGCTGTTTTCAGCGTTCATTTTAGAACCCTCAATCTTGCACTTGGTATCAGTTTATGTGACATTCAACTCCTCTCAAAGTGACTGGACTGGTTATTTTGCATTGATATCTTCAGGAGTATATGATTTCAGAACGTTCATTTAACAACCTCACCAAGTTTCGATCACAAAAAGTGGAAAATGAAAAAGATCATTGATTTGAGACGGAGCATTTATAATTCGTGTACAAAAATCAGAAATCTTTGTTTCCAAATTCAGTCAATTCGATGATGTATGAAAATGATAAAGTTCACCATAAACAGAGTATGAAGAAGGTTTTTCCACTTGAATTCACTCCACAAGGTAATTTTATTTAATTCTAATTTCTCGATTCCTTTTCACAGATTTCGATTCACACACCAGAAAGAAAGTTTTCCTCAGTGAAGAGAAAAAGAAAGGAAAAAAACAAACACGTTCACAGCTCTTAGTTTTATATTTTATATCCGATGAACCGATAAAAAAAAATACTGTGAAAGAAGACAGAGTGAATTTTAAAAAAAAATCTTGCACTTGAATATTGTTTTTTCTTTTACCAAAATGGCTACAATCTTCCTATTTTTTAGACATTGCACTCATTTTTTGAATAACCCTTTCCTCAAGTCAACACGTGTGAAATTTAGTTGAATATTTTTTTCCTTTAAAAAATTACTGCGATTCAACATAAAACTTAGATTAGTTAGAAAATAGACATTTTTCTTCTATTGAGTCGTCTGAATGCAACACGGATACATATTGGTTTTGTAAAAGTGGGCAATAAGTGTTATTTTCTGATCGATCATCTCATATGATGGTTTGGAATTTACTTTTATATTTGGAAAGGTTCAAATTCGTACATTTCATATCACATAAATTGAATAAAAAACTAATTCATATGAACATCTCCGTCCTGTTCATAGAACTAACTTCGTGAGATGAAATAGCTTTTTACTGGACTATTTTGAATTGATCAAAAATTGATATATTGCACTTTTTACGTATTTTCATGCGTTTTTAGAAATTTCATGAATAGGCATATGTCGATGGATTTTGTCAGTGTTTCATTTTTAAATAAAGGAGGGTATTGTTCCATCTTTTCCTTGTTCCCTGAAGTCATGTATTCCACAAAGTTCATATTTTGGTATTTGTACCCCCTCTCTCTCCCTCTCCCTCTCTGTCTCTCTTTCTCTCTCTCTATAGATATAATTCGAGAGAGAGAGAGAGAAAGAGAGAGAGAGATACGCACACGGCACATGCACACACAAATACAGCATAGATATAGATATATATACACACACACACACACACACACATATATATATATATATATATATATATATATATATATATATATATATATATATATTCAATCATGTATAGATACGTTCACACGTACATAGGGAGTGGGAGATGGAAGGTGCATAACATAAGGTTCAACAGATTGCAACTAGTTTAAATTAGTATTTCAACCTACGATCAATGATCCCCTTTCCAGTTAAATAATTTATCCCAGACGATAACCATTTGAGTTGTATTTGGTATCAGTAAAAGGTTGATACGTAGGAATTCTATCGATCTAGGAGCTACCGAGAACGTTCACAATGAAATTTCTACAGAGAAGACGGTCTCTCAGGAATTAATTCATATAATAGGGGTCTGAGAGTGTAATTACAATGAATGAACAATCTTTGTAAGAGAATACATTCGTTCGGTGTTGTACATTGTCTTAGTATCGTGTATTTTTGTTTGCTTCCGTTTTTACTCAAGGGATTCACTGGCGTTGGCTATATTTCCCAGAAATTAGAAATTGTTGGCGAGTTTCATTGTGCCTGAAGGGCATTATACGTAGCAGCAAATACAATAAGGAAACGAAAACCTTGTATGGACACGCAAAATAAATAAATTGGATATGTAAATCTGTTATTTCGAAAGGTTTTTCCTTCAAACATATCCCCCGATTGTTTTTTTTTCATGAGAGCATGAAATTACTTTAATCATTACAACTGATTGAGTGGACGAAGTTGTCATTAACTGGAAATTTCACGACCATGTAACTGATATTACATGAAACGTTACTTATATGCAGAGACGTGTGACGACAAGAAAAATCAAATACCCTTATCAATTTAGACAAAACTCAACCTAATAGGAAACAAGATCCAAAAATGTTGTTTCTTTCATTAACCGGAGATTGCATTGTTATAGGAGTAAGAATGATAATAATCGTAGATCTAAAAGGGTGAAAATGAATGAAGGGATATTAGGCGCTAGTTTTATGAAGAAAGTCAACATTCGAACTCCTAGCTCCACCTTTGGTTCGACATAGATATCTCCCACAGAAAACTCAAATGGCAAATGGCTTGAGATCCTGCAAGAATGTCAGACAATAGCTGGACATCAAGACTCACGTCATGGATTTCCAGAGGTCATATGCAAAAGTTTGGCTGACATATGATGTGAAAAGCAGGACTAATTCAGAGAGTAACGGCCCATGATAGAACAATCTGGCGAACCTGGTTTCCGTCCAATGTCGATCACTAAAATATTATTAATAATCTGGAACATTCACAACATAAACTAATCTGAAATTTACAAATACAGGTAATACACTTTCAATCCATTTTTGATATTTTTGCGCTATAAATTCTCTCATCAACCCAATAATTATATAATTTATCAAACTTACTGTATTTTGCAAGAAAGTCAGAAATTCATCATCATCATCATCATCATCATCATCATCATCATCATCATCATCATTTTAGCGTCCCTCACTGGACATGGACTTTCACAAAGATTCGCCAGAACTTCCCGTTAAGATCATACACCTCTTTGATCAGATTTCATAAAGATGGGAATGCATACGTTTGAGTCAAATATTTTTTTTTCTCTCATATAAATCTTGAAACGAGTTTTGATATTGAAACAGGGACCAAAACAAAAGGTAACCTATAATTGGATTCAACGCTAAACAGAAGCAAAACAAATATACCGACAAAACCGAGAGATTTATTGGCTGCCTGTAATAAAAAGAAAAGTGGGATACAAAATGTATCACGTGACAAAGGGCGGACCCTCAGTATATGCCCTTGTTTATGGCTGGACCAAAGTCATGATCAAGGATTATACGAGTTTTGACTGGTGGCACTAGCAATATATCAGTTGATTGCAGCTGCTGCCAAAAATTGGCTCATTTCGCTCAGTCGTTCTCTGACCCCCGGCTCATTTTCTGTCAGCAGAGGGCACCAACGTTCAGCAGGTTTTTGGAGAGGCATCAAATTCAATGCCATACTTCGTACACAGCAAAAGCAAACTCCGTTAGAAACGATTATTTCATGTTTGTATTGTAAACTTCTTACGCTTAACACTATGAATCAAACCAATATACGATCATATATTTCTACGTATCATCATTTGCATATATTTATATATATACATGCATATATATGTGCGTGTGATTGCTTGTGTGTGTGTGTGTGTGTGTGCGTGAGTGTTTACGCACGCGCGCGTGTGTGTGTTGTATAAGCTTATAAATATATGTGTGTGTATGTGTATGTGTGTGTGTATGCTATCAAGAAATGCATATATGATCGGACGAGAAGATTATGAATTGCATTTTATCATATTGGAACTTTTTTTTCGAAATGGTTTACCATAATCACCAGGTCTAATGATACTTTTACCAGGAATAGTAAATCATTTCAAATCAGATTTTCAATAAAATGCAATTCGTTGAGATATATATATATATATATATGTATATATATATGCATATATATATATATATATATATGTATATATATATATATATATCTATATATATATATATATATATATATATATATATATATATGGGTTTTAAAAAATACAGGGATGTTTTTGTGAAATTCTGATCAAATTTCGTCTGTTTGTGCAAAATTGCAAGGTTGTGCTGAGCAGCCCTCTGAATGAATAATTTATCTTGGGGTCTCACCCCCATTAGAAGTCGAGTAAATCATGGCAGATTTGTAGGAGAACAGAAATAGGAATTCCTTCTCCTGAAATGGCAAACAGGGTTCTTTTTGCCGGAAATTCGTACGGTATCATCATAAAAAACAAGTGATATGCTAATCATTGCAAAAATATAGATTTAACGTAAGTAACAAAAAATATACAGTCGTAGCTCTTACAATATCTATCACATGTCACAAATTCTTATTGATCTGTTATCGGGTGAAAATTCTAATTCTCAATACACGGGTGGAATTGTGCTACTTTTTAAAGAGCACGAAGTACAATCAGCACGGAACTGACCATTTTGAAGGAATATGTAATAACTATTCTTTTTCAATTTAAATAATTTCAGAAATTTCGAGGAAATGGGCACAACAAAGTTGGTAATATGGAAAAAGCAGTGCTTAAAATAAGGCAACAAAAAGAAGATAATATTATCAAAGCAATTCATGTTATATACCTTTACGAACTTAATATCAAAGTCAAGGAAAAAAGCTCTTACTGGGAGGGGAAATGTGTTGGTGTACTTTTCCTCCCCTACCCTGGATTTGATATCATTCGGTTCGGATTCGTACAGAGAGGATCCATAGAGAATCGGCTATTTTACTAAAGTCCAGAAGTGTATAGATGATGATATCCCTGGGTATTTCATCAATATAAGAACACTCTTTAATCAAATAAAAAAGGAGATATTGAAAGATTATAGCTTCAAAAATAGTGTTACAATCTGAGCTGATGTGTAAGATGACAATATGATATCAATGATACAAATATATACACGATATAATAGACTCAGAATTATATAAACCACTAACTGAGAAAGTGACAATTACACCTCCAAATGCCTGCTTTGTTTTATATGGATCAAAAGCACCCAATGATAAAAATTTACCAAAAATATCTAATCACAAGGATATCCAACCAACTTTACCAAGTGAATTAAGAACAAAAGAGAATAATCCATCAGTAACATACGGATGGACACCAGCAATACATGATAGAAATTTTAAGTTTGAACGAACAATATACTCTCTAACCATAAATAAGTACAGTGAAATTGATTTTCCAAAATATGATAAAAATCTTGGCAACGTGTTGACAAACAAACTCTTCATAACACGTCATAATTATGAAGAACCAAATTGTTTGAATATTGCAAGTATTTGAATGATATTGAAACAATATTAGATAATTTTATTGTGTCTAGGTCAGATGAATATTGAATAATAAAATCAGCATCCAACAGATGGAAAGAAAAGTGCGTAAATTTGCAAATGAAAATATCCAATTTGATAAATTGGTTATAATTCCAATTAATACAGCGGCAAATAATATATGCAAAAATATTATAAACATTGGATACTTTCCGAAGTAGGTTTGATAGGTACACAATTGTCCCTGCATAAGGTAGCTATTTGTGAATCTGATGATATTATGTCCAATAACATTGAATCATAAGACGAATGAAAATATGCAAAAATCATCAATTGTGCAAAAATCTAATAATTGCTCTACCATCCAGGGTTTGTATCACTAAACTCTCTCAGCAAAACTGTTTCTAAAGTGTCTAATTTATAAAAAAAATCAAATACATACATTTCATATCAAAAGTGAATTCCATAGTTATTTACTTCTCTTCCAAGTAGTAAATAAATCTATACCCTTAAAGAAAATAGCATATCATAAATACCTGTTAAGGTGCTTAATCTATTTCAACATATAATTCTTATACTTTTTATACTTTTCATAGTATAATTCTTTATGAAGATTTCATATAAGAATAGATTGAATATTTGGGGAATTAGGAAAATAAAATAGGATTGATTTAGTACTTGTTCGTATGGGAGATCATTCAACTGATAAGGCCAAAGGAAAGGGGAAAACATTTGGCTATGGTCCATTTGTCTGACTGATGAGTAGTTGGTCGGGTTGCAAGATCGAAAACGGAATGCTGGATAACGAATTTCTTTGTATATTGACGAAATAGTTCGTTCAAGTATAACTACAAACTTGAACTTTTTGTGATTTCGAGAAAAATTATGATACTGATTGAAGCAAAATGTTGTGAGACGTGTAGAATAAAGTTTGAGGTTAGTGAAAAGAAATTCGTCAAATCATCTAATTTGAATAATTTGGTCGAAAATCAACTCAAGTTAGTTTATCTAAGAAACAAAAATTCTCAAAAATGACATCACAAGTTGGTTTAGACGCAGTCCGGCCAACAGAACGGATTAAATATTTCCATGGATAAACACCCCAAAAAAGTAAAACGAGAAACGAGTCACGTCTGTTGCTATACTTGTCATCGTCAAATATGTTTCCTGGGTAACCTACACACATACCCTTCCCCATACACACTACATGATTATTTACACAGAGATTGATTAGCAAAAGGACACAGCGTTCAGTGTAGATTCATATAAGGCATTCATCCAAGCTACTTAAGTTTATGTTCAAATAAAACATGAATTAACTGTGTTTTATGGCTTCAAAATTGGCAAAGTGATCACTCAAAATGAAAAAATGAAAATATTGAGCAAAAATCACTGATTCAAGTTACTCTACAATCAAATAAAGAAGTCATATAATCACGATGAAATTATTCTTCTACTTTGATTAAAAAAAAGTAACTTTTATTTTCGATATTTTGTCCGTAATAGCCATGAAAACCAGACGAAAACACACCATCGAAAACGGGAAAATCTTAAATATGTATGCGATCACACTTTTCAATTCAAAGAAAAAGAATGAATTGATATTCGAGTAATTTGAATATCTCATCTTCTTCTTCAAGATATTGAAAATCAAATCAGTTATGGAAAGGGAAACCGCTCTTTTAAATGAGATTTTGGAAGACATTTTTTGGTCGAAAGTGAAATGTACTTTTGTTCTGCGTCTCATAGCAAATGATAGAAAATCAACGTTACCTTTGATATCTTACTTCATTTTCATTCATAAACTGAGTCATTCTACAGTGCACACCAAATTATCATTATGCAAAAGTGTTATGTTACTGTAAATTCAGTTTCTTGTAAGATAGAAATATAATTTGACACAAACATTGGCAAAACTGACCTGCGACAGCGTAGCGAAAATGAACACATTCTGTACTGTAGTGATCAAACTGGAGAAACCTTTAAGAATTCCAATTTATCAGGTTTCCGCTACAAAAGTATTAAAATGTCGCAGGCTGAGAAAACTTCTATCATCACAGCATTCAAAAAGGCGGTACAATACTTTGAATAGCAGAACAGTCGAACAGTGAATAATCATATTGATGGCCTTACTACACTACGTAGAACTTCAATTAAGAGCAAAGCAAAGGTAATAACACCACGTCATGTCTCAATTTGAGTGTATTATCGAAACTTCAGTCCCAAACTGCAAAACTATATTCGATGAAGTTGATCGGAGTAACATGTCCCAATTATTTCGAAACCAGATTCACCATCTTGTTATCAAATGTCTCAGCCCTGATATTTGTCCACTTTTGAAGCTCTCGAACAGGATAAAACATTTGCAATGGGATCGAAAATAATTGAGAATCGACTTTGGATGCATTTCTTTTCACCGACGAGTGCCAAGCTGCACTCCTTGGACTGGATTGATTAAGTGCTGGCTGCGTTGTAAAGGAAGAGAAGCATCCTGTACGATTATGAACTAGCAAGATGGTGGAAGAGCTATGTTTTTGACTGAAGTTATAGGACGCAAGTTGGTTGGACTTTTCTATGCAATGGGAAACAAATTTCCTTATCAGCATTGAGTTTGTTAAAGAAAAACTTTGCTACAGTTTGATATCAGATATCCTTATGACAATCTATTCTCACAAGTGCAAAAAAAAAGAACTTCGCTAAAAAATCAATATTAACAAAGTCAAAGGATGACGGACAAATATCTGTGATTTGTGAGCAAGCACCCCACATTTCAAAGCAAATGATTTATGCAGGAATTTCTGTTCAAAATTGCATGCTTTTAATTCATGGATTCCAATGTATATATGAGTTCAATACCTTCTTTAAAACTTGTTGATTCTAACGATTACCTATCCAATGATTTCAATATATACATTTTGTGCCCATGTTCGATAATTTAGCGAGATCAAAATTGAATGATTGCATAGATACCCTGGAACCTTTTGCTCCCATGCATTCTGGTTCAATATTTGCAGGCACTACATAATAATACTATGCAGATTAATTTTGTGAAAAATATCCAAACTCTTTAACCTTTCAGCAAGATTCAGAAGTAAAATTTATTCAATTGATAATTTGACAAACAGTGTAAAATGAACCTTTCAAGTCAACATTCGTTTAAAGAACCTCTTCGAATCATTTTGAAATTATTTTTAATGCATTCTTTCTACAGAAATTTGAAGCATTCTTTGAGCGATTCTTTTTGTAATTTGAACTTCTTCTCTTCTTTTCAAAATGAATATATTCAATCAGTTTTATTCAATTACTAACGTATTCTTTCTTATTTATTCGATCTGTTCAATACGTAGTTTGTTTTTATGAATCTCATAAATTGATGAGTTTTAAACGAATCTTTTTAAGTAGTTTCAAACTTAATGTTTATGGACTTCAAATAGTGATTTATACATACTTAAAAATGGAAACATACTTTTTATTACTTTCAAACAATGGTTCAAGTTGTTTGTCATCACGTTTTCTATCGTATATTCGCTGCTATTTAAAATTATGGTTGACAAATAACAACCATCTACTTAATACGTCAATAGTCTGAGTAGAAAACCTTCCCACCAAACATATCAGAGCATTTTTCACAGAAGTTACACGTTTCCAACACCTAAAATGAACAGTTTAGCTGCTCTTTTAACTGTACATGAAATAAACAGTTGCAATTTTCTCACATGAATACTCACCTCAATATGTATTATTCTAGCATGTCTTAGATGAAATCAAGATAAGTTGTATTATTACATGCCAACGAATAGTCTATGAAATGAAACAGTCTTACTATCAGTTCAGAAGCACAATCTTTGATTAAGAATTATTTGACCAAATAAATAACTGGGTGAAAAGGCAGTGCGATAAAGCCTTAGGAAGAGTGGTGTGCGTTTAAGCCAGGTATATCTATCCATGTAGATTATGTAAAAATATATCTGTATAGCTCCAGAGCTTTAGTCCTCATCCAACGTTTGATGAGATCTTGCATATTCCAGTCTAAATAGTCTGGATCATTTCTTAGATGAGAGACTGCTGTCTTTTTGCCAATATATTGACTTCTTAATGTCCCATCTGATGGACTGATGGTTTCTGCCTCAAACCGGCCGTGGACTGTTTGAAATTTTTATTGCAATGCTATTATAGCAGCCCCAACTTTACGATACATGATTTTCTTGGGTATACCAACTCCTTTATTGGCGCCATAACTATCTTGATCATGTATAACTATGCCATAGATAACTTTGATTAAGACAACTTTACTCTCTTTCCGATACAATGGAAATTTGGCACTGTTTTTTGAACAAACCACAAAACTATGCAAATTAAAACTCAAAGTCCTTAAAGAACATCAGTAGTCCATGAGTTTGAAGTTTAGTATGTTCACTATTGGACACTGTTTATAAGATGCACAACGATGTAATAAGAAACAGTTATGAATTTATTCAAGATGATAAGGAAATTAATCAAAATCATCACATGGTTTGAGATTTTTATGTTATACTCTGTATGTATGTATGTATGTATGTATGTGTGTGTGTGTGTACGATCCAGGATCACAGGGATAATCCTGTACGGGTGCTGATGGATTTCAAACTTTTGGGCGTTCAAGACATATTTTCTTTCGAAAACAAGCAACTTTTTTTTGCATTCTTTGATCAAGTGGATGTAACTCAATACATTGTTTTATAGACAATAGGAAGGATTTTCCCTGCACTAGATACTTGGATTTTTCTCAACGACACAAACCCCCTGTGTTCAAACACAGGTACAAACTAACATTTCGATTTTTACCTTTCATGGTGCACGGGACATCTCTACTTTAAATATTGGCGCAACACGATCTACCAACCATCAATCTCCTTTCATTTGACATTGTGCTGCGAATAAGAAAATCCAATATTTTGAATATTGATTTTAAAAGCAAGCCGACCGTCCTACTTTGATTAAAAAATTAACAATGAGACATGATCTCGCCGCACAGTCTCTTAATCCTATTTTATTTCACTCTGATCTGAATATATTCAGTATCATCAAATCACTGGAAGAAGGTTGAACTTACCTTGTATTAACAGCTTGCGTGAATTCCTATTTTTAAATAACAATAATTCAAGTACTTGGTAATTTGAAAATAATCTCTCTGGTTATGTGTCCTGGAGAACTGGGTGGTTTGATAAAATCAGATCACGTCTAATCTAATGAAGAACAACTTTCTGAAATGCTGTATGAAACGAAATTATTCGGGGCGATTTGAATATCAAATCTAATTCAGGTAATATAACTTATATCTTGTGCCCTCAACGTGGTGTGAGTCGGGTTGTCTTGAATTTTGTTGTGTGTAGTATTCTCTGTTATCCACTAAACGATGATATACTAGTACTGCATAAAAAAAAAATCAATCTTACCACCAGCGCTGTATATGCGTTCCAAAATGTGTTAGTTCTTTAGGGAAAGTGTTCATTAGAAAAAACAAAAACAAAAACATCGAGTGTGGTTGCCTTTAACTGATTCACTTGTCTCTGTTGTTGATTTTTTCACAACTTTTCTGCCATATCACATATTCCCTGGCTTCTTGCACGTGACTGTAGTATAACGCTGTTGAAAGTCAAAGAGTGCACAGTAAAGTCCTGATGAGAAAAACCTAGGGCTGAACCTGAACCGACCAAAAACAAAGATAAATCACCTTGTCTGACAAAATTGGAAAAAAGCTCTGCTTAGGAGATGTTTATATACTAGTAAGGTCGATTCTCTTGAAATAATTAATAAACCATTATGGAAATATCCAAGGGTTAAGAAAATATATAATTTTGATTAAACACAACTAAATCTAAAGAGGGCTCCCTTCTGAAAAAAAACATTCTATAATTTTTACCAGGTTTTATTCGCAAAGTATAAATTTGGTGGAGACAAAATTTGATGAAGCAACCGTGTTTCATCAATCTTCGATGTATTAATGTTATGGTTTCCTTGAATATCAAAATTCAAAATTTCTTTTACCTGAACTTTGACATCTTCTATTGCCAACAAGAATTACCCAACCGTCTCAATCATGAGATTGGTCATTCAATTTTGTAATAGTAGCAATAAGAAATGTCTTGGTGTTGAGCAAGCTTTGCAATCAAACAGACCATTACTATTGCAATGATATCTCTTAGATGACGACACTTGTGGTATGAATTAAGGGCTTATGGGACTCTTTATTCGAATATTGATTTTATTCTTTAATATTTTATTTCATTTCTAAATGGGATTTTTTATTAAATATACACTTGGTGTGGGTATAAGTGAAGTATATTAGAATATTTGGTCAAAGATAAGAAGTCACGGAATAAACCTTTTCAGACGCCAAAAGAACTATACAAACATCATAAGAATATTGATAGGCAAGATAAAACGGGTTCATTTGAAACCCCTGCAGATAAATAGCCAGTCACAGCCACCTAATTAAAAAGTAATTGGGAGAAAGAAACTGAAAAGGTATTCATAGAAAAGGGACGGTGTATGATGATTGTAAGGGCAGAAGTAAAAAAGATAGATTGTAAGTTTAATTGCACAAGAAACGAAAGAAAGCAAGGGCTAAATAGAAAGAGAAGGGTAGATGAACATTTAGTTTCCATATCCAGTGGATGCAGAAGGCAAGTCAATTAAATGAAAGAGATATAAAAAGAAAAGTTACCCTTGCCTTTGAAAAGGAGTCCAGGGGTTGATCACCAGGCAGAGTAGGTAGACTGACTGAGCAGAAGAGTAGGTAGGCAGACAGTACCAGATTCCAAGGGTTTCCTGGCCCTGAAGAGGTTTGCTGGCTGTAGAAAGAGATTGGACGCTCACTCTCTATCCCTTTCAGGGAGCTCGGTATTTCCCTTGGGGACTTTGAGAATTTTTGATTTTTATGATTGGTTTTCCCTTCATTTTTCATTTATATCATTTTAATCGCAACACACAAGACCATCAAATAAGCAGCATGAATAAGAAGTAAAAACACGTAACCTCGTCTAACAACGTGAAAAGACCTATCGGTAGGATCTAAGACTGGAGAATATAGAAATGAAAATATTCGTAAGCAACGACACTTCGTGATAAAAAATCCAATTCTGATAATAAAAACGAAAGCATTTTCATGAGGTTTTTATTCGTCATATAAAACTACATTAAAAATATCTGTATTCGTTTAACTATAGAACTCATGAGAACTTGCGCACAGCTATTTCTATAAAAAAACTCGTCAAGCCCAATTTGAACCCCCAAAATAGGAAAATTCAGCATGCATATACTTCGTGATCACATTTCGAATAAGAAGAAAAATATTGAGCGTGTTTACTTAATTAAAGATCTTATCGTCACGATGAACACTTTTTAAGAGATTTCATTCCTAAAATTTTCTCTGTAAAGTTGGTAACATTTTTAGAGGCAATCTTTATTATTTTTATTTATTATGTAGCTTCAAAATATATTTTTTTTCGTGTTGTTTCATAGAATAGTCCGGAAAGTTCTCTTTCTAGTTTGCTATCAGTACTTAACTCATGTTTTGCTTAATTTCGTCGACGACACGAACGTTATCAGGGGTAAAACCAGATATTGCAGGGAACCAGATGAGGATTGCAGGTGGATTGACACTTAGTCAACCCACAGGGAGTATCTGTTCATCGATGCATTGTAACCTCTCACATTATCTATGTAAAACCTATCTCAATTGGTATCATTGATATACTTGCAGATTTAATAAGAACAAATAGCTATACTTTTATTTCTATGTGTATAATAATAGTAATAAGATAACTGACCCCTTGAACACTCACTGAGTAGTTGTGTGTGTGTTATATTAAAAAAAATGAGGTGTTGCCGACGTTAATGATGTGATGAATGCTGTGCTTTTCAGTATTTTGTGTTAATTTACTCAAATACTAATAAGGGAGAATACATAGTGAGGTCATAAGAACGAGCTTTTAATCAAAGATACTATTATACATTTATAGATTTCGTTATAGTTCGTCTTCCAAATCATCTATACCTGATTTCTTGGTTAGTGGATTGAGACGGGTGAGCTAGATACGCATGCATAGTAAACCAGTCACTTGATGTGGTTA
>OY735206.1:42914250-42959250 GCA_963457665.1 Thysanoteuthis rhombus
AATACCAGTAATAGTATAGTCAAACCCTAACAAAGGCACTGAAAGCGAGATTGGAGTAACTATGGATGAGAAGAAGGATGGAAATTAAACGGATCACAACACCGACTGGGACTGCGCACATACAAGGGAGAGAACTAGAAATATGAGCTCTACGACCCAAAGCTATTAACAATGGCGTAACAGCTAAATGAAGAAAAAGAGGGGAGAAAAATTGCTGGGGAGATAAAAAACAAAATGCTGCAGGGTTAGGTGAGAAAAATATGAGAGGAAGGCTGGATTCTTGAGGACACTCATTGTCATACAACCTTCAGCCATAACCACCGGGCAACTGATGTGAAACTATAAACCATAACACGACTGTGGAGTGTGACGGTGCAAAAATGAGGGCTGGACTTGAAAAGACTTGCTGCAATTTAGTATGTAGCAATTGGTGTGAAAATAACAGACGAAGAAGAAGAAGAAGAAGAAGAAGAAGAAGAAGAAAAAAAATAATAGTGATCATACATATATATATATATGTGTGTGTGTGTGTGTGTGTGTGTATGTGTGTGTGTGTATGTGTGTGTGTGTGTGTGTGAATGCGTTTGTGTTTATGAATCTAATCGATAGTTACTGTATGAAACACAAATGTATACACGCAGACTGCATACTATGTGACTATATCTCAAATTTTGATACAGACTTTGTAATCAATCAGTATTTATTAATACATTCAAAAGTAAAAATGAATTTCTGATCCCAAATCGAAATTTTTCTGCTGACTTTTATAGAACAGAACGGAAGCGTTTTCATCGGTAAGTTGGAATATGTTTATGATTTTATAGGTGCTTATTCCTTCAGATAGAGGCGAATACTACTCTCTTCACTGCTTATAACAGTTCTATGTTCTATTGTCTGATTTACATGATTAAAAACATTTCTTGCTATTATATTTTCTATGAATTATTCATCTTTTTGTTCTGTTCTCTAACTTGTTACTATATCATGCAAACTCTATACGCATGCACACATCCATACATGATTTAGCACTGATTACAATACATAACGAGCAGTTCAAAATAGGGCCTACAGTTCTCATCTAGCCAGATGCTATTACCAGATCGGTACGGATATTTTGTACAATTCAGATACACATTCATTAGACATTACTGACAACAGAAGAAAAATCCGATTTGAAACTATCCAACTGCAGTGTCACATGGCAGTGGCTCCCTCAAATTTTATCTCTCCCTACTTATCATTTCGCTGAGTCGCTTTAACGGATATAATTTTGATTAGACGAAAAACTTTTATTTTGCTTCATGAAGTAATTCACTCAATCTTGCCAGATTCAAATGATGCTTAGATTCTGCTCGTTAATCCGCTGGTTCTTCCATTTCATAAGTTATTTTACTGTGATGGATCAGATGTACGTATAGCAGTTGGCAAAGAAATTCTGTGAATTGATTTGCAGTTGATTCGATATTCCAGAGAGTTGATAATACCTGAATTGGTATCAATTATTCATTTTTTTCCCATAATAATCAAATGCAACCTGTTGACGTGATAGGAATATTTCAGGATAGAAATCTCAGAACAAAAGAAGTTCTTAGTTCCTTTGTCGTTGTTCTTGCTCTACGTCTGCACCCTTTTTCTAACCTTTCCTTTTTCCCCTAGTCCATCATTATTATTCATGCGTTTGCATGTTCACACCAGATGCCTGGTGATCATCCCAGGACACTAAATGTCACCAAGACTCTTCAAGACATCAGCCCTCCTCTCAGCATTTCCAAAGCCTACTGCAATGCCCACTACTGAAGGCTATGGCAGTATCTCCCCAGGTCACAAGCAATCTCCCAGTATTATTACGTTTCACAGCGTCTCTGTGGAATGTGCTGTTCCAACTTTTCCCCACTTTTCTAAGATGCAATGCTCCTATAAGCTGTTAGGCCATTTCTAACAACTTTTGAACGTTTGTCTCTAACTTCTTTCTACTATTATTGTATATTTCAATCGCGCTATGGTTTGAATCATCTCAATATTTCTTCTTATCTCCGACTCCTCCAATCTTGACTTTGTCTATGGCACATCTCAATCAGCTATTTTTTATTGTTTGTTGCATTGGTTTTAATGCTCATCTTCACTGAATGCTTGTACAATAAACAGTATTCTATGCTGATGAATCGTCTGTTGCCTTTTACTTTCACATCCAATTTAGTCCGTGCCATATTTTGGTTGTTAGGCCTTTTGCATCGTCATAAGTTTTCTAGTTCACCAATTTTCTTGTTACCAGTCTATCCATTTTGCCCATTTGATAAATTACCCTGTGTATGTAACTGCTAATAACATATGTTCATTATTTTCGTATAATCCATATTTAGCATCGTCTCTAATAATTGGTATTAGGCAGGTGTTTTTATTTTTTATTTTTCCCCTTTGTTTTTTTATCATTTCATCAAATCACATTGAAAAATCCCTAGGTAATCATATTGCTCTGTATCAATGACTATTCTGTAGTCCGGTGAGTCGATTCTTTAAGTCGCAATACGTTTTCCTCTGAACATAGCCATGAACACAGATTATTATTATTATTAGTAAAAATATTATTTCAATAAAATCAAGAATCCACCGTTAATTAGCATATGGACTTACTGTTTTAATTAACCAATGTGATTGGTTGATACAATCTGATGAAGAAATGATTAAATCAGATTTCACTTTTGTACATCATACAATCTATTCATCCTTTTGTTTTTGATCTAAACACCTCTTCATGCTTTTCGTCAAAATAATTTCCCCTTCTCAAACTGGGAAGTAACGTCAGACTATAAAAGTGTGAACTTCACCTATATAACTTATTTCTCCCTTGGGAGATAATATTCAAATCTATTCCGCTTCTTCTGTCAACTCATCAATGACGTAACTTTTTCAGTTATTTTATTGTCAATCAGGCAGCATTTTTGACCGCCTGAATATCCAGCAATTTTGACGTGGAGGGACTGCGTTCATTTGATTGCCAAGGAAAGCTATGGCAGTTTTCCCTTTCATTCCGAACATGAATGCAAATGGGATCTGATTACGCGCCCTATTTGACAACGAGAAAGTAAAAATGTCTTGAGCCTGGACAAAAAAGGCTAT
Source organism: Thysanoteuthis rhombus (assembly GCA_963457665.1). Taxonomy (NCBI): domain Eukaryota; kingdom Metazoa; phylum Mollusca; class Cephalopoda; order Oegopsida; family Thysanoteuthidae; genus Thysanoteuthis; species Thysanoteuthis major. Next base: position 42,917,368 of record OY735206.1, read on the forward strand.
TAGATTCTGATTACTAACAAAAGACTAAAAATAAAAAAGAAGAACCTGGATTATATGAGCTTCCAAACCTTTCCAGAAGCAAAAGGGAAAAAATTATTTATATTTTCCTTGCAAAAAAGATTAGGACTAAATCCATTTGCATATCCGAATACCAACAAGAGGGTCATATTTGAGGCCTTATCTTAACGTAGAAAATCATTTTATCGGCTTCAGTGTTTTATTACCATAGATCTTTCAGTTTTACCATTTTTACAGAAGACATGCAAAAACTTTTTATCCATGATAACAAAATATTTCTTGCTCCTTAGTAAGATATTCTCACAGTTTCTCTCCTTTATCATGCACTCTCATCTCTGTTCTTTCCTTTGATTTCATTTTTGTATATCAGCATTTCTCTTTTTCTTGCCGTTGGGTCATTCAAACTTTCGTGGATTCATGTCTCATTGTTGTCTCTGTTCAAGATTTCATACAAATGATTTTTTATTCAATCTATAAAATATATTTGATTTATTTCCATGATCAGGGTTGGGGGAGCCGGTTTAAAACTTCAGCAATAGATTCAGTTTCAAGCTCTGTTAAAACAGTCAAATATCAAGCTGTATGATACGCAGAATTTTAAAAGGAACAAACGCCTATTTGTTCAACAAGCCTATATCGCAGAGGTTCCAAAAGACCGACCCCTCTTTTTTTCTTCCAACCTTTCATCTTGAGGGGGCCACTATGCAATCTTTAGGAATCAGACTAATGAGAAATTTAGAACGATTATCAATGACGAGCAATTCTTGCAAGAAAGAGCCGTAAAAACACGACAATCAACACCTGGCCTTGTTACCGTGGAGTAATGCTTAGCAAGGTTACGTAGTATACCCGTATGGCAGTGAAGTGAGTTAGATCCTCTCTAGGTTTTCTCTCATTTTTAGACTTCTGCCAGACAAAACGTCGTAAATATCCCACCAATTTTTCACTGGGAGCTGAGCATGAAGAGTATTGTACCAGTCAAGATTAGCAATATTGGCGCTGTTGTAGAATGATAATTTTGAAGTTTGTCTCCCTAAGTCATTTGCTGCTGATGTGAGTTCGATCCTTTCGTGTTGACATGCTGTTTTATCCCTAAATGAAACTTACTGAATATTGATTTTAGGAATTTTCGGGAAGATTGGAAACAATTATTTGAAACAAAATGTATATTTCTTCAATAAATCTATTAAATATATAAAGCGAGCTATTTGAGAATAAGAAAATTATATATAGGAACTTACGTATGTAATAGGTGCCCCACAGGTCTAACATTGTTACAAACAAAGGTTTAGTAAATATCTCCCATAGTGACCACTGATATTGTCTAAGCACTAATTGTAATCTTTTATAATTTCGAATATTCCATTAGTTCCTCAGTAACTATTGACTCTTCCATTTGAAGATGACAATTTTGCTGATAGGAACATCTCTGAGTTGCAATTTGAACCAATAGAATCTTTCAAATAAACGAATGAAATCACTTCCTAATAGAAGCTCAGAAAAAAATTGATAATGCCTGTACATTTATTCACACTATCATAAACTTTAAAGTAATGAATGATAATGTGGAAAAAAAAAACAGCTTGAATTCAAAAGAACATCGATAAGGATTATTTCTTATTCTATTACAGCGCCCATTATGTTCCTACGGGGATCTTTTACAGCTATTAGCAATTGGTCATATATTTGGTAATTTAAACATTCCTGTGAATGTGAATTTCGAATGAAGCTTTCCAACCAGAAAGTGCCTATTTGAGCTCTGAAAAAAAAGAACATTGTTTACGTTGTTTAACACATACATTCAAATTTGACAGGAGATTTGAAAATACGGCTATTCCGTCATTTGTAAAATTAAAAAAAATATTTTATCTACTAATGTTTTAATGAGTTAGATTTTAGCATTGGAGATTCAACCCTGGAGATTTTTTTCTTCGGAATCTATCTGTTACAGCAAGCTTACTGCCGATGTTGCTATGTGAGTAGACATGGAAGGCAGAATAAACATAAACCATTAGATATAATTGTCTGTGCATAAATCTATTTAAAATTATGCTGAAAGATTCCCTTTTGTTATTTTTGGCCTAAGAAAACTTCTCATCAATCGTAGCGATCGTTAAACGAGACAATATAAAAGCAAGGAATTAACTGAACTCGTATTTCGGTATTTAGATATAAAAAAAAGGCAGACAGCAGCAATTAGCTGCATGTTTCAAGATCCATAAAGAACTTTTTATTATCATACTTAATTTTACACTTGCAACTTACTGTGTAACAACAATAAACTTCTCTTAGTTCTGTGGTCGTAATTGAGACGTTGGTGGAAATTTTCAAAAATATTTGGACACGACAAGGGATATTCTGTATTGCTCTGTTAGGATTTTTGAAAGACCAGCGAACGGATTAGTTGAATTATATGATGGAAACGACAGAGATCAGGACTGTAGTCCGAATGAAACATAGGATGATGAGAATATTCTTGAAAAGATTAGACATCAGTTATAACTATTCGAAACTAAAACTGTCACCAATACTGTCAAAATAGGTTTCTTCATATTTAAAGAGAATCTTGCTGACTGGCTGGCTGGCTGACTGACATGCCTGCTATGTATGTGTCTGAATTGATTCTTTTTTTATGATCATCGAACCACAAAAGATGAGTGAAGTAATCTATCCATTGACCATCGCTTTTCTCCCAGTATTGATCGTCCCATGCAGGACATGCTGCCGAAAGACGTTGGTCACAAGATAATTTCTTTTGAGTGATTTCTTAGACCTGTTCATTGAACATTTTTATTCCTTGCCATCTCCTCCCCGGATTTTATTAGTAATTTATTTGCAGGTTCATGATAAATGCCAGGTCGTTAACACTGGAAATCGACTGACTATGTCTTTTTCGGATTCCCAGCACCTTCCTCAACACTATTGTAGACTCACTGTCATTATGAATATACTTTATGACACTGATGGTTAAAAGTACCATCCATGGTCGAATCAACATATTTTGTACATTTCCCTCTTCTTGGGTTACGCAATGAACTTTTGTACGCGTGTACGTAAACAGATCGTGCCGTGAAAAGGACTGGACGAAATAAGGCCATTTCTCGTTATGAACATAGCAGTTTCCGAGAGAGAGAGAGAGAGACAGAGACAGAGACAGACAGACAGACAGACAAAAAGAGTTCTCTGTTATCACTGTGTACAGAGGGCGTCTATTCCACTATTCATAGTCAATTACTTCTTTATTTTCATAAATCCTTTTTTCTGAAAATCCTTTCTTCATTTCTCTCCCCTACCCATTTTTTTTCATTTGTTCTTTTCATCGTAGAATGCACGCTATCCCCTTGTTTTCTTCTAAAGACACCCTGGAAGGGCTTTTTGAACGAATTCTTATCATTGAATGTTCGAAATGCGTCTTGCTGTCTCGAAACCCTTTTGCACTTGACGTGTGACTTGCAGTCCATTTGAGATTTCATTAGCATGTAAGCATTAGCCAATGCATACACTCACAGACAAGCATACCCAGTCTTCCAAAAGCGCACAGTTGTATACAATTATATATTGACATTCATGAGATCATTTATAAACGTAAATACGAATTCTTTTAAAATATAAAACGCATAACACGGAAAATTCTACTTGTTATTAACTAGTTTGTGATAATAAAGCCAAATGCTGTCCTTGGTCAACCGTGTTTCGGCTCCTCCACTCATGTTTTCAGGGTCCTTGCAACAGTTCCAAGTGAGCCTGCTATGATTGGTGCCAACCCAACTTCATTCTTTTCAGTTCTTCAGCCAAGTCCCTTTTCAACCTTTTCACTTTCTTTCAGATTAACCCTGTGATCAGCTGACACACGTCTATTGTTTGACTATATGGTCCAGGTTTTTTTGTTTGTATGGAAATTGGTCAATTTGGTGATGATACTTTCGATTTTCCAGGACTGTGTCTGGTTCGTGCTGATACCGTGAGTTTGCATAGCCGAATCCCTGTCATTTCAGTTTGTCGATCTTGGCCTTGAAATGGCTTGCCCTATTGCTGTTGTTTTTGGTTGCAATGATGAGCAATTCCGTCTATTCTGGTTCTTTGTGCGCAACTGTATCCATGATTTCCATGTATTTCCATGTATTTTTGATTTCCTGTGTAGTTTTTTCTATTCCCATTTTTCTTTTCTTATCTGCTTTGCTACTCATTTTGTTGTTATTTCTTTGCTCATTCCACCGCTCCGTACGCTTTGGATAATATCTTCAGCGCTTGCTTGTACTTCATGTTTTTGTCCCAATCTGGTCTTTAGTTGATAAGTTAAATTTTCCCTTCTCCTTTCTTCACCTATAGTCTATTGGAGTCATCTCTGGACAGTAAAGCATTGTGGATCGTCATAAGCTTCTTCATTCCCCGGTTTATTGATTCAAGTTTTTCTGTAGTCCATCCAAGAAATGGATTAGTGTATCTTTCTACCAATACTGCCGATTTGTTCATTCGTATAAGCAAATTTCTGCAGTTTAGCTCAGTTTCCAACATTATTCTTATCCTTCTGAAATATTCTTCTTTTCATTTTTTCTTTCATTTGTTCCCTTTTTATCGTGTTGCATTTGCAGTATTCATATCGTAGTGTGCGCTTAATGCTTGGATTCAGTTGTCATGTGATTCGATTCCATCTGTCACTATGATCCTTTCTCTGTCCATTACCAGACATTTTTCTATTTCAAATCCCAGCAAAGCGTCATTGCTGGATCCTGTTGATGTTGAAAGAGCATTTTGAGCTCTCCCCTTTCTATGCAAAAATTTTACATCATCCATGACGGGGAATGACTGACTTTTCCCACTTTTTTTTCCGAATAATTTGTCTAGTGGTATCATTGTTAGTGCAAATTGTCGTAGGGACAGAGAGTCTCCCTGGATGATTCCCAATTTCAAACTTACTTGTAAGTTTTTCTCTTGTAGCCATCAAGTTTTGTAGCCACCCAGTCTTTCAGAGAGTTGGTTACGAATCCTCGTGCTGGTTTGGTAATCTTTGATATCCTTAGGAATCCAAGTTCCCAGCTATTTGGGATCATGCTGTATGATTTTTTTTAGTCAATCGACACCATTGAATATTTCACCTTTTTCAGAATATTTGGTCAAGGTAAGAGAGATTTACAACAAAGTAATCAGATTCCTGCGGGTAATCAAAGTGATTTCTAGGGGGGAAATTATACTGATTCGTCGAAAAAAATATACACATAGAGTTAGTATGATCTAGATATTCTTCATTCGAACAGTTTTGTGGAGGCCTTTCTCTATTATTATTATTATTATTATTATTAGGAATCTCACACCAGTTGCCTGGTGGTAACCGCTGGAGTTTGAGTGACAGCAAGTCTCCTCAAGTCTCCAGCCCTCCTCTCCTCGTACTCATAGATCGCAGTAATTTTGCGATTTACAGTTTCACACCGGTTGCCCAGTGGTTATCGCTGAAGGCTGAGTGACAATAAGTCTCCTCAGGTCTTCAGCTAACGTCTCCTCTCTCTTTCGCATATCATGACAGAGCTACGATTCGTTGCAGTCCTTATATCTCTAGCACCTTCCTCAGTATCCGTCCAGTGCCCAGCAGTGCTGTGGTCTGTACGGTCTCTATCCTCCCCCTAATCCCGATCTCCTCCAGTCTCTCCCTCAGCGTTTTGGGGACAGTTCCTAGTGCTCCCACTATGACCGGTACTACCCTGGTTTTCATGTTCCACATTTTCTTTAACTCCCTTGCTAGGTCCTGGTATTTTTCCCTTTTCTCACCCTCCTTCTTCTTTACTCTATGGTCTGCAGGTACAGCAACGTCTACTATTTGGCAGGCCCTCCTTTTTTTGTCTACTATTACTAAGTCTGGCCTTCTTGCCTGGATGAGGTGGTCAGTTTGGATGTCAAAGTCCCACAGTAGTTTGTGGTTGTCATTCTCCAAAACTGCCTCTGGCTTGTGCTGATACCACTTTTCCCCATGGTTGAATCCCATTTGTTTACTTAGTTCCCAGTGTATCATCGTTGCTACTCTATCGTGTCTATGCTTATACTCCTTCTGGGCGAGTTGGCTACATTCACTAGTTATGTGGTTTACTGTCTCAGCTCTTTCACCGCACATGCGGCATTTGCTGTTTGTCTGTGTTTTATCGATTTTTGCTTTTATGTAGTTTGTCCTTATGCTTTTGTTTTGGGCTGCCATGATGAGCGATTCTGTTTCTCTCTTAAGGTTTCCCTTTCGTAACCACGTCCATGATTTCTCGTCTGCTATATCTTTTATCTGTCTTTTAAACTCGCCGTACAATTTTTTCCCTTCCCACTTTTCTTTTCTAGTTTGCTGTACTGTTCCATTGTTTTCTACTTTATTGTTTGTCGCACTATCCCTCGCGCTCTTTATGATTTCTTCACTATTTGTTTGCACATATCTATCTATGACTACTTTAGCTCTCTGGACACAATCTTCTATGCTGATGAGCCCCCTACCACCTTCTTTTCTCTTAACGTATAGCCTATCTGTATCATCCCTAGGATGTAATGCTTTATGCATCGTCATAAGTTTCCTTGTTCGCCTATCCATTGATTGGAGCTCTTCCTTTATCCATCCTAGGAATGGTCCTGTATACCTAACTACTGACACAGCCCAGGTGTTCATTCCTTTTATTAGATTTCTGCTATTTAATTTGGTTTCTAATATTTTCCTTATCCTTCTGAGGTATTCTCTCTTAATTTTCTCCTTCATCTCTTCCCGTTTTATTGTGTCACATTCAAGGACACCTAGGTACTTGTATCGGTCTTGTGCAGTTAATGCCCTAATCTTGTTGTTGTCCGGAAGTTCAATTCCCTCAGTCATTGAAAGCCTTCCTTTATGCATCACCATGATTGCGCATTTTTCTATCCCAAACTCCATTCCTATGTCCTCACTATATTCCCTTACTTCGTTGAACAGAGTCTCAAGCTCTCCCCTGTTTTTTGCAAACAATTTAATATCGTCCATGTACATTAAGTGGTTGACCTTTCCTTTTGTTTTAGAGAAGTGGTATCCTTTGCTGTTTTTCAGGATTCTGTTAAGCGGTATCATTGTTAGAACAAATAATAGTGGGGACAACGAATCTCCGTGGAAGATTCCCCTTTTTATCCATACCTCGGCTAGTTTGTCCCCTGCGGCTGTCAAATCTACTTTCCAGTCTTCCATTGAATTACCAATGAATTTAACCACCGGTTCGCTAATTTTGAACATTCTAAGGCATTCGAGTATCCAGCTATGTGGAATCATATCGTACGCCTTTTTGTAATCTATCCATCCCATTGCGATATTCTTTCTCCTTTTCCTTACTTCTTTTAAGATCATCTGGTCTATGAAGAGTAAATCGTTTGCCCCTTTGGTTCCTATCCTACACCCTTTCTGTTCTTCTGGTAGTAGCCCCCTTCTATCCATTGACATGTATATTCTCTCTGCTATTTGCCCGGTCAGGATTTTCCACATAAGTGGTAGGCAAGTGATTGGTCTATAGTTGCTTGCTATGTTCCCCTTCCCCAGGTCTTTTTGGATGAGGGTGGTTCTGCCTTTAGTCATCCATTCTGGTGCTTTGCCTTCATTTAGACAATTTTGGAGTAGGTGGGTGAGTCTGCCGTGTAACGTGGTGAACTTTTTGAACCAATACCCATGGATCCCGTCGACCCCCGGTGCTTTCCAGTTGGCTACTTTCCTAAGAGCATGTTTCAATGTGGTTTCATTCAGTACTATTGGTTCTCCCTTGTCTATATTTTCTAGTTCTTTTCTCATGTTTCCTAACCATTGCGGTGTTACATTGTGTCTTTTTGGGTGCCCCCATATGCTATTCCAATAGTTCTTGGCCTCTGTGGCATCTGGTTTTATGTCCTGCCTTCTTTCCCCATTTAAATCTTGGTAAAACTTTTTCTCATTGTTTTGGAATGTGCGGTTTTGTGTGTATTGGGCCGATCTTAGTCTGTATCTTTTTAGTCTTGCCTCTTTAGGTAGTCTTTTCTGGTGTAACTCTTCGACTACAGTTGCGATGCCTTTTTGCGCTACCTTATATTTGTTATAAAGTCTTACTCGTGGTCTGTCTGTGTGTGGTGTATTTCTAAGCAGTACTTCGTCTCTCTGTAGTTGGGAGATCTGCCTTTGTAACCTTCTCTCCCAGTTGGGTTTCCCTTCCCTATTAGTACCCAGGTTCCTATCTTGTGTTGTGAAGCTTTGTGCTACCATTTTCGCCCCTGCATAAATTAGGTTGTTGAGTTCTAGGAGGGTGTCTGTTTCTATGTGCTGTAAGAGGCAGTTGACCTGTTCGGTCACTTCTCCGACTTTCTTTCTGTCTTTGTCTCTTAGGGAGGGGAGTGTTGTTTTCTCTCCTCGCATGATCTCTTTCAAAGCTTGTATTTTGCTTTTCTCTTCTTCCGTTGGTGCCTCGTCATCACCCTCTGGTGCGTAGCTTACTGTGGGGGTCTCATGGGGGATTATTCTAGTTTTGTTATTGGTACTAGTTGTGCTGGGGGGGCATTTTTCAGATGTGTCACCTGAATCTCTCTCTACATTAATGCGAATCTCTAGTAGTTCAGTCTCAGACAACCATTTCTTCTTTTGAATTTGCTTTACTTGGTCAGCAAGGCGTTGGTTCGATACTTCCACAGCAGATTTTTCCCTCCATATTTGGAGCATACGCTCCCTATAAGATCGCACTGAAGGCTTGCTTTTATAGTAACAGTACATAACTAGTCTATTCTCTTCCCTTGTCCATCTCTTTCTCTTGTTCTTTATAGCAGTCGCCCCGTGAGGACTGCGCTTTCCCTGGGTGTCATTAGTGGTATACGAGTTTGGGCCAACAGTAGCTGTGTGACGACTGTGTCCCTCCTGAAGGCCATTAAGGGTACACGAGCCGAGATTTTGGCCAGCAGTCACAGGATGACGACCGGGTCCCTCCTGGTGGCTAACAAGGGAACACCTGCCGGTTACGACACACAGGTCTTGGATCTGTGCCCCGTTTTTTGCGGTAAAATGGTTTGGTTGTACTGTCATGATTGGGGTTTTTGGTTCTTTGGAGGTAGTACCAGACCTTGGTGGGTTGGTTAAGACCGATGTGAGTCGGAAATAGCCCAAGAGCCCCACCGGCCCTTTTGGTTCTTTTAAGGTAGCGCCATACCTTGGTGGGTTCATTGAGACCTATGTGCACAGTGGTAATCAAAGAGCCCCACCAGCTCCTACCACCCAGGGTATGGCCTCACAAGGGCAAGCCATTCAGGCTTGCAGAGATATCTATCTAGTGATATGACATTTGCCTGATTGTTGAACTAAAGAAATAACACTAAGCCTTTTTCTTGGGGAGGGGGGGTTGCGTACATAAAAGATCATATGTCTCCCTTAAATGTTATAAGTCTTGACTTAGTATAAGTTTCGATATTCGTTGTTTTTTTTCTTCTTCTTCTTCTTCCAATGCCCGCTGGGTAGATAGATGGCCAAGCGACCACCGCCAATTTATACTATACTAATCTCGGGGGCGGGGGGGGAGGAGGTTGCAAGTGGAAAAGTTCATTCACACACACACATATATATGTATACTCGCCCCTCGCTTTTCTATACTTCTATGGGACAACTCCTTTTGAAATATAAATTATAAATATAATAATTTTAAATTTAATTTTAATTCCACTTACCCACGTGCAGGTCTAAGAAAAAACAACTTTTTTTTTTTTTTTTCGACTTGGCAGTGGTCTTCTCATTGCAAGAGAAAATTCCTCAGACTCACAAAGAAAACCATCTCAGAGGTACAAAGATACCATCAAAATATCAAGAATAATCAACCAAAGTAGAATATCATTAGAATGTTCGAAGATAATCAGAGTTCATCTCAAGGCCAAACGTTAAGTATCATTAGAATCTAAAGAAAACTTCTTTAACTAAGCCCAGAACAAAATCATCCAGGGCAGCCTGTAGTCAAAATAGCATTATTATTAATAAGACATTCAATAAGAACCATCAAAATATCAGGAATAATCAACCAAAGTAAAATATCATTAAAATGTTCGAAAATAATCAGAGTTCATCTCAAGGCCAAACGTTAAGTATCATTAGAATCTAAAGAAAACTTCTTTAACTAAGCCCAGAACAAAATCATCCAGGGCAGCCTGTAGTCAAAATAGCATTGTTATTATTAATATCATTATTATTATTATTATTGTTAATGATAAGACATTCAATCACAGAGTAAATTTTAAAATCTAGCCTGAGTTAGTTAGGTCTTCAAAGTAAGTCACCAGAATTCATCCTGAAAAAGGAGGCCTTTTGTCAAAATGTGGCAGACTGTCTTCGATATTCGTTGTTTTTTTTCTTCTTCTTCTTCTTCTTCTTCCAATGCCCGCTGGGTAGATAGATGGCCAAGCGACCACCGCCAATTTATACTATACTAATCTCGGGGGCGGGGGGGGAGGAGGTTGCAAGTGGAAAAGTTCATTCACACACACACATATATATGTATACTCGCCCCTCGCTTTTCTATACTTCTATGGGACAACTCCTTTTGAAATATAAATTATAAATATAATATTATTATTATTATTATTATCATTATTATTTGGAATCTCACACCAGTTGCCTGGTGGTAACCGCTGGAGTTTGAGTGACGGCAAGTCTCCTCAAGTCTCCAGCCCTCCTCTCCTAGTACTCATAGGTCGCAGTAATTCTACGATTTACAGTTTCACACCGGTTGCTCAGTGGTTATCGCTGAAGGCTGAGTGAAAAAAAGTCTCCTCAGGTCTTCAGCTAACGTCTCCTCCCTCTTTCGCATATCATGACAGAGCTACTATTCGTTGCAGTACTTATATCTCTAGCACCTTCCTCAGTATCCGTGCAGTTCCCAGTAGTGCTGTGGTCTGTACGGTCTCTATCCTCCCCCTAATCCCGATCTCCTCCAGTCTCACCCTCAGCGTTTTGGGGACAGTTCCTAGTGCGCCCACTATGACCGGTACTACCCTGGTTCTCATGTTCCACATTTTCCTTAACTCCCTTGCTAGGTCCTGGTATTTTTCCCTTTTTTTACCCTCCTTCTTTTTTATTCTATGGTCTGCAGGTACAGCAACGTCGACTATTTGGCAGGCCTTCCTTTTTTTTGTCTACTATTACTAAGTCCGGTCTTCTTGCCTGGATGAGGTGGTCAGTTTGGATGTCAAAGTCCCACAGTAGTTTGTGGTTGTCATTCTCCAGAACTGCCTCTGGCTTGTGCTGATACCACTTTTCCCCTCAGCCCAGTTGCCAGGTGGTTGTTGCTGGAAGTTGAGTGACAGCAAGTCTCTTCAAGTCTCCAGCCCTCCTCTCCACAGTCTCAATCCTTCCTTTTATCCTGCACTCCTTCAGTCTGACCCTCAGTGCCTTTGGGATGGTTCCTTGTGCGCCTATTACTACTGGTACAACCCTGACTTTCATGTTCCACATCTTCAGTTCTCTTGCTAGATCTTAGTATTTTTTCCAGTTTTCACTCTCCTCCCCCTTTACTCTATGGTCCGTAGGCCCATCCACGTCAATTATTTGGCAGGCCTTTGTTATTACTATCATTAAATTTTCACACCAGTAGTAACTTGTGATTCCTACAGGAGATCATGTGAGAGCAAGTATCATCAAGATCCCAGCATTCTCGACGGTGTCCGATTTTAATATTGCTGTTATCTGAAAGATTTGAGGCATTTCTCGAATTTCTAATTCTTCTAATCTCCCTGCAAGACTCTTTAGACTCATTGTAAGCTCTCTTGAATAATTTTCATTTTGATATTCCACAAATATCAGTTCTCCAGCGAAGTCTGCATATAATCGACCTGTTAACTTTCATCCAATTTCAATATGAGGTTTGTTGATAAGGAAATAACCATTATTTGACAATTTCTTCTCGGTCACGTTGACCTGGTACGTTCGTCCGATTTATGCTGTGCTACCCGGATTTCATTTGTCAAAGAACCTTAGAGTTTATATTTTCTAAAAAATATATTAGCATGAACCTTTGGCTTGTATGGTCAAATCCCAGTCGTTCACACAATGCACTCCCTTTACCCAACCATTTCCTCAACCCCTGGGCCAACACGGTGCAATCGCTGATTATATGACTGACAGACACATTTCTATCTCCACACATTCATCATTTGCTCTTCTTTTGTACATTGTCTTCCTTGGCCTTCATATAATTGACTCTTTCGTGAGTAATCCCTTTTGTTTTTTCTCTTGACATTTCTATGCAGTTATTTTTCTTTCCATTTTCTCTCTCAGCAATGTCATTTACTGATCTCTCATCTGTCCTCTGTCAGTTCTACAGCAAATTCTGGCAGCCATTCCAAACTTTTCCAACTGCTCTTCCTCGCATAGCCGACCAGTCCCACAAAAGCAAAGTGAAAAAAAAAAAAAAGAAAAAAAAAGGAGATCATGTCAATGTTTTAAATGTTCACACCAGCTCTAGCTGGAGGTTGAAAGATAACCGATCTTTAAAATCATCGATGGTCTTCTGCGTATTCTTCCAGACATCAGTACAACTGCGGTCTGGAAAGTTTCCACACTTTTAAAAATCTCAATATCTCCCAATCTCCCAACTGGTATTTTTAACACGTTTTGTATTGTGCTGATGAGTCTGGTAATTTAACTTTCATATTTGCAGACAAAAGTTTCAGATTCCAAGCGAGTTTCGTGAAATATAAAAATATGATTTCTATTTTTTCTCCTTGCTACTTTTTGTTTCTGCTGCCACAGCTACATTTGTTCTCTGTAAGAAACTCTCTTTCTGTCCCACAAATTATTTTCTATACTATTACTCTGCTTGTTTGAGTATATGACTACTTTGCTTTCTTTGCGATTAACACTTTCTTTTCTGGTGTCTCCTTCCCTAATAAAACTTGTTGATTGATTTGTTTTGACATGTCAAACAGTTTTATTTTTTATTCCCTGTTTTGATATTTCAGTGCATAGGGAGCAGGTAATGAAGGTTGAGAGTCAAAGGCTGTCCACCTCATAGTATCTTACCGTTATAATATTTAAATCTACCTGCCTGCCGAAGACTGAGACTGGTGGAGACAGCTGGAGACTGAGTAAAAACAAGTCTCATCGTGTCTCCAGTCTTCCAATTCACAGTCTTTCAGTCCACAGTTCGCTGTTTTCCAGGCCTCCTACTATCATTCATATCACCTCAACTCATCATGGTAGTTATGGGTTTTGTACCGTTTTCATTATACCCTTTACTCGCATGGTATTCTTATTTTCTCTTTCATTTCTCCCATCTTATCGAGCCTTTTTTTCAGGATTCTTTTGGTTGGTCTTTGGGTTGAAATAATTATTTGTGAGGACAAAGAGTCTTCCAGAAAAGCTTTTTTTTGTACTTCTTCTTCTTCTTCTTCTTCTTCTTCTTTTTCTTCTTCTACCACTAGAAGTTGAGTGACAGCAAGTCTCCTCAAGTCTCCAACCCTCCTCTCCTCATTCTCATAGACTACAGTAATACTGTGGTCTACATTTTCACACAAGTTACCTGGTGATCATCGCTGAAGGCTGACTGACAATAAGTCTCCTCAGGTCTTCCGCCCACATCTCTTCTCCTTCACCTATCATATTTCCACTTCCATCTTCCTTCTTATGTCAGGCCGCTGCTAAGGTTAGCGTTGCAGTCCTTATATTTCTAGCATTTTCCTCGGTATCTGTGCGGTTCCTATCAGTGTTATGGTCTGTACAGTCTCAATCATTCCTTTTATACTGAATTTCTCCAGTTTCGCTCTCAGTGTCGTTGGGACGGTTCCTAGTGCACCTATTATTACTGGTACTACCCTGAGTTTCCTGTTCCACATCTTCTTTAGTTTTTCTGCTAGATCTTGGTATACTTACCTGTTTTTCACTCTCCTTCCTCTTTACTCTATGGTCTGCTGGTACATCCACGTCTACTATTTGGCATGTTTTCCTTTTCTCGTCTATGATTATCAAGTTCAGGCCTCTTGCCTGGATGGAGTGGTCGTTTTAAAAGTCAAAATCCCACTTATTATCATTATTGTTTGCAGTAGGCATAGCGATTCTCCAGTCCCTGAAGGAAAAATCCCTGAGTAGGGACAACTGACATTTCTTCAGGGATTTTTTGTTTTGTTTGGGTTCCTTTCAGTTCTGTCATTTACTGTATTGGTTGTGTTGAGAGGTCCATCTTCAGGTTGGTCACATTCTTCCTTCTCATTTTGATTGTAGATCTTTTGTAGTGCAGCCTCGGGGAGCTATTTATTTTTCAAAGTTTTTTTTTTACATGGTCAGCCAAGCGCTGGCTTGATACCTCCTAAGCGGATGGTTGTTTTTGGTTATTTAAGGTAGTGCCAAACCTTGGCTGGTCGGTTGAGACTGATATGTTTCAAAAGTAACCTCACAGCCCCACTGGCTCTTAGCATCAACGGTATATTATCACCAGGAGATACCATATGGGTGTATGAAATATCTATGTGTGGAAATGTGTCGCTCACAACCTGTGCAATACCAATAGCACTAAGCTTGTTGTCTTAGCTAATTAAGTACAACTACTAAGGTCATACGTTCCCATAATTTCTTGTAAGTCTTGACTCAGTAAAAGTCAACAGTTTAGTTGGTAATGAGGCCGGCCAGCAATTGTTATTCGCACACATCTACTTTCTAACCTACGCTTGAATTCTAATGAGTCCAGCCAATTCATACACGAGGCATATTTACATGAAAAAGCATCAGTTTTGCAAAGAGAACTTTATTTCGTCAGGGAGAGAAGTGTGAATGCAATAGTAAAATTATTATTATTATTATTATTATTATTATTATTATTATTATTATTATTATTATTATTATTATTATTATTATCATTATTATTATTATTATTATTATTATTATTATCATTATTATTATTCTTATTATTATCATTATTATTATTATTATTTGGAATCTCACACCAGTTGCCTGGTGGTAACCGCTGGAGTTTGAGTGACAGCAAGTCTCCTCAAGTCTCCAGCCCTCCTCTCCTACTACTCATAGGTCGCAGTAATTCTACGATTTACAGTTTCACACCGGTTGCCCAGTGGTTATCGCTGAAGGCTGAGTGACAATAAGTCTCCTCAGGTCTTCAGCTAACGTCTCCTCCCTCTTTCGCATATCATGACAGAGCTACTATTCGTTGCAGTCCTTATATCTCTAGCACCTTCCTCAGTATCCGTGCAGTTCCAAGTAGCGCTGTGGTCTGTACGGTCTCTATCCTTCCCCTAATCCCGATCTCCTCCAGTCTCTCCCTCAGCGTTTTGGGGACAGTTCCTAGTGCGCCCACTATGACCGGTACTACCCTGGTTTTCATGTTCCACATTTTCCTTAACTCCCTTGCTAGGTCCTGGTATTTTTCCCTTTTTTCACCCTCCTTCTTTTTTACTCTATGGTCTGCAGGTACAGCAACGTCTACTATTTGGCAGGCCTTCCTTTTTTTATCTACTATTACTAAGTCCGGCCTTCTTGCCTGGATGAGGTGGTCAGTTTGGATGTCAAAGTCCCACAGTAGTTTGTGGTTGTCATTCTCCAAAACTGCCTCTGGCTTGTGCTGATACCACTTTTCCCCATGGTTGAATCCCATTTGTTTACTTAGTTCCCAGTGTATCATCGTTGCTACTCTATCGTGTCTATGCTTATACTCCTTCTGGGCGAGCTGACTACATTCACTAGTTATGTGGTTTACTGTCTCATCTCTTTCACCGCACATGCGGCATTTGCTGTTTGTCTGTGTTCTGTCGATTTTTGCTTTTATGTAGTTTGTCCTTATGCTTTTGTTTTGGGCTGCCATGATGAGCGATTCTGTTTCTCTCTTAAGGTTTCCCCTTCGTAACCATTATTATTATTATTATTATTATTTTTATCATTATTATCATTGTTAATATCATTATTTGCAATCTCACACCAGTTGCCTGGAGATAACCGCTGGAGTTTGAGTGACAGCAGGTCTCCTTAATTCTCCAGCCCTCATTTCCTAGTACTCATAGGTCGCAGTAATACTGCGATTTACAGTTTCACAGCAGTTGCCAAGTGGTTATCGCTGAAGGCTGAGTAACAGTAAGTCCCCTCAGGTCTTCAGCTAACGTCTCCTCCCTCTTTTTCCTATCATGTCGGTGCTACAATTTGAGTTTCCGCTTTCATTTCCCTTCCTTTGTTGGGTCACTATTGACAGTTAGCGTTGCAGTCCTTATACTTCTAGCACTTTCCCCAGTATCCGTGCAGTTCCCAGCAGTGCTGTGGTCTGTACTGTCTCAATCCTTCCTCTAATCCTGATCTCCTCTAGTATCACTCTCAGCATTTTTGGGACAGTTCCTAGTGCTCCCACTATGACCGGTTCTATCCTGGCTCTCATGATCCACATCTTCCTCAACTCTCTTTCTAGGTCCTGGTATTTTCCCCGTTTTTCACTCTCCTTCTTTTTTAATCTATGGTCTTCTTCTTCTTCTTCTTCTTCTTCTTCTTCTTCATCTTATTATTATTATTATTATTATTATTATTATTATTATTATTATTATTATTATTATTATTATTATTATTATTATTATTTGGAATCTCACACCAGTTGCCTGGCGGTAACCGCTGGAGTTTGAGTGACAGCAAGTCTCCTCAAGTCTCCAGCCCTCCTCCCCCAGTACTCATAGGTCGCAGTAATTCTACGATTTACAGTTTCACACCGGTTGCCCAGTGGTTATCGCTGAAGGCTGAGTGACAATAAGTCTCCCCAGGTCTTCAGCTAACGTCTCCTCCCTCTTTCGCATATCATGACTGAGCTACAATTCGTTGCAGTCCTTATATCTCTAGCACCTTCCTCAGTATCCGTGCAGTTCCAAGTAGCGCTGTGGTCTGTACGGTCTCTATCCTTCCCCTAATCCCGATCTCCTCCAGTCTCTCCCTCAGCGTTTTGGGGACAGTTCCTAGTGCGCCCACTATGACCGGTACTACCCTGGTTCTCATGTTCCACATTTTCCTTAACTCCCTTGCTAGGTCCTGGTATTTTTCCCTTTTTTCACCTTCCTTCTTTTTTACTCTATGGTCTGCAGGTACAGCAACGTCTACTATTTGGCAGGCCTTCCTTTATTTTGTCTATTATTACTAATTCCGGTCTTCTTGCCTGGATGAGGTGGTCTGTTTGGATGCCAAAGTCCCAGAGTAGTTTGTGGTTGTCATTCTCCAAGACTGCCTCTGGCTTGTGCTGATACCACTTTTCCACATGGTTGAATCCCATTTGTTTGCTTAGTTCCCAGTGTATCATCGTTGCTACTCTATCGTGTCTATGCTTATACTCCTTCTGGGCGAGTTGACTACATTCACTAGTTATGTGGTTTACTGTCTCATCTCTTTCACTGCACATGCGGCATTTGCTGTTTGTCTGTGTTCTGTCGATTTCTGCTTTTATGTAGTTTGTCCTTATGCTTTTGTTTTGAGGTGCCATGATGAGCGATTCTGTTTCTCTCTTAAGGTTCCCCTTTCGTAACCACGTCCATGATTTCTCGTCTGCTATATCTTGTATCTGTCTTTTAAACTCGCCGTACAATTTTTCCCTTCCCATCTTTCTTTTCTTGCTTGCTGTACTGTTCTATTGTTTTCTACTTTATTGTTTGTTGCACTATCTCTCGCGGTCTTTATGATTTCTTCGCTATTTGTTTGCACATATCTTTCTAGGACTCTTTTAGCTCTCTGGACACAGTCTTCTATGCTGATGAGCCCCCTACCACCTTCTTTTCTCTTAACGTATAGTCTATCTGTATCATCCCTAGGGTGTAAAGCTTTATGCATCGTCATAAGTTTCCTTTTTCGCCTATCCATTGATTGGAGCTCTTCCTTTGTCCATCCTAGGAATGGTCCTGTATACCTAACTACTGATACAGCCCAGGTGTTCATTCCTTTTATTAGATTTCTGTTGTTTAATTTGGTTTCTAATATTTTCCTTATCCTTCTGAGGTATTCCCTCTTTATTTTCTCCTTCATCTCTTCAAGGACACCTAGGTACTTGTATCGGTCTTGTGCGGTCAGTGCCCGAATCTTGCTGTCGTCCGGGAGTTCAATTCCCTCAGTCATTGAAAGCCTTCCTTTGTGCATCACCATGATTGCACATTTTTCTATTCCAAACTCCATTCCTATGTCCTCACTATATTCCCTTACTTCGTTGAACAGAGTCTCAAGCTCTCCCCTGTTTTTTGCGAACAGTTTTATATCGTCCATGTACATTAAGTGGTTGCCCTTTCTTTTTGTTTTAGGAAAGTGGTATCCTTTGCTGTTTTTCAGGATTCTGTTAAGTGGTATCATTGTCAGAACAAATAATAGTGGGGACAATGAGTCTCCTTGGAAGATTCCCCTTTTTATCCCTACCTCTGCTAGTTTGTCCCCTGCGGCTGTCAAATCTACTTTCCAGTCTTCCATCAAATTACCAATGAATTTAACCACCGGTTCGCTAATTTTGAACATTCTAAGGCATTCGAGTATCCAGCTATGTGGAATCATATCGTATGCCTTTTTGTAATCAATCCATCCCATTACGATATTCTTTCTCCTTTTCCTTACTTCTCTTAAGATCATCCGGTCTATGTAGAGTAAATTGTTTGCCCCTTTGTTTCCTATCCTACACCCTTTCTGTTCTTCCGGTAGTAGTCCCCTTCTATCCATTGACATGCATATTCTCTCTGCTATTTGCCCGGTCAGGATTTTCCACATGAGTGGTAAGCACGTGATTGGTCTATCGTTGCTTGCTATGTTCCCCTTTTCTGGGTCTTTTTGGATGAGGGTGGTTCTGCCTTTGGTCATCCATTCTGGTGCTTTGCCTTCGTTTAGACAATTTTGGAGTAGGTGAGTGAGTCTGCCGTGTAACGTGGTGAATTTTTTGAACCAATACCCATGGATCCCGTCGGGACCCGGTGCTTTCCAGTTGGCTACTTTCCTAAGAGTATGTTTCAATGTGGTTTCATTCAGTACTATTGGTTCTCCCCTGTCTATATCTTCTAGTTCTTTTCTCATATCTCCCAACCATTGCAGTGTTACGTTGTGTCTTTTTGAGTGCCCCCATATGCTATTCCAATAGTTCTTGGCCTCTGTGGCATCTGGTTTCATGTTCTGCCTTCTTTCCCCATTTAAATCTTGGTAAAACTTCTTCTCATTGTTTCGGAATCATCGTCATCATTATTATTATTATTATTATTATTATTATTATTATTAGGAATCTCACACCAGTTGCCTGGTGGTAACCGCTGGAGTTTGAGTGACAGCAAGTCTCCTCAAGTCTCCAGCCCTCCTCTCCTCGTACTCATAGATCGCAGTAATTTTGCGACTTACAGTTTCACACCGGTTGCCCAGTGGTTATCGCTGAAGGCTGAGTGACAATAAGTCTCCTCAGGTCTTCAGCTAACGTCTCCTCTCTCTTTCGCATATCATGACAGAGCTACGATTCGTTGCAGTCCTTATATCTCTAGCACCTTCCTCAGTATCCGTCCAGTGCCCAGCAGTACTGTGGTCTGTACGGTCTCTATCCTCCCCCTAATCCCGATCTCCTCCAGTCTCTCCCTCAGCGTTTTGGGGACAGTTCCTAGTGCTCCCACTATGACCGGTACTACCCTGGTTTTCATGTTCCACATTTTCTTTAACTCCCTTGCTAGGTCCTGGTATTTTTCCCTTTTCTCACCCTCCTTCTTTTTTACTCTATGGTCTGCAGGTACAGCAACGTCTACTATTTGGCAGGCCCTCCTTTTTTTGTCTACTATTACTAAGTCCGGCCTTCTTGCCTGGATGAGGTGGTCAGTTTGGATGTCGAAGTCCCACAGTAGTTTGTGGTTGTCATTCTCCAAAACTGCCTCTGGCTTGTGCTGATACCACTTTTCCCCATGGTTGAATCCCATTTGTTTACTTAGTTCCCAGTGTATCATATTATTATTATTATTATTATTTGTGTTTATTGCTGTTGTTTTCTCTTATGCAAATTTCCTTCAATTATTCCTCTTTCATTTCAATGTTTTTGTGTTTCATTGCCTGTTTCATGGATAGAATCGACTGAGAATACTGACTGACTCGCTGTGGTAACGAAATGTGAGTTACGTACCCTGCTCTGTGTTTCCAACATAGAGCTTTTTAATCTAAAATTTAACTGATTATGGCTGCAATCTAAATCCTTCAAATAGCTATTTTGATCATTTTTGATTGATTTTTTTCAATTCATAATAATTCGATTTATTATATTTATAATAAATCGAGTGATATTTCAATAAATCAAATATTGAACATTCGAGTCAAATTCAGTTTATTAATGATAGTGGAATATGTTTCCTAGATTTAAAAATATCTGGAAAATCCATGTTTTTCAAAGATGCTTTTTCAGTAGTAAACATAAAAATAAGTTGGCAGCACTGCATCTTCACACAAAACAGATGGATGTATCTGTGGTCTGACTTTCAAACTTGTTTACTTCTTTCTCTTATATGCTTAATTTGTCACTGTTGTCTTTGTTAATTATCAGTTGCGGCACTGAACATTTCCCTAATGTCCACGTTGGTATCATTAAGTTTACACTTGATTATTCAAACGTGAAACATGAACAAGACCATTGAAATACAAAATGAAAGTTTCATTAATAAGATGGGAGAGTCTTTTTTCTCCTCTTGCATGCCTTTGAAACTATTATAGAGAATATCAATTAATATTCCGCTGCTGCCTAAGTGAACACAGAGATTTTATTATTTTTTTCAAGTGTTTTGGTTGTTGATCATAGAGAATCTGAAATGAAAAACATACAGATATCGTTGATAATAATTTGAATATTGAGTGTTTTCAAGTACAATTCCCATTCTAAAGTACGTACTTGGAAAGGGCTAGGCTTCATTGTGGGTGTCATATCCAACCATGATTTTCATGTCGAATGATTTCCCGTCTGCCTTGCAAAACTACAGCGATGACATTTCATCTTTTCAGTGTTGCAAATTGGGATATTTTATGAAGGAGGTAATTCATGGAAACTATGAAAGAACTAATATCTTAAAATCTTTATTCACTTTACTTTTATTGGATCTCTCGAAGTCCGTTGATACAAACAGCCTCAAACTCAACTATGCATTACGTTGGGTGTTGATTAATGTATCCGATGGATATA
The DNA here is from genome assembly GCA_963457665.1 of Thysanoteuthis rhombus. NCBI lineage: Eukaryota > Metazoa > Mollusca > Cephalopoda > Oegopsida > Thysanoteuthidae > Thysanoteuthis > Thysanoteuthis major. The sequence goes on from OY735206.1 coordinate 42,938,484, forward strand.
AGCATCGCACAAGGACCAGTGGCTGGGCAATTGCGCTGCATACGCTCGGAGACCCACCTTCATTTTTTCAATTCAAGTTAAATTAAAGAAAGAATAAGTGGCAATCTGCTTATCATCATCATCATCATCATCATCATCACCACCACCACCACCACCACCATCATCATCATCATCATCATCATCGTTGTCGTCATCATCATCATCATCGTCGTCGTCGTCGTCATCATCATCATCATCATCGTCGTCGTCGTCGTCATCATCATCATCATCATCAACAACATTTCTATGGTAAAATTAGTATGAATTATTAATCATTATGAAAATCTACAGGATTTACATATTTTAATTGGTGTATCATTATTAGCAACTCGTGTGGGTCAATATGTCCGTAGTCAGACAAAAAGTTATTAGTGGAATTCTAATCCGACTGTTCCATTGTATGATATCCAAATAATATGTGAATAATATTAACTTCCTAAATAAGTACATTGGCAAAGAAAGAGAATATCTTGAAAAACATTCAATCCCTGTTTGAATTAATTCATAATTTTTCATCATTAGGCTCTTGAATTATTGATCTACCAATATGATAATCTAGTGGTTTCTCACATTTGTATTTTGTTAACTTTGCTGAGTATCAATTGATAGCAAACATAACAAGTACTCCATCTTTTTCTCTATTCATTGGCCCCCAGTATGAACACTATCACTACGGGACCACAAAGTTACTCTTGTAAAATAGGTATGATCAAATGGCACAATATCTAGGGCGTCAAGCATGAAAAAAATCAGTCAAATCATTTCCAGTATTCTATCTGGTTGAGGTGAACAACGTACAAGTCATACCATTTTAATTGCACATTAATTCAAATAATGTAGGGGATTATATTAGGTTTGTCTTGAGTACACATGGGGATATCGGGGGAGAATCATAGCATGACGTCTTTTGTGTATTACCAAGCATCGTCCAGTCTTTAATATAGAGAGATTGTTGTCATTACATATTGGTTTTCGGTCCCTTGTTCATTCAAATCATCATCATCATCATCATCATCATCATCATCATCATCATCATCATCATCATCATCATCATCATCATCATCATCATATTGCTCCACCGTTCCTAATTAGTATATCATATCTAATCTCATCTATATGCGGTTCTTACTGTTTCTTCAAAAGTGATATTATGCTCAGTGATTCACTCCATTAATGACAGACTTTGGGACGTTGTCACATGCACTACTCCCCTCGCCCATCTGCTCTCAACATCCCAACATATATATCAATTAGCAGTTGTTTTCGTTTCTCTTGATCTTATTGATTCAATTCCAGAGTTGTCTTTCCTGACTAATTTTGTTTTAGTTGAAATAGATATTGAACTCAGTTGGAATAATAATAATAATAATAATAATAATAATAATAATAATAACATTGAAACATACTCTTAGGAAAGTAGCCAACTGGAAAGCACCGGGTCCCGACGGGATCCATGGGTATTGGTTCAAAAAGTTCACCACGTTACACGGCAGACTCACCCACCTACTCCAAAATTGTCTAAATGAAGGCAAAGCACCAGAATGGATGACTAAAGGCAGAACCACCCTCATCCAAAAAGACCTGGGGAAGGGGAACATAGCAAGCAACTATAGACCAATCACTTGCCTACCACTTATGTGGAAAATCCTGACCGGGCAAATAGCAGAGAGAATATACATGTCAATGGATAGAAGGGGGCTACTACCGGAAGAACAGAAAGGGTGTAGGATAGGAAACAAAGGGGCAAACGATTTACTCTACATAGACCAGATGATCTTAAAAGAAGTAAGGAAAAGGAGAAAGAATATCGCAATGGGATGGATAGATTACAAAAAGGCATACGATATGATTCCACATAGCTGGATACTCGAATGCCTTAGAATGTTCAAAATTAGCGAACCGGTGGTTAAATTTATTGGTAATTCAATGAAAGACTGGAAAGTAGATTTGACAGCCGCAGGGGACAAACTAGCCGAGGTAGGGATAAAAAGGGGAATCTTCCAAGGAGACTCGTTGTCCCCACTATTATTTGTTCTAACAATGATACCGCTTAACAGAATCCTGAGAAACAGCAAAGGATACCACTTCTCTAAAACAAAAGGAAAGGTCAACCACTTAATGTACATGGACGATATTAAATTGTTTGCAAAAAACAGGGGAGAGCTTGAGACTCTGTTCAACGAAGTAAGGGAATATAGTGAGGACATAGGAATGGAGTTTGGGATAGAAAAATGCGCAATCATGGTGATGCATAAAGGAAGGCTTTCAATGACTGAGGGAATTGAACTTCCGGACAACAGCAAGATTAGGGCATTAACTGCACAAGACCGATACAAGTACCTAGGTGTCCTTGAATGTGACACGATAAAACGGGAAGAGATGAAGGAGAAAATTAAGAGAGAATACCTCAGAAGGATAAGGAAAATATGAGAAACCAAATTAAATAGCAGAAATCTAATAAAAGGAATGAACACCTGGGCTGTGTCAGTAGTTAGGTATACAGGACCATTCCTAGGATGGACAAAGGAAGAGCTCCAATCAATGGATAGGCGAACAAGGAAACTTATGACGATGCATAAAGCATTACATCCTAGGGATGATACAGATAGGCTATACGTTAAGAGAAAAGAAGGTGGTAGGGGGCTCATCAGCATAGAAGATTGTGTCCAGAGAGCTAAGGTAGTCCTAGATAGATATGTGCAAACAAATAATGAAGAAATCATAAAGAGCGCGAGGGATAGTGCAACAAACAATAAAGTAAAAAACAATGGAACAGTACAGCAAACTAGAAAAGAAAAGTGGGAAGGGAAAAAATTGTACGGCGAGTTTAAAAGACAGATAAAAGATATAGCAGACGAGAAATCATGGACGTGGTTACGAAAGGGAAACCTTAAGAGAGAAACAGAATCGCTCATCATGGCAGCCCAAAACAAAAGCATAAGGACAAACTACATAAAAGCAAAAATCGATAGAACACAGACAAACAGCAAATGCCGCATGTGCGGTGAAAGAGATGAGACAGTAAACCACATAACTAGTGAATGTAGCCAACTCGCCCAGAAGGAGTATAAGCATAGACACGATAGAGTAGCAACGATGATACACTGGGAACTAAGTAAACAAATGGGATTCAACCATGGGGAAAAGTGGTATCAGCACAAGCCAGAGGCAGTTTTGGAGAATGACAACCACAAACTACTGTGGGACTTCGACATCCAAACTGACCACCTCATCCAGGCAAGAAGGCCGGACTTAGTAATAGTAGACAAAAAAAGGAGGGCCTGCCAAATAGTAGACGTTGCTGTACCTGCAGACCATAGAGTAAAAAAGAAGGAGGGTGAGAAAAGGGAAAAATACCAGGACCTAGCAAGGGAGTTAAAGAAAATGTGGAACATGAAAACCAGGGTAGTACCGGTCATAGTGGGAGCACTAGGAACTGTCCCCAAAACGCTGAGGGAGAGACTGGAGGAGATCGGGATTAGGGGGAGGATAGAGACCGTACAGACCACAGCACTGCTGGGCACTGGACGGATACTGAGGAAGGTGCTAGAGATATAAGGACTGCAACGAATCGTAGCTCTGTCATGATATGCGAAAGAGAGAGGAGACGTTAGCTGAAGACCTGAGGAGACTTATTGCCACTCAGCCTTCAGCGATAACCACTGGGCAACCGGTGTGAAACTGTAAGTCGCAAAATTACTGCGATCTATGAGTACGAGGAGAGGAGGGCTGGAGACTTGAGGAGACTTGCTGTCACTCAAACTCCAGCGGTTACCACCAGGCAACTGGTGTGAGATTCCTAATAATAATAATAATAATAATAATAATAATAACTGTTCCAAAGACACTGAGGGTGAGACTGGAGGAGATCGGGATAAGGGGAAGGATTGAGACTGTACAGACCACAACACTACTAGGAACTGCACGGATACTGTGGAAAGTGCTAGAAATATAAAGACTGCAACGTCAATTGTCAAGAGTGACCCAACTGACGGAGGGGAATGAAAGCGGAAAAGCAAACTGCAGCACCGACATGGTTGGCTGAAGAGAGAGGAGACGTTGGCTGAAGACCTGAGGAGACTTATTGTCCCTCAGCCTTCAGCAATGACCACTAAGTAACCCGTGAGTAACTATAAACTGCAGTATTACTGCGACCTATGAATACTAGGAGAGAAAAAGCTGGAGACTTGAGGAGACTTGCTGTAACTCAAACTCCAGCGGTTACCATCGTGCAACTGGTGTGAGACTGCAAATAATAATAATAATGATAATGATAATAATAATAATAACAATAATAATAATAATAAAAATGATAATAATGATGATAATGATAATGATAATGATAATAATGATAATAATAATAATAAAAAAAAACTTTGTCTTTCCGATGAAAGAGAGAAGAGGACCGACTGCAACTGCTTCTCACAACGACGTATCGTTTTAGAGTTGGTAAATCATTCTTGGCTTTTGTATCCCATGATGTCTCATTAAGCTAAGGCATTATTTTTGTTACGAACCGAAAATCCTATTTTCATAATTGTTTTCCACGTGTTCAAATCAGCTATATTTATACATTAGAATGTTTGCACCAAAAGTGACTTTGTGACAAAAGATCTCTCAAAAAGTCCATTAGAATATTGATGCTGTCTGATCAATATCTGTTTTTCTGAAATTATAAGATTCCCCCCCGCCTGTCTAGTCTGAGGTCATCCCAAGTGCTTCGGTCTTCATGTCTACGACTTTATCTCTCGTATCCTACGGTTTATTTAGTTCTTGGATGAGATACTTTTTTTTTGGTCCAAAAAATGGTCTTTGATCTTCTGTCTGCGTGAACGGTCACATTTACGATCAAACAGAATCTCTTATATTTGTTCACAAAAATCAAGCTCCGGACTTGCTTTGATAGAATTTTTGCAGTATTGATTTTAAAGTCACAAAGTAATTTACACTTTTTTCCCGTTTTGTCGGACAGCCTCTATTTTCTGCTCGTGAATTTGTTTACATGTTTTTAATATTGATATTTATGATATTGATGCCATTCAACATTCCTGCCATTTGCTCTGGTGTCGTCTACTTAACCTTTATTATTAATGAGAGATTTAAAATGGCTGTTGGTTGGGATCAGACGACAGTATTTTTTTCCAAATATTCTATGTTCACCTCATTATTTAACTGACTTTGAAAAATAAAATCCCCCCCCCAAAAGAGAATTAACAATTGTCTCCACTCTTTATGTATTCCAAATATATTTCTTTGTTCACTCAACTAGGCTCCTATATGACACATAACGCATAATTCGACAATAATAAACTTTTTTTCCAACAATTGACTCCATCTCAATTCTTAGTCACAATTCTAAGTTTAGGTTGTTGTACTCTCCAGTTGTGTTCAGATATCTGTTGTTAGTATCCCTCAGATTTCTGCTGGATGCTGAGAAGACAAAACACATTTTCATAACCGTTTTGCCTTTATTCTTCACATCTGAATGACTGAACATCGCGGAAAGGTTGAATCTTGAAAGATACTATTGATTACAAATCTGAATCGTTTCATGAATATATTATCTGATTAAAATTTGAAAAGAAGATGAATTGAAGCTGATTTGAACGGATTACTTCTCATTTTTCGACATTTTTCTACAGCTATATATAATTCCAGGATTGAAAACAATATTTCTACATATGTTAGGATGATATTTGTTCTTTTCCCAAATCTGAATGTTTTCAAATCGAATTGAAAGAGATTTCGTTTGTATGAGTGAAGCCGTTTTGAATAACGAAAACAAAATATTTCATGTCAACAATCTGTATGAAAATAATAGCAATTTTGTTTTTTGAATCCCCAAGATCATCGACGCCATCAGACAACAAGGAATAGACCATGTTACTGTTAGATATGCAACATATTTACCAACAAAGGTGTTCATTCATTGGGCATGGCTACATAAAGATTAATCAGGAAGTAAGACAAGGTGATACCAGCCCACTCAAACTCTTCACAATCTACATGTGGATGATATCCCAGGACTTCGAGTGGGAAAAGGAAGGAATCAAAATAGGCAACAAATACCGAAGTAACTGCTGATTTGGTGACGACATCATTATTTTTGCATAAAAACTTTTTTGATTTCCTAATAATGCGAGACAAAATGAACAAAGAGAGCCAGAAATTTGGTCGTCACATAAATTTCAGTAGAAGAAATGACACACCAAACATGTTGAAGAAAAAAATAAGCAAAGCAATTGCAATCAAAAATGTAAAGCTGGAAAAGTAAACCACTACATTTACATAAGACCACAACTCCCAGTAACATCCTCTAAAGAAGAAGGAATTAGACGAAGATCAATTCTAGGATGGCAAGCTTTCAGTTGAGCCAGCTTAACCTTTATGAAGAAGAAAATTCAATTCGTCAAAAAAATAAAGTTATACAACCGATTCGACCCCCATAGCCATCTAAAACTGAGAACCATGCATCATGGACATGGAAAAATCATATCCAACATAAGATAGAGTAATCACAAGACAGCACAGTATATTAGACAAAACACAGGAGTCGGCAATATCAAACAAATATTAGAAAATCTAAATGGCAATGGATAATCATGTTGCAAGAATGGACATCACAACTCAAAACTTTAATTCCCCGGGATCATACTGTGACCTACAAAATATAATATGGCGTAGTAAACTCCAAAAGTTCCGAAAGTATTGGATCTCGATGCTCATGATAGGGTAGAGGGAATCTCTTTTATATTTTGGTTTTTTCTTTTGTTGATCAAACTGAGGGTCATAATTTTTCATTTCTTTCCAGGGGTCAGAGGATTATTCTTAGAGGGACTTCCAGTTTTTGTTAGAGGAGGGAAACACGTTTCATATTTACGGGGCAACAGTATGAGGATTTTTTCTAGGGTCAAGGTGTATAAAACTTGATTCCTTTCAAGGGATCAAAAGCAGAGGATTTATTTTATTTCACTTTTATTGGTGTGAAATAACAGAAAAACTTTCTCCTTTTCGTGTGTCAAAATGGGTCGAAACGCTTTTTCCGTATAAGGGTTCAAAACTGACGGGGGAAATTTTACAATTTTACAGTATGTATACAGTAGTTTCCTATATTCATCTATCTGAAATATATTAATATGTATATAATTTCCTCGTGTAGAAAGTGATGCGACGTTGAGCATAATGACCAGTGAAGGTGGCTGCTGAGCATATATATATATATATATATATATATATATATATATATATATATATAAAGAATACAACTCTTTACAATCGAATGATGGAAATAACAGACTCGATTGTACAATAAAGTTTCCATCTTCTTCATCTTATCTGAAAGTTATTCTCTTAAATCTGTTTTCCTTGCAGTAATGCAAATAGATGCAAATTGTTCTAGCAAAGATTATAAATTACAATAAAGTAGATAAGATAGACCTGTGTGGATAGAGCAGAATCTGTTGGTTTGTGGTTTCTTAGGTAGTTGATATAGTTCTGGTATAGGTGGTACGCGGGAAATGACACCGTTTGGCTGTCAGTAAATCAAATTGTCCAGACAAATTGGTTATCTATATACAAAACACTCTCTGTAATGACTCTAATGATATTTAACAGTCGCCTCGCGTCAAAAGAAGTCGTTTCCACTTTTATCCTTTTGTTACAGTAAAATATTGCAAGTATGAAACTAGCTCTCCCCATATATATATATATATATATATACATATATATATATATATATATATATATATATATATATATAATTAAATGATTGCGTCATTTTCGGACTGTTGCTTCGTTGTATTACAACTATGCAGTGTGGCTATAGACTATCCATTATCCCACCCAGTACCACGAGGTAGGATCAAAACTTTCGATTAAGACCCAGAGCTGGAATTTTACCTCTGCCCTACATAGAACTGGACGGCCAGTAAATTTGAATTTAAGTGGTATATTCACTTACGCACTATACCCCCTCCAAAAGGGTTCTCCATACCAGAGTTGGAAGAACATTGCTTATAGCTTATAATGAATGAGTTTCCTTAGTTGATGAGTGCTCAACCCTGAATCAGGGAGTGTTAATCATAATGATATATATATATATATATATATATATATATATATATATATATATATATATATATATATATATATATATATATATATATAATGAAATAAATGACGTTATGTTTTTGCCCTATTCATAAATCTTTCTCTTTTTTACTTGTTAATCGCCGCTTGGTCCATTTTACATGGGGTTAACAGATAACTGTCTGGTTCTTACAATTACACTGAGGATGTTACAGACACTTTCCTTTATCATTAAGTTTTATATCTATCAGCTTTTTGTGGTGTGTTTCCTCTCAGGGAATATCTAATTCTCACTTTTATCTGCTCCCTACCCTCTCGTGTTTTGGTTCACTCTGACCTCATGTGTCTATGGCTATTTCTCTCTTTACATTCTACCTGAGATAATTAAGAAAGGACGATTAAATTGTTTTTGAAGTGACTGGGAGTATAATAACGTTAAGAATGTAAATAGCAATGCTTCTACTACTATTATTAATGCTTCGAATACTATAATCAATAACAAAAATTCGATGGTTATAGTGGCTGATTTCTGTTTATCTGCATGTGGGGCGTTACATTATGTTTTTTAAAAACATCTTAAAATTACCTGGCATCTTAAAATACTTCATTTTTTTTAATTCAATAATCTTGTTTTTTGTTTTTTGTTTTTTGTTTTATTCGTCAAAGTTGGGATTTCGAATTCCTCATGTTGGCATAGGTGACGTGGGGTTTAGTTGAAAGACTATTTCCCTTATGTTGGTTCTTACATGTATGGTGAATGGCAGTGTGTACCACATGATTTTACTAACTGTAAATTTTTGTTGTTGCTCTTTTTTTTTACTGCTACGAGTTTTACTTTTTTTTTGATCTTATCTGAAGTTAGTTTCAGTAAAACCGGAGTTTTAGAACTCTAACGTACTTTTCAACTTAGAAATAAAGTTAGTATAACATACAGATGGTTAACACACCAAAGAATCGAGTGAGTGTTCTTAGTAATATACTTGATCCAATTTGTAATGTATATCATTGTATTCCATTCAATTGCACGAAAGAAATAGAATCATTAATCTATCGTTGATGATAATATCAATAGTGTTTATTGTTAATCAAAAGGGAAAGATCAAATAACTATTCAGTAGATTTATGAAAAATATATTTAACTTGAACAGAAGATTTTTGTATTTTCCACAAAGACCTAACATGTCATCAGTGTTGATAAGCAATAAAGTACTTTCAGTTTGATTTTGGAAGAGTTTTTCAGAATTATATCCCTTTTTATTCCATATCAACCGTTTTTTGTGTCTTGAGAGATTTTATTTGTTTGTAATATGTTTGGTGAACATATTTCAACATCATATAACTTGAAAACTTTGCTGGTTACGATAATATGTTTTATATTTTATGGTATATTTAAATCTTATTCATGGAGTGTATCGCCTTTCGTTTTTTTCTAAATTCACGATCGAAGTTTTTGTTGTTGATAGACCGACCTTCCGTGATTAAACTATCTATCATTCATTATTTTCTAAATTGGAAGGGATTTGCTCTTTATATGAATTACAGAATAGTTTATTTGATTACATTCGTAGGGAATTTTCACGAATTCATGATCCTATGGTCTTTAATTATGTGATAATTTCAAACAAAATATCAATTTTAATTAACTGGTTCATATGGCTCTGTGGTAATTGAAGTAGTTATGCAAAATTTGGGGGAATAAGCCCTCTTCAGTACTTCTACTAATAATTTTTTCCAATCAATTTTAGCTTAACAAGAATTTGGGTCCAAATATAGTTAACTACCCAAATAATCATATTTTGTAGTAATTGTTATGCTTAAATTAAACTAGATATAACATTAAAAATAAAGAGCTGCATGAACCTTCTTCTGTGCAGTTTTCAATCATTGGTCAATCTTTTTCTCCAATACTTCTACTCAATAATTATATGGTATAATTATTTTATATCTGGGCAATTATTTTAACGTTTTTGGAATTTTAGAAATTGCTGTTTCTATATAATGTTTGGGTGATTATAAATAAATTTATAGATTATGAATTGCGTAATATAATATAGAATGAAATGATTTCCCGTTTCCACAAAGTTAATACACCACTCAACTCAGACAGCGTAAATAGAATAAACAATCGAAGAAAATTGGGCTGCAGCTTGAATTGAATTGGCCATCGATAGGGTAGCCGCTTCAACGTAGCGATGCTCCTACCATTGCTGTAAAAAGCCGCCGGTAATACAAAGGGCAAGTAACTGCTTTCAACCCGAATTCTTATCTCGTTTATCGGTGTCTTTCAATGCGACAGTTACTTGTTAAATGAATGGACGTATCTGGTCCGACAATGAATTGCGTTATATTGCATAAAAACTTATTTGAAATGATCTCCTGTCGACACATGGTTGATATATCACTCAATTAAGACAACGTAAATAGAATAAGTGAACTGCAGATAATGAGGCTGCTGCAGGAATTGAATACCGATAGAGCAGCTGCTTCATCGTAACGATGCTCTTACCATTAGTCTACACATCCAGCAGTTATGTAAATTATAATATAATCATACTGTAATTAAATTTAAGGATGGATTCTTTTGATTATTATAAAATAATAGTATCAAAGTTTCTAGTATCAATTTAATTCTTTAAAACCTTTAGATTATTACTAATCCATCCATCATATTTTTCAGAGATTAATTAGTTCAATTGTTTTTATTACTTTACATTGTTTTATTGCAGTTATCAGTAGAAAAATCATTTCCTCTGAAAGTAGAGGTATTTACATATAATATTGTAATTGATATTTCTCTTGTTTCAATTTTGACATTTTTCCAGTAAAGGCTTCTTTTATGAATAAACTATTTATTTGAGTAAGAATCTATCTATTATAGGTTACCTTCTAAAGTTTAATTGTTATATATGTTTGATGTAAACTTGCAGGGATGTGCATCTAAGAATATGGATGTGATGTTCCTATCCATCAGTTTCTGTTGATTGTGTTTTTAGGAAAATCTCTCATTTTTCACTTTTGCAATTATGTTTCATTTCAAGATTCACTTATTTGTGTACATTTTAGTTTGAACTTTTCCTTGCAGCAACATTTAGCTAGGATAACTTTTCGAGTATTCGATACATTTGATTCATTCTTGAAATTTGAAACACTGACATTTTTTCCAAGCAAATTTTACAATTGCCACTGGAGCAGAGAGAGAGAGAGAGAGAGAGAGAGAGAGAGAGAGAGAGAGAGAGAGAGAGAGAGAGAGAGAGAGAGAGAGAGAGGGAGAAAAAATATACATAATTGAAAAGTTCAGTTGACAGAATTATCACTTCATTAGCCAACAACAAGACATTTATGAGAATAAAAGAGCTGGATTTAGCACTTCAAAATTGTTGTGGAAATCTACTTCGTGACGGTACCGTTTTGAAATTTCAACAAAAAAATGTAAAACGATGTTTTTTACCTGGAAATTTCTCAACAGCATCATCTGTATCTCATAACACCTGGTAGAAGTCATCTTGCAAGAATTTACATTTTTCCTACTTCCATAGATTCTTGTCTCATGCAACTTTCGCTTGAACCCCAACCGGCATTCCTTCCTGGAACACAACCTTATACTGGAGGATGACACAATTGCATTTTTGGAGAGTGAGATCATGGTACATTTGATTTTATGGATATTGAGAAAAAAATTGGGTTCTTTGTAGACCCTCTGACACAGTCCTGAATTCAATCTTGTTAACTCAAAAGTGTATGAAACAATTCAACAATCTTCACAGAATCATATTCCTAGACTTCCAAAGCTTAGTACTGATTTGTGTCATAAAATCTGTTGTTCTGTGTAGAGACAGTAAATATATATATATATATATATATATATATATATGTGGGTAGAAATTATCTGTGTGTATGAGAGAGAGAGAGAGAGAGAGAGAGAGAGAGAGAGAGCGATGCATAAAAATATAGATTGATGTACATATCATTTTCTGCGTGCATGGAAACATAGAATAAATGTAAAAAGAAAAGGGAATAGGGCCATAGAACATTATATTTGATAAACTATACTTTGTCACTTATGAAGCGTGTGAATAAAAGCTGCTGTCTCAATTCAAAAACATTATTGATACTGGCATACGTTCAATTCAAATGAATAACTAGATAATTGAACTCAACAAATAAATGTGTATATGCATACATACATAAGTTTATATTTGAATAACTTGGGTACGTACGTAAATATATATCGTGTTATTGTACATGTTCGTATGTATCTAATCAGGGATGAACGATATATGTCCGTTACACGGCTGTATTTGACTGAGTAAAAACATGTCTATATTCTTCTTTTTTCAACATTAAATATATTATTTATTTCTCCAGGATATTACATCTGAGTAAATATATGTTTGGTGGAATGGTGTGCATTGTCCTTGAGACAGAAATGTAATTAGTGTCACAAGTTCACAGTCAAAGACTAAACAGAATAATCGTTTCATACATAAACATGGTACGATCTTTGTAAAATCTGCCTAGGGTGAGGAATGTAATTTGAAAGCGATTTGCCTATCGGAATCATTCGTACATGGCAGTAGCGTATTGCACGGTACTTTATATTAATAGAATGGCTCGACCCGGTCTGGACAATGATAAATGTATTCCATGATTGGGCTTTATATCTTTATTTCAATATCATTCTTTAACGTGATAAAAGAATATGGTCCAGCTGTTTTCTGGATGAATAACTTACTTATCATTTTTGATGGAAAAATACATCAAAACACATAATTGCTTTGGCCACACACACACACACACACACACACACATAATTTGACAACTTGTTAAGAAATATAGCTCTGTTCCAACTTCATAACTTGGAATGTCGATTCGGATAAAGTCATAAGTTTAATGGGCTTAGTTCAGTTTAAGCAACTCTGCCAACTGATATATACAAGCTGTGGCGGGAACCGGCCAAACAATGGAAAATAGTATTAAAAATCTTGATTGCTTCCACTTCATTATGTCTCAAAGGATTTGGCTTTGTTTCGACTCCATAACGTGAATTGTCGACTTACATAAAGTTGTTATCCATAATAATGTCATAAGAACGAAATTTAATGAGCCTAGATCGAGCTTGAACAATTCTGCCAACTGGAACAAACGTGCAAATTTGATTGCAAAGGAGAGAATTTTCTCTTCCTAGGACTGAATTCAGTTGTTTTTATGATGTACAATGGCTAAAGAACTGTTGTTTGCAGAAGTTCGCATTCTGAAGACGAGATTTACTTGAAAATGTATTCAAATTATTGAAGGGCTTTGCTATAAATCCAAAGAACTTTGATTTCATGCTTAGATAAAGTAAGTTAAGTTTCATATACTTTATGGCTTTGAGCATGTTTACTGTTTGATATCTTCTTAAATTCTTCTACTGAAAATGATCTTTTAGTCTCTCACTATAATGAATAAGAAGAAAGTATATAAAGATAGAATGGACGGACGCTAGGCTTTACACTGGACAGTCAAGTTTTGAAGAATATTATCCTCCGTCCAATGCCACCTCAAAATGGGCGTTAATTCGACCTCATTCTTGGATTCTGACTAAGAATCTCATTACCCCAAATGCACATAAAACAACTGAAAAATTTATCCCAACCATCAACGTATTTCTGTTTATTATAATTGTTCATTAGTAGTTGTTGCTCTTACTATTGGTAGTAATCTGCAGTGTGAAGTCACATTATCAAACGTCCAGGAGGTTCCAGGAAAACCGTGCTTCCTAACCTATTCGATATCTAAGTCCCGTTTAGTCTAAATTGGTTTTACCAAGGACCTGTAGGATTTTGGAAAGTATGCCTACTCAACAAACCTCCAGATCCCAAGTGGTACGGAAGCCCGAAGTTATGGACTGTTTGTCTATATCATCTTTTTAAAAAAACTCAAAATGGCAACCCTATACTGAGCTCGCATAGGTTATGATAACAATATCCCTTATAACCATAATAAAATTATGTTGCCTGTATTCTAAAAGTAGAAAAAAGACTCAATTGACCTCAGAGACTAGACAGTTAAAGAATAGTTGGCAGGAAAGTGTTGAAAAGTTACTTGCTAGATAATTTAATATTCGTTTAGCCATGATTAGCTCAATAATTATGAAGTAGAGAGCAGATGGTGCTACTGTAAACATGCAGAGAACAAAGGCTGCTCATAAAATCTTGCAAAGTGCAACCCTATTGATTGTCAAGGAGGTTGGGAAATAGCCCCACGTCATTAACGGAAATGGTTTAATATTTGAAGTATTTAAAAGTTGCAGGAACAGTTGTCACTCACAAGAGACCTTTAGCAATGTATACTTACAACATGAATCGAGGTTCAACAAACCTGCCCTGGCCATATTGCTGGCATATATGCTTCAATCAGATGGAACGCATCGAGATCTTTGGTATCATTTTTGCCTGTTATGTTTTAGCATATATATATATAATTGAGGGTTTACCACTCTTTAAGTCGGGCAACTTATCGATCATAAGCTAACTCTATGAAGGGAACACTCTGGTGGTTTAGGAATCGTGTGTAAGAAAATACATCAGTTAAATTCGGTCTTACTGGGTCCGAACCACAGGTTTCGATCTTACTTCGCAGTACTTGATGGGTTATTGGATAGTCTATAGCCAAACTGAATAGTTTTATTACAACAAAAAGGCTGTCAGTGTATGATACGATTATTAATTATACATATATATATATATATATATATATGTGTGTGTGTGTGTGTGTGTGTGAGTGTGTGTGTGGGCGTGGTTATGTATACGTGTTTGCATTTTTGTATGCATAAATGTATATATATGTGTGTGCATGTGTGTGGGAACAAAACAAATGAAATCAATGCAACAAAACAGCGAAAAAAATTCAACCGTGAAAATTGTTAGAGAGACAGAAATAAGTAAAAAAATGAGATGAAATGATACAAAAGAGGATAAAAGAACGAAAAAAAATGGGGGACCGAAATCGAAAGTGAAAGTACATAGGAGGAAAAATTGAACAGGGACTATGGAAATAAAAAGCGAACTGCACACGAATAACTTGATGGAAGAAGAAGAGAAAAAAGTCAGAAATTGATTGTTTAGTATACGATAGACATCTAAGGATACGATAATTGTTTAGTGGATGTTAAGACAAAATACAGAGAGAGATGAGTAAGATCGAGATGTGTGTGTGTGTGCGTAGAGAGAGAGAGATAGAGAGAGAGAGAGAGCAAAAGAGAGGGGGATGTGAGTGAGATAAAAGTGGGACAGTTACATAATTGTAAAGGAGTTACTAGAAAGAGAAAGAAAATCTCTGTATATATTCAATCAATGAAGTAGTTACCGCGAAGAAATCAGTCAGCCACAAAACCAAACCAAACGAATCGAATAGATTCCGTCATAGGGAAACAATTCTCCGGCAGACATTTTCGGTCTTGTCGGATTGATTCATTCAAAGGTGCATCGGGTTCCCCTTTACACCATGTGTTGTTTGGCAGAGCGGGACCAACGATGCAAATCAGGTGTCAAGGGCATCACGTAAGCGATGATATATTAAACTAGTGAACACATTGCACGGCCAGACTTGCCTTTAATATTTCTTAAAATTGATTTCCACTCAATGCACTTTATTGATGTTATATAATAAAGCAAAGAACGGATTCAACGGAAAACATTTAGATGGTCCATTAGAGAGAACGCTGAGAAGATTGTGTGATAAATAGAATAGTGTTTTCGGGTTGAATTAGGGGAGGGCAGTATGTCTGGCATATATTACGACTTGAATTACCTTACTGCAGGAGACAGCCCCAGGATAACCAAAACATTGAAAGGAACTCGCACACACCAATCAACGAAGTTACAAATGTACATTCAATAAACAAAATCAGCCGACTGAAAGGTCAGATCGCAAACTTTTATTACTCAGTATTTGAAACTTTCAAAACATTTTCAAGAGAGATAACTATTGAATGATAGTAGAAAATCAAATGTTGGATTTATTCTCTTGCAAATAGATATTCATATCTTTTGGTCCCACTAGAATACACTAATTTTATTGGCTCAAAAATCCTTTGAATCATATAAAACCTAGAATGAAAAAATGGGCACATTTAAACCATGAGACTAAAAACCCGCCACGGACCAAATCATAAAACTATATCTATCTGTCAGTCCCCTGTGATCCGTTTACTATCTAGATAGGTAGTCCCCAAACTTCTCTCTCTGCCGGTCCTTCTGATTCTTGCGAGCAGCCGAGGTGTATAGAGCGAGAATCACCGGGTGGAGGCACCTATCACATTCAATCAGAAAAGAATGAAGAATCAAAAGATCAGAAAATGTCTTCAACAAATTTTTGTACTCGACGTTTCAAAATATATATTTTCTAGCTTCCTTCCAATGTATGTTGAATATTCTCCTAGTAAGTAAGATTATATACCAACCGAGGAATTGCATTTATAACAGATGAAAACGATACATAATAATTCATAAAAGAATTGAATTTTACTCTTGAACAATGGTTTCACTAATCAGAAACCCAATCCTTATCGCTCCTTTTATCGGCATCAATAAGTGAGCATTTATGGAATCACAATGATATCTTGATCTTAGGAAGTTAGAAAATTCCATGCATCTCTAAAAATGAAAAGTAACATGATAGTTTTTAATCAACTAATTGTGATAAATCAAATTTCTTAGTCATTTCATTTTATATTTTTGAAAATGAAAAAAAAATTTTGTTTGCAAAAGAATTTAAAAAAGAGTTTGCAAAAAGAGGCATTCGTGTGAATAAAAAGAAACCGCTTTTGGGGGGCAATTGTGATCAGGCATACTGAGATAATATTGATGGGATATTTTTTTTGGAAGGTACTGTATCATAGTTATCATCTCATTGTCAATGCAGAGTTTGTTAGAGAAAAAGGAAGATAAGGATGGGGTTGGTAAGGAATAATCAGCGGTCAGAATTTGGAAACCTTCCTTTAAAAGTCCAACACATCTTAGTGACGAACAATTCAACAGTGTTATCAAAACATTAATCTGTTACCAGATCAGGTCAAACAGTCACCGTAATTACAGAAAAAAATTTCAGGGAAGGCATACGTTGAATTGACATGATAGGAAAGAGAGAGAGAGTGAGAGAGAGAGAGAGAGAGAGAGAGAGAGAGAGAGAGGGAAGATCGAAGGAAGTATTTGAGGAAGCGTTTAGTAAGAAAAATTGATTCAGAGAGAATGAGAAAGGGAAGGGGTTAAGGATTAATGGATACATATATAGTAGTGAAAGATTCCAATAATGAACCTCCAGGGAGGCACCAAGCATTTCTTAACGATTAAGAATTATCTTCTCCGATGGCCAATGACTCACAGACAATAGGTCAAGTAATTTCTGGGGAGTATGAGACATCAACAGCGACCTTATCAGATGGTCTTAATGCAATAGTAGAAGATCAAATGTCGAAACATGGTTCCCACGTGAACTGAATGGAATACTCGATGGCATTTCTGTAGTCTGTCCTGTTCTATTAACTCCGTGTAGACTTAATTGAATTATGAAGTTTTGCAGCACTTCATATTTGCCTGGCATTTTCCTCATCTTATTAAGCATTTTTGATTACATATCCATAATAAATTATATTAATTTGAAAGCCTTTACATTATTTGTGACCACTAATACTGGTAGAGTTTATGGCGACGATTTGATATCATTGAAAGATCGTTGGAAAATGTTATCGTTTCAAATAGGTTATGTTTCGATTGAATATTTGCTGTTTTTTTTATCATTTCTATCAATTTACATCGTACTAGTCAAAAAGAGATTTATCATAGGTAATAACCAAATATTTCATGAAATTATGTCTTGGACATATGTGCAAATAAGATATTTTCTCTTTATATATATATATATATATATATATATATATATACTTTTATATATATATATATATATATATACATATATATATATAGAGAGAGAGAGAGAGAGAGGGGGCAAAATTTGCATTGCACATTCATTAATCGAAGGGGCTTGAGTGAATGCTTCATCAAAATGGCTAAAATGACAAAGACGAGTTCTTTCGAAGTTCTAGTCGGATCCTTTCGTCCAGTTGATGGTGCAAAGCTATCTCTTCTGTTAGTAGAACGTGCCATAAAGAAAGAAAGTTAACAGCAGACAGTTTTACGGCATCCAGTCTTCATTGTGATCGAAAGCCTGGGTGTAAATTGGAATGTTACGAGCGACTTGTTTCAGTCTCATAAGTATACTTCGGTGACGGTTTATTTAATGCTTGAACATTTGCGCGTTAATGTTACGGCAGCGATAAATTCTTCACGAGTTCGTTCAAAGTTGCAATAGGTTGAGCCAGGAAGCATTTGATTTCCAAGAAAATTGAAACGGACAAAAGCTACAGGAATCTGTGTTCAGTGTTGCACTGGCGTAGGATTGCAGTTATGTGCCTGATCAGCGACCGAATTATTTGTTATTCAAGAGTCTATGAGCCAAGACAGTAAGATTATGACGATGTTTTACTGGGAGGTATTGCAAAATTCCAACGTAAGTATCTGCGTGTGACTTTTTCTGTTCCCTGGTTAGTGGCAATGGAGTCGTCCCCTAAAAGATAACGATTCTGCCAAGAAAATTATCATCTTCTCACCATCCCCCCAAATTGAAAACGAATTAAATTTAGGAAATAATTCTGTAGAAATTTAAATTTATCTTTGATTCTTTTCTACGGGGATCCAGTAGTAAATGTATATTAGACAATGCTAAATGAATAGAAATGGCTGATTTACAAGTGGACGTACGTATTTATGAATTTACGTAGTAATCTTAGATTTTCAAAAACATCAACGATGATTTAGGAAATATCCTTATCCCAACTTCTGACTAGAATCTGAAAGAAAACTGTTCCAATGAAAAATCATCATGAATCAAAATGGCGCAAACACATTGAAATAATTATCAAGATGTGAATTTTTTTAGCGTTCCCAGAACCTAAAATGTCCAACTACGGACGCTAAAAGGCTGATGATAATGATATACTGGTTTGAAATGAATTTTCTCCACGCTCTTCGAGTATTGGTTTGGCTATTGATTCCTTTTTCTGTTGTTTTTATTTCAGCAGATCTGCTCTTCAACCTTCATGAAGGTCTATTATCTGTATGGAAAGAAGATCGTCTTATTTTTCTGATGTAATTGAAAATATAAAGTTCAAAATCAAACCACTGTGCCAATTTCTGCGCTCTATCGTGTCACACAATATATTCTGTAATTTTCATGAAGGTTTGCCCCCTGATTTTATTTCAATTTTAAGAATCGAATCTAACATCGTGTTTCTGCATGTCTTATATCGGAGCTATTTCACCTCCAGCGGTGATCACTATCACTCATTTCAAGAGATACTGTGCAAAAAAAAAGTTTTTTCACACTGAACATCTCTTGATATGACAATGGCTCATATCAAACTTAGGAAAATTGTTTATATTCTGTAAAAGATTCTGCTATGTAGGGGAATGTTTCTATGTAAAATTGTAAAATCTGGATTTGGGAGTAATTGGTCAACATGCAACAATGTATTTAGTGGCTTGTAGTTGGGTGCAGAATGTGTTGATCACACTGTAGTGACGGAGTTAGGTCCGAGCAGGAGTTGTCATAAGTGGATGAGGACAATACTAAATTATCATCAGACTGTTTATGAAACATGATTATACGGCACAATTTTGGATTGTTATATTTCATGCAAGAAGAAATTTGATAAAACTTCTGTAGCCAAAAGTTAACTAAGTTAGCGTTGTGAAAATAAGAATACAAAAATAAGTAAGTAAAAATGTAATGAATTAAATATCCAAATTGTTTCCGAAATTTTCGTCGCAAATTTTCTGTGTAGTAAAGAATACAATTTGTAAAATTAGATAAGCTTTAATAACGTTGACGTTATTATCTTCTAGTGAATATTTATCAAGTTATGAAGGTGAAATATAGATAACGTTTTTTTCCCTCCGTTTTTCAAGCAAATCAAAAAGAATGTTTATTTTAGATTCAAGCCAAATGTAAAAGATGAAGCCAGATATGTGATGTTCACAAATCCATCAACCTTACGGGAAAATGCACATTGTTACAATTGGATTAATCACTCCACAAGTGACGCATGTGAAAGGCAGCATTTTTCAAGATGGCCATGCTTCAACCTGGAAATAGGATGGCAGAGGAATAAAATGTATACAATCGTATTTTCTAGTCCGTAGATCTAAACATTGTATAATTGTTCGAAGAGTGGTAAACATGGTTTCAAGCATGGATCCTCTTCCGCTCTAATAACACAGGTGTGCTTACCTTGTAGACCATATCCTAACTCATGCTGATATGCTTGATCATAGGTTGTTGTCGAGCTAGCACCTTTACATAGAACCATGCTCTCATTTTTTTCTTCGGGATTTAAGTTCTTCTGGAAAACCTGCACGCGTACATAAGCAACGTACAGTGCGCTCTGGAATGATTATAACAGCACGACCTAAATAGGAAAGAAAATTTGGAAAAATCTTTGGAAAAGTATATTTGATCTCAAGATAGAATATCTCCTATTTTTGTTATGTCGTAACCTGTCATATTATTGCATGTGATTAACGTAAGCTTCAAAATCGTCGTC
>OY735206.1:42961750-43246750 GCA_963457665.1 Thysanoteuthis rhombus
AACGCGATTCAGACGACATAATTGGGGCGGACTCACGTGAGAAAACTCCAAAAATTGCATGGAACATGCGCATTAAGAATTCAACTATTGTTCTATGTAAGCAGTAAACTAAAAAGGCAAAACATATTTGTGAAATGGGTTCTGCTTAAGCTCAACAAATATGAAACATCTCATGCTCACCAAGTTATCACTGCACAAAATAAACAACCATTCCTTATTGTGTATTCTATACAATAATTGACGACGTCCCTCGCAGTGTCTGGATGAAATAAAAACATTCGACGATTTCTCCAAACCAAACCAAAGTAGGGGTTCATTTAGATCTATCTAAACAAATTCATCTTATTAGAAGCAAACAATTTTCCCTCTACATAGGGAGAACAGACACTATCAAATTAGAAATATTAGGACCATTTATTCAAATATATATATATATATATATATATATATATATGTGTGTGTGTGTGTGTGTATGTGTGTGTGTGTGTATGTGTGTGTGTGTTTGTGTGTGTGTGTGTGTGTGTGTGTGTGCGCGTATGCGTGTGTGTTTGCTTGATTATGCCTGTATATGCACGTGTATATGAAGTTTAATATGTATGCATATATTTGAAACTTGGTGACACGTGTGGTGAACAAATGTCAATTCATAACTGTTTTAGCGTACTGGATTTATAGAATGTAGTCATTCGAGTGGAGAGGGGTTATTGAAACTCCCCATCGAGTGGTGAATTTGATCAAAGCAGTTTTGAAACATACGATGTGGACGGTTTCTTTATTCTTCTTTTTATAGGATTTCCATTATCCATTTTGTAAAATGGGAGGACTAGAAATGTTGTTTTTGATGAGGTGCTGTCACTTGAATGCTTGTTGACTTTCAGAATCGTTCATGATGGGTCCCTAATCCGTTCTTTGTTTAGCGTTATTTGTTTTCTTTAATGTATGGAGTTTTCTCTATGTATTCTCACCCACATGCCAGGGAAATCATGGCATAAATGATGTTTACATGACAGATTATGCTGGATGTATTTCAAAAGTTTTTCATATTTGAAAGTATGTACGCTTTCTTTCTAAAAGTTGATGTTTACCGTTGATAATTGTAGATATCCATGGGTGCTTTTCTTGTAAGGATCTCAATTTAATGTGAAGATGCCTACTTTTTCACTCTGTTGAGATTCAGCGGTTCGTGTTTGCTAGTGATCATTTTGCTGGATTCAATGTTTGTAGTCACTCCAATTGTTTGACTGTTTCGAGTGAGGTTGAGTATCATTTTCCCATGTGCATTTTGCATGGTTGCCAGTTTGAGTGTTAATCTTTCAGTTAGGTTCCATATTTCAGCTCCATAGATGACTATCAGTAGGATAAATTAGTTGTGCACCTTTCTTTTGCTTATCAAATGTAGCAAACAAAAAAGACTCGCCACTTACTGGTATGGTTGAATATGCCTTATGATGAAGGAAGAATACTGAAAGAACTTCTGTAATCTATCTTAGTAAGAAATGATACTAATAGTTCTCAAAAAAACAAAACAAGGCCCACTACTTCCAACTAAAAACAATGTTCATGGTTCTTTTCAGTCCTCAAAAAATGTCCGTCTTCCAACGACCAAAAAAAAAACTTTTGCATCGGAAATGAGCTTCTTCTTGTTTACAGAAAAACACATCTCTCATCTTTTTCCCCCCTTTTTTCGTTTTATTCTCTTTTTTCTTCTTCTGTTTTTCAGCTCCCTTGTCCGATTCCGCTATTTTGAGGCCAGTTGTTGCTTTTTGTGCTGTGAGTGTCATCAATGGTCCTTTTATTTGTACTGTTCATTGGTTTATTCAGTTCTTATTTTCATGTCATTAGCTCCCTTCTCGTACAGAAATTCCAATTGACAGCTTCAAATAATTAGATCGATGATCAGATCTTGTTCATGAAGGCCAAATCAGAATTGTGTAGTAGGATCACGTAAAAAATGCATTTGCTTGTGACACGAATTTTTGATGTGAAGGAAGTCAAGGCGAATTAAACCGCTCTTGAAAGGTAAGAGAATAGCTTCCAAAAAAGCAAACATGCGAAAAAGAGCCGGACAAATGCAAACAGAAGTAAAAAATGTTTAATGGAGTTTGTTTATCCAACAAAGTATTAAAATCTGCAGGATATTCAGTTCCTTATTAACTTCCTTCATTGCTTCTGCTAACTTCATCGACCTAATTGCTCGTTGATATAGCTGTCTTCTCTCATGTTTCCTAACAGCAACCATACCAAAAATATCTCAGCTTCCAACGCTGCGATCATGGTGTCCTAGTTTGAGAGGTCAACTGAAA
The DNA here is from genome assembly GCA_963457665.1 of Thysanoteuthis rhombus. Lineage (NCBI taxonomy): Eukaryota > Metazoa > Mollusca > Cephalopoda > Oegopsida > Thysanoteuthidae > Thysanoteuthis > Thysanoteuthis major. Next base: position 42,964,054 of record OY735206.1, read on the forward strand.
TAACTTACAGATCATTCAAAGCTGTACGCTGATCGACTTTGCAATTCAAAATATTTCGTAAAGGAGACTGTGATCATCCAATCCAAACACGTTTTTCGCTGCGTCTGTCGGTCGGTCGATCGATCGGTCAGATGCTCGGTCAGACTCTCAGTCAAACGGTTGTTCAGTACTTCTCCACCCATATTGCTCCCAAGCTGTTTAAAGTCAGATCTATCTGAAACTTGGTAGAAAGGTGTTTCTCAAAAATATTTCTTACCTAGAAATATCTACCACTCACTTATGTGATCAAATTTACTCAAAAATTGATAGGAAGGTGTTTCATGATAACATTCCCCTTTCCTGATATTAGCTTCTACTCAGGGTAGGATGGTGTGCTTATAAAGAGTTAGAATGTTATGATTTAAGACCGATTCTGTCAACTGTTTCAGGTCAAACACGTGTTTTTTTCACCTAGAACTATCTTTTACCTTGCATCATGTGCTCTAATGTTTAAATTTCATAGTGTACCTATTATTCAACCTTAAGTTCTTGTTTAGATATTATTTTCCCCATAGAAAATTATATTGATTTGTTTATCAATGTAATATTTACTTTGGATTAAAAATGATTTGGGTTGATTATCGATCAAGTAATCGGTTTGTAGTTTGAATGGCAAATACCTTATATCAGAATAATATGTAGAAAATAATATGAAAATATATCATGCATAATGGATACATTTGAAATACAAGAAAGGATAACAAAATATTTTATCAACAAATCATATTATTACATAACAATATAAAAATATAAGTGTACTATTTCATAAACGTAAGGATAATGATGAATGTAATAAAAGCATAAAGCGAGAATTTCAAAATAACGACGAATGAACTGAAAGGAAATGACATGAAATTAAGATTATCCAAAATGGAGAAAAAAATCTTATTTTGGTAGATTAAAGAAACATTACACGTACGTGCATATAAACACATGTTTTTCCTAATACTTACTAAGAGTTGTTTAAAATGTCAAAAAGACAACTGAGGAACAACAGCGAATGGAAGATTATGTTTTGTCAATTTTTCAAGTATAGAGGGTCTTCTTTACTAAAAAGTCATCTTAAATCTCCGGGTTCACCTTGACTATCACCCTAATCATTACGAAAAGAAAAATTCAGCTTTCAAGACGGACTTTTTAAGATATTTTCCTTAACAAGAATAGCCAAGTGTTTATTGCAGCTTTTAATAGAAAGGTAAAATAAAACTATGTCTTTCTCTCATTCACTTGCGTCCTTTTACTTCACGGTGCCACTGATTCTGTTATTATTTTAAGTTTGGCTTTGTCGGTTGTCTGACAAGATAGAATCCGAAGAGAGACTAAATTTGACAACTGAATGTCAGGGCTCCGGAAATGACCTCTAACAGACTGCATGACGTTGGAGACGTGTCAGAAACAACAAAGAACGTCTGATGACGACATGGTGTTTGAATAAATGGATTTAGCTCTGCAGACAGGATGTACAGTGGGTGTGAATTGGGTAGTTGTAGGTGGGGGTGAAGGAAGAAAAACGCAATGCTGACAGGCAGCTTTGATCAAAGACAGGACAACCTGTAGTACGTAAAGTGACCGGCAGAGACTTTATCCAATTTTGAAGACTATTTTACCCTGAAGAAAGCTTTCTCAAATGCAAATCAAACTTTCATGTAACAAGAGCATTTCCATGATCTGCTACGACGTAACAAAATAACTTAAATAAAACAAAGATTATAAGACAGATGTTATAGAAAGAAGCTCTCCTAGCTTATTTGTAAAATTAATTTTGACAACCACAATGATGGGAATATGGTTATTCAATAAGTGTCATTAGATGGCTTGGAAAGTAAGATCACATGGACGATAGACAATTAGATACCTAACACTAACTTCACGATCACAGTTAAATAAAAATCAACGTGATATACATTTTTGAACGGTTTTATGTTGGTGAATTACGCTTATAGTTTACGGTTATACTCAAGTACATTGATAAAATATTTCCTGATTGCTATGTACGCCCATGGGTGGTGAATGGATTAAAAAAAGGCAGTAGTGCAACACAGACAATGAAGAAGATTTATGCTGTGTACCCAGGTGTAGTGAATGTGTGTCCTCAAAATCAAGGAACTTGTTTGATTTGTTTGTTATATGCCCTAAAATAAAATAAAAACAAAGCGGTTTGAATTATGATCTTTGAAAGTATTGACTAAAGTTGATTTCCTTCAGATACAATCCATCATGTCATGCAATACATCTTAACGAGTTAGTAGGTAATCCAAAGATGAAATTAGGATTCCCCATGAATTTCATCTCAGGAAAGAGTGATACAATTTCCCATTCCCAACAGTCTGCTGACCTGGAATTAAAACCTCATTTCCCTCAATTGGATGGGAAATGGTAATTCTATAAGTGCAAAAAACAGCAGAAGTAATGTTTCATCAACTTATCTCAAACGATTGCCGATACCAAAACCGAAATCTTATTAAATGAAGTTTCTGTTATGCATAAATATGCCAGGTATCGTCTAGTATGAGTTACTGGGAACTGGATGATCCCTTATCACAGAGTCTTATAATCAACAACCATATGTAATCATTCGTTCATTATACCAGAGACGCGCCGTGCCGGTCACAAGGAAGAGTCGATCCATCAGCATGATATTGCAAACGTAGGATAAAATAAAGTCATTAAACTGAGAAAAGTTACCTTATTCTCTGTATTCATGGGACCTAAATCCGTATAACTATTTATGGAGATAACTAGAATATTTCATTTTGTAAAAATTTCCCGGAATTAAGAAGATGTGAATTCAGGGCTCCGATCTCTTCTTCCCTCAAAATCCTGGGAAATGGAAAAAATGTTTCCATATTGAACCATTCCAATTTGTAATGGCCGCAATTATTTCAGTGATTGATAAAGGTTTTATTAAATCAAATATGGATTAGGAACCTGCAAAAGATTCCCGAGATTGGGAGACAAAGTAGGGATTGAATATACAATAGAAAACCGTGTTTCTGTTGACTCAAAAAATTGGATCTGATTTTATATCCCTCTTTGAGTTGTAATATTGCCACATATCCTAACTTTTTTTAGAGTAAAAATTTGTTTTCTCATGACATACGGAACTATAGGAATACGTTTTGCAACATGGCCTTAGAAGACATATGTAAAGCAATAGATAAACATCAAGTTTGCAACAATTCTGCTCAGGATTTCTTTTCTTGGCTTCCGGTTGGAATTCTTCAGATGAAATGATATAAAGATGGCACGTTCACTGTCTCAGTAGATTACAGGAGAAGAACCTTCATCCTTTCTTCGACTTCTTTCTATGCAAACTCCATGAAAGGTTCAAATAGACTGAGATCTCTCAACTGTGATAAGAGTGAGTGGGTCTGTGGTCTTTTCGGCATCACACCACGAAAGCAGAATAATCAAACAATAACAGGAATAATATCGATCATTCCACGACCTCTCTCTCTCTCTCTCTCTTTTTTTTTATATAACACTACGATTAAATACCCACGGGAACAAAAATGACAAAAAGAATGAAAAATGATTCCATTATCTTTGTTGTCCAGATTTTGAATGAATACTGACATCATAGCCATTATAAAAATGTTCACACCTAAAAGTCACCTGAACAGAACATACACATCTGCTCTTGTCTCATATGGCTACTTCAAAGTATCTGAATTAAATTCATTTGTAAGCAAAGAAATAAAACTGGCGCTAGATATTTTCTAAGGATTGCCTAAATCGTTCAGAGCAGCAAATCGATTCGCTAGAAAATATACAGTTTTTATCAGGATGCAAACCAGTTTGAGATCACAAATATAAAATGAATTCATGAAAATCTGCACCAACATACGTCTAGCAAATGAGCAGCCTGATATTCATGAACAGTGTATTTCTTCTATACACAGATAACGACAATGTATCTCCTCGTTCTGTTGTCTTTCAAATATTTCGCTTGTGTAACGGCAATGTCAATCAATTTTCCCCTTAGAACACACTTGGGTACTAATGCTGATGTCACACTGGTTATCATTGAGTGTCGTATACGAGATGAGAAATGGTCATTGTTTCTATGGGGATTCCTAGACCGACGGGAAGCATAAGTATTCCTCAGTTGATTGCCATTCTTACAATTTTCTAATGAGCCTCTCTCCGCGATATTTTTCTCCTCGTGTCTTCAAGTTTTCTGGATCAAGTCCCATAAAGAGGGAATTCTACTACAAAGGAAACTTTTGCTAGTCAACTTCATTTCTAACTTCTTCATTTTCGTTTGCTCTTTTAAATGTATGTTTTAGAAGAACAGCTTCACATTCAATTTTTTACGCCCTTTCTTCGATAGAATGTACAATTAATGATTTAGAAGATTACACTTGCGGTAGTTGTATCACAAGTCTATAAAAGAGGAAACAATGCCAACAAATACTATGTATTATGTCGAGCGTCAACAGCACGTAGAACCCAATACTGCATTGTAGCTCAAACAAATTAACATCGTAGGTTTTTTAAGAGCAAATACCATAACTACAAATACAATAGAGTGCAATAAATTTCATCAGTGGTGCAAGGAAGGCTTTAATATAGAATTAGCAAAAATCATGACGGTATTCAAAATTTAAATTGTTTTCCCCTGATAATGCTTATACTATCTAATGTACATAGATGAAAAAAGTTAGACAACATCAAAACTACGGTGCAATGTTCAGATCAATTTGAGTGTTGGAACAGAGGAGCGTTGGTATCATTCTTGTTACGTATTGTATTTCAGTGTAAATATCTTCACTCAGCCGAAAGGAAATTGAACAAAGTTGGTAGTCATATCAAAAAGAAAAAATCAAATCGACTCTATATGCTCTCATGATTAAAGGAAAGATATTGAATACTGTTTGTTCTTCTGGGGTCCTTATGGAGCATAGGATCCTAACTGAACTACACTTACAGTGCAATGAACTTGTTACTCCTTTCAGGTGAACCAGTGTTACTCCAGCCATCTTTCGTCTTTTTCAACGGACCCAACTGATATTTTCCAAGATCTTTTCTTTTTCCTTCTGAATATATCTAAACCAGTGTGTGCCTTCGGACATTGTTATCTGCTTTACATAGAATGTTCATGAATAACTCCACATCCTTCAGTACTTCCTATGAAATGAGATTTTTGTGAAAAAAACGTGATTAGTCTAATGTTTGAATTGACAAGTCAGCTGTAGTTTGCTCTTGCATATTCAAGCAAAGTGAGCGCTTTTATAATGTACATTCTAGCAAAATCGACAACCAATAAACGAAAAGATTGCTTTTCAACGTTTAACATGTGAAAAAAAAAGTGCATTCATTTGTGAACAGGGATATACATTCATTATACTCAGCTTAGTCTTGCAGGAAGTTTTAATGACGGATGAACCAGTGAAGATAAGAATCATCATGCAGGCAATGGGTTAATAATAATTGCTTGGTAACAGTTGAACAACTGTGATCACCAAATGTGATATTACTATTGGAAGAATAACTTTTTATTTGATTTAGTATATAGAATATTTGGAAGAAATCTTTGTCTCATCGAAAATGCGTACGTGCCTACATCCCTATATATGTATGTTTGTGTATGAGTGTGTGTGTGTGTATGAGTGTGTGTGTGTGTGTGTGTGTGTGTGTGTGTGTGTGTGTGTGCTCGTGCATGATTATACATTCGTTTGTATACTTTCACACAATAGAATATAGAAAAGAATAGAGAATATCGAATTAGGCTGCTAGAAAATTGAGATCACAGGCAGACAACACATTCCCAATGATGTGTCTTTACGCAAAACAATCGAGATACATACACGTTTTTATGGCCCTGATTTATCAAGAACTACTTGTATTTTCTGTTGAAGAGTCTGGATGTACCCATAAGAAGAAAATAGATAATGGAGAATATTTGAATTTGCGTGGAAACGACGAATTGATTGAAAGGGTACCTATAACAAAGAGATAGAGAGGCAAGAAGGAGTGATTACACAAAGAAGTCTTTGAATAAAAAAGTATGCCGGTCAAAGGGATGGAGCAGCTGGATGCCACACGACCGAAGTTAGTGAACAATAACTAAGCGGAGAATGTAGTCCGTTCATGCTTGATACCTGATTTTTTAACAACAAAAACATCCCTCTCTCTCCCTCTCACTCTGTCATTCGGAATCTTATGTTTTGAAAATAGAGCAAAATAACAAAAGTTAAAGGTAAATAAAATCTACAATATGATTGAAATGACTGCTCCTTGTAATTTTCCAACCTGATGGATGGATAAATATGCGCTCACTCTCGTGAATACAAGGCACAACGCTATATGATCACCTGGTAGACACCAGCAATTGAGAATTTGACAAAATTTGCAGACAAAAAAAATGTAAAATGTAAAAATGTAAAATCATGAACTTAATCATATTTTGGAAAGCATTGCAATATTATCTTGTAATCTACTTTCATTGTCCAATGATTTGTGGCATTTCCGGATTCCAGGAGCTGAACGATGAGGTTTTGCGAAAGTTTCATCCGTGCATAAAAAAGTATCTTAGTTTCATATCTTTGGGTTGCTTTTTTATAATACAAAAGCAATCAATTCTATCAGAATGAAATGCAGACTGTAAGACATTCAGCTACTCTGATGTAGGGTAACTCAAAACCCGAGGCCATTGGGAACGCAGTCGTATAGTAGAGCAGAAAGTACAGCAAAATGTTCATCAGAAATCATGTAGTCAGATGAAGTTAAATGAAATTTTTTTTATAGATCTGTTCTTGATAGCGATGAATAATTGATTACAAGCATATGTAAATATTTTTTGTAGAGGTTTATGGACAGTGTTCAATAAATTTTCATTGAGTTTAATGGTATTTCTAATGTAGAAGCTGTTGAACGATTTTTTATTTCATGATAGATGCATCATATGCTCTAAGGAAAACGTAATTTGCTTAGCCTCTCAGCTTTGTATCCAATGGTACTTTTACATCTTAGTCAATGGCAAATTGATGTCCTCTGGAGGCATCTTTGAGATGACCAAACCAATGGTAATCCAAGAGAGCAGAGTCGTAACTACAAAAAAGGATTCTCAAATACCTTGAATCCCACTTATTAGAGAATTTGAAGTTGGTGGGCAGTATTATGTCACACAAAAGCAAAGAAAAAAGGAAAAAGAAACTTTTTTGACAATAGACATGGGTCTTTGCTTCGAATAGCCCACTTTTGAACACCAAAATCCATCCATACAAACTTCTCCATGGAAGAACGCTATTACTATATTTTGTTGGAAGCTTTCGATGAATATCAGGCCCTGGTACATATTCAGCCCATAGAAAAATAGTTCACTGCTTGATGTTTTTCTGGAGAGGTCGGGTTTAATATATATATATATATATATATATATATATATATATATATATATATATATATATATATATATATATATATATATATATATGTATATATATATATATATATATATATGAAATATATGAAATTGTCAACTACAAATATCACTAAAACTGTCAACATAGATTCCTCTCAATTTCTACGTTGGTTTGTCTTGCTTCAAGGATGGTTAGCTATATATGCACAAGCCGCAATAATGGAGCTAAAAGGCAGAAAATTTCAACTTTCATCTTTCAATATTTCAACAAAAAATGTTTTTTGTTTTTGTAATTGTATGCTAAATAGGTCCTTAGTTTGTGCCAGCTAGTTATTTTTGTAGAATTCAGACTGATAGTCACGTGACATTTTGTACGGGGGACTACCATCACTTGCTCATAAGTGAATCTCTCTCTCTCCACGTAATTGCACACACACAAGCATATATATATATATATATATATATATATATATATATATATATATATATATATATATATATATATATATATGTATATATACTCTTCAACATGCCAAGATTTGTGTGTAACATTGTTAACAATTATCTAATTCCATCATTGTGATCATAGATTTCTCTGAAGCTTCTGTTCCCTCTGAATTTCTCATTTCTGAGATTAAAAAAACGAAACAAAAAGGATAATAATCATGTTCCAAACCCTAAAAAATCTTTTTTTTTGACAAAATTTCTTTTTGGCTTATTACTCTTTCACGTCAACTATTGACATCCAGAAATGTCCACATCCTATTTTTTTAGTTCAATTTCAAATGAGTGGTCACTTCCAAGGTTAATTATTTCGATCATGTGAAACAATCCCAAAAGTGAATATCCTTGTTCTGATTTTTGAGTGAGTCCTTGCTTCAATTGACACCTCGCACAGACATTAAGGCATCATGTTCGTTGGGGGGGGGGCATCCTCAAAAACGCCACCAGCAACACAGTTCATAACTTTGTATCATGCTCTGAGGCAGAAAAAGAAATTAAAAGATTTTTGGCATAAACATCAGCAAAATAAAATTGCAGTTTTTTAATCATAATTATTACATTTTTGAATTATTCATGGTATTATGTAACACTTTTGTATTCTCAGGTGATTGCAATTCAATTTTCAAATGTTATATAGCTTACAGAATGTACACGATATCTATTTTAATCCTAACGCCCTTGACTCTTGTCATCTTTAAAAAAAATAGCACTTCCGTAGCTTGCGCTCAGAAAATGATATGGAACTTTCAATAGAAATAATTTTGAGAGATATTTCGATGTTTCAAAAAAACAAACGAAAAACAGAAGAAGGATGGTAAGATGAAAAACAGGAATCAAAATCATAACAACGGATAGAAACGAGGTAATCAATATAATCTTTCCCAAGGATGTACTTTATAAGAAGTATCATGACTTGATTCTAAATTGAGGAAGTGTATATTCTAACTCGACAAGACATTTTCACCGTCTTGACCCCGAAAAAATACCATATACATATTTGCTTCAAAATATCAAATGATATGTAGTATGAAATGGCATCTGTATGGAATGCATGATGATAATACCCATCAATTATGAAACATCCCTAGAATAATATATAAAAAAAGTTGAATATCAACATAATACCTCAAGAGATTGATCAACACTCCTTTGGAGCTATCTGAATAACAGTTTTCTTTTGATACGGGTGTAAACAACTGATGATCTCAGCAACAAAATATTCACACAAAGCACAATACTATGTAATTCATATATATATATATATACACACACACACACACATATATATATATATATATATATATATATATATATATATATATATATATATATATAAGTATATGTATATATATGAATATGTATATGTATATATATATATATATATATATATATATATATATATATATATATATATATAGATATATATATATATATCATAGTAGATCTTATATGTCACGATAGTTCCAAAAATATATCATTTGTGTAGATTTAGGGAAATATCTCCCCAATATATACATATATATATATATATATATATATATATATATATATATATATATATATATATATATATATATATACACATACACACACACACACTCACACACACACACACACACACACATATATATATATATATACTCATACAGCAATCATTATTTCAGTCACGTCTTGTCGAATACAACAGGGAACATCTTGTCATTTATTCCTGGTAATATTTTCTTACGTCTACACAAATGAATGATATATTCTCGAATCCAACGTCAGAATTGTCTTGGATATTATATACATATATATATATATATATATATATATATATATATATATATATATATATATATATATATATATATGTGCGTGTGTGTGTGTGTCCATGTGTGTGTGTGTATAAATATGTAAAAGTATTAGTGAGTATATATGTTTACAAATACATACATACAGAGGTAGACACGCATCTTTCTTTGCAATCATGTAAACACATTTATTTATATTGCTTATCTGAGATGACCTGTGTTGTAAACATGTTATTACAGAAAGGACAACAAAATAAAAATATAACTCTTAAAAGTAAAATCATCTTTTAAGATTCTAAGAAGAGAAATAGTTTTGCCTTTGTAGACTTTGCTACGAACAAATACGCTTTTCTGCTTGAGTACACCATGGGCAAAAATATATTTCCGAAAAACCAATGCCCCCCGTAGGCTATCATTGTCTTCCCCCCTGTTGATGTAAAACAATATCCAGGGCATCCTTTTGATCCTTAGTCATAAATGGTGGACGGTATTTTGTGGAGAGCAACTCACCTTATTTGTAGCCATACTCTTTTTCACACGAATGACATCATCAAAAATAGAAGAAAATACATCTTCAATAATACGGGCAAGTGTTTTATGCAAAATATTTATATCACGTTTACTTACAAAATAAAGGGGGAAAATAGTTTAAAATCTCAATTCCTAAGAAAAAAAAATCGTATTATTTTGAAGTGTCCTCTCCATTCGCCCCTACCCTTTGCCCTGATTGAAAATAAAACCTACTTTTACTGTATTTCAAAAATGTCCCGTAAGACAATCGTCGTTTTGAAAAAAATCTAGTTCTGTTTAATATTCTCTGCCTAAATCTTCGACTATAACTCTCAAATTCGTCGGTAATTGATTCTTATTTGAAATAATTGTAATTTTACTTATATTTTGGACTAGATTAACAATCGCTCTAGCTTAAGCTATGTGTTTAAAAATTTTGTTTTAGTTTGTTTGACGAAAGGAGTGTATCTTCATTTCATTTCATTCTATGGCGAAATCTATCCAACAGAAACGCTAAAACTGTTGCATACAGTGTAAATAGATACTGACAACGGATTTGCAAGTTGTAACAGAGAAAAAAGTTTTAGAAGCATATTAGAGACTGGTCTGTGGACACGAGTAGTGCTTTCTATTTAGTACACTCGACCTCAACCCCCTAATCTTGGAGGATAATTTTGCGTCTATTTCAATTCTTTTCTCAACAACTATAGGCCTATAAGCCTACTCAACTGTGTATATAAACTTTTCACAAAGATCATCACCAACCGAATCACAAAAACACTCGATGAAAACCAGCCACGTGAACAGGCTGGCTTTAGAAGAAGCTACTCGACCATGGACCACCTGCACTCGATAAATCAACTGAAAGAAAAAGCAGCAGAGTATAGACTACCACTTGCCGTAGCATTTATCGACTTCAAAAAGGCGTTCGACTCAGTAGAAATCCCTAAGGTCATGGAGGCCATCAGTCGCCAAGGTGTAAATCCAGTATATGTTGAAGTGTTGAAACATATATACAATCACGGCAGCTCATTTATCAGGCTACATGAAGACTCGGACCCCTTCCAGCTCCAGAAAGGAGTAAGACAAGGCGATACCAGCTCACCTAAACTCTTCACAGCCTGCCTCGAGATGATCTTCAGAAGGCTAGACTGGGAGAGTAAAGGAATTAAAATAGACGGCGAGTATCTCAGCAACCTCAGATTCGCAGACGACATAGCCCTTTTCGCAGAGAACCTACACGACCTCCAACTAATGATAGATGAACTAAATGAGGAGAGCAAGAAAGTCGGCCTACACATGAACTTCAGCAAGACGAAGATCATGTACAACAACCACATTGGAGATAAGAACACTAAGATCGAAATCGAGGACACAGAACTCGAGAAAGTAGACCACTACATCTACCTAGGGCAACGAATCTCCATGAGACCCTCAAAAGAAGAAGAAATCAAGCGAAGAATCACACTAGGATGGCAAGCCTTTGGCAGAGCTAGCTCAACCTTCAAAAATAATAAGATCCCATTAATCCTAAAGAGAAGGGTGTATAACCAATGCATCCTCCCAATAGTCACTTATGGAGCTGAAACATGGAACTTAACCAAGAAACAGACCCGTAAGCTGAGAACCATGCAACGTGCACATGAAAGAATAATGCTCGGCCTCACATGGAGAGACCACAAAACAGCACAACACATCCGGGAAAAGACAAGAGTTAGAGACATTATAGAATCCATAAAAAATCTCAAATGGCGGTGGGCTGGCCACGTTGCAAGAATGGCTGACAATCGATGGACATCACGACTCACAACATGGATTCCCCGAGACCATATGCGCAACCGAGGCCGGCAAAATATTAGATGGAGAGATGAACTAGATAAGTTCAGGAAGTACTGGCTCCGTGACGCCCATGATAGAGAGGTGTGGCAAATCCTGGGGAAGGTCTATGTCCAACGACGGACGCTAAAAGACTGATGATGATGATTTACAGATCCGCTATAATGTTTTCAATATCAGTTTTACTACATCATATCATCGTTATGTTTTGTAGCAACACACAGGGTGGAGACACTTTGTTATTTCTATCATTTATTACTAGTTCCACTCTATTTTATTATTGTTGCTTCTTATCCCTACACACCGGATCAATACACCGATTCATATTACCACTTTTATAATACCAATTTTACTCCTACTTACAACCGTTGGATTTTATCACTATAAGCCAAGTCGATATATTCATCATCACTTCTATCATTTAATTACTAGATGTATCCCACCTTATTATTGTCGCCTTCCATCAATTAACAGTTTTACTACATCTGATTACTGTTGTTTTTTCATCACAACACTTCGAGGTGTTAAACTTTTCATAAATCAATTATGATAAAATGGAGAACTAATAGTAAAATCATATCAATAATGGTGAGTGTACCAACCCGGTGTGACGTGATGGGAAGCAACAATAATGAAATAAGGTATAAGTAGCTATAAAATAATAGTAACAACCATGAGATGTAAGGGAACTTGTCATAAAACAATAGTAATAATATAGTGTGTCGACAAAAAGTCGTATACCTTGGTATATTTTCTGTGGAAAAACTACAAAATGCATCACACCCTTATGGAAAAAAAGTTCTTCTGTTGTATCCATTTGAAGACGGCAAAAGTTAAATATATAATGGTGTCAATTTCTGGGGACAATTCTTATATTTTCTGAAAAAGATACTGATTATTAAATATGAGTAAAATGGAATAAAAGAAATAAAAAAATTCATTACACTATCAACATATAGACATTCTGTCGATAGTGCCCATCATAAATATGTTCAAGCGAATAAATACATTCTTTTGAAAGAAAAGACAAACATAAAGTGACCAGTAAGGGGACAATTTGTGCTGAGGGTTTGATCAACCGGGAATTCAATACAAATTAGATAGAAACAAAAAAGAGAGGGACAAAGTGCAGTATTTGCCTAAAGTTCAACGCAAGTATTTCTATCAATCGACGATACACAATCAGTGCAAATATCCCAACAAGCAACTGGAAGGAAATATCAATTGCCCGAATTTTCCCCATCGTCTAGCAAAAATTGGAGAAGCTACCATCCTATGCACCCCTGAAACTACACATAAGGTGACCGATATGAGAGGAGAACTTTTTTGCATGAAACTCATTTCTAAGTGTTCATTATTTTCATAGTGAATAATTATCAGCTCAATAAGTTTGTTTTAAACGTGACAACTGTATTATTCTACCTGAAATTATAAACTCCTGGCTGTGGAGTAGTGTTTAGTAAGTTAGTCTCAAAGACCTTATCTACTGGACTGATTTCGTCTTTTGAAGCTAAAAATAAATCAACTTTTGCCTCACAATTCTAAACGTAATAAATACACATAAAATATTTGCAATGAGAAATAGTTGCTGAATTCTCTCAAAATACATCGAAGCTCTTGTTAAACTATACAGTTTTCTGCTGAAATCATTTTAAGGATTGTGACATGAAACATTCTTTCTTCAACAAAGAAAATAATCCAAAAACTGACTGAAAGATTGATTTTGACAGATTTCAATGCATTCCTTGCTTATCAATGAGAAAAGATATTTTATTTATCAACAGTGGAGGTTCCTTGGCCCTTACAAGCAATTGTGACGACACAATAATTTGGATTCATTCTGAAATATGAATTCAAATTAGTATATCATGTTGCTAACGCAGCAGATAACTCTAACAAAACATTCAAAATGAACACTACTGCCGTTCAGTTTGTTTTTGATCCAAGAAAATTATCAACCCGAGAGGCCAACGTCCCGCAAACAACGTTTTCATCACATTCCAAAAATGTTAGGTCTTGGTCAAAAATTGGAAGATGGGTCCAACATGATTTAAATGAATGCATCGGTGCCCATACTTTCTGAAGACTGTGATCTAGAATATTTTAATATTTATGCTCGCAGCATCGTCCATTTTGACCTTTCACCGAATTTATCTACTTTAAAGCATCTGACTTTCATATCTGTTAGAGAAAGGTTCAATAATAGGAATCCATATTTCTTGCATTGAGTAAACTTAATGCATTAAACCTGACTAATTTTATTAGGATGAAATATTATCATCGGAAGATCGTTGGGAGGAGTTAATCGTTTTAAATGGGTTGAATTTTGATTGGCTATTTACTATTATGCTGTTTATAATAGCTTTCATCTCATTATTCGTAAAAAGCGAATATTTAACAGACTAATATATAACGTCATTGTGCGTGACGCTGTCAGTTATTCATCGAGTGATTTATACCTTGAAAAACTGAGGTCGAAAAGGGATTTTTTGATTGGAAAAGAATATTTGATGCGTAATAGAAAGTGATAAGTACATTTAATCCAATGAAAAAATAACCAGAGGTCGTCAAAAAACATATGTTGTACCTATATCAGCCTTGTCCTGACAGTAAAATAGAGGGAAACCAAGGCTCACTAGTGATGCAAAGCGTACCTGTCATCAATTGACTTCCTCTCATTATACACACTTCACTGCTCAATGCTTGGAACTATTCACCAACTTCAAATCAGTGATAAAATTCTTCACTTATCCATTTAAACTGATAAAATAATAACGACGAGATGTCTTCAAGCCAGCAGTTTGCATAAGCTCATCCCCTCAGTAAGGAACTTCTTCATTGCCGTAATTTTCTTTATTTCCACATACCGTACAACAAATAATTTTACATATGTTGTTAACATTGATCTCACTTGATTCATATTCTCATTTCTCAATTTTTTTTCCTAGCTCAATGTCCCTAAGTACAAATAATTCTTACGCTGAACCAGACAGCTCAGCCAGCGAGAACTATGCAAGCTTCTTATTCAGTGATAGTCACACCAGTATTCTATGGCTTAACAAGATAAAGTGAGCCCACAATCTGATGACCTTTACTCGGTCTGTACAAAAGCTGCTGACCTTTACTTGGTAAGGATGAAGACTGCTAAAATCGATTCGAACTTTCTGGTCTGTATTTCTCTAGACAAAATTATTTAATCAGTGTTTGTAGGTTGATTTGCACTAATTTTCCTTATTCGTTTGTTTGTTGTTTTTCTTTGAATTGTCTTATTTTTTCATTTCGCAAGGTGTTAGCAATGTGACTTCCAAACTTTCCTGAGTGTTAGTTTTAATCTGAAATGTCGTCGAGTTTTTCTCTGAGGGGACATTACCTCTTATATACGTCTTATAGGTTGCCTATCTCTTTGTGTTTTTTGTGTAGTCTTTTCAAGATTGGAAAGTCACAGGTTCAGTGCAGAAGTCAGAAGACAATCCTTGATAAAATACAGACGAAAGCACAGGACATGACGAGTAAGACTAGTTGATCTCAAGTTCCTTTTAGGGTAACATTAAAATTGCAAAAAAAAAAAAAAGATAGAGAAATCATATTCAGAACAAACTCATATACAACAATTTATCAGACTTTATTTCAACTAGTAATAGTGCTTTCAAAAGCACAAAAAAATAGTGACTTAGCATCACCTAGCTGCAAATGGTGCCCTCAGGAATGAATATTGATACGCCAACCAAGCAGTGATAATGTCTCCGAGAACATCGTTCTTGATAGAAAATATTCAAGTCTCATAACAAATTTCTATTTTGTACTGATTCTAATTTTATCACCACTGTCTATAGGCTATAAATAAATCCTAAAAGCAAAACATTCGATGAACTCCGGTTATAATTACAAAAACCGATATTTTGCAACCGAAAGATTATACTGTTTGTTCAACCGTCAGAGTGATGCAAAATGTCAAAGTTAACGTTATAGAGTAAATAAAGGGAAAATAAGTGCAGAGATGAAAACAGGTTTTTAAAACAATCATCGTCATTTGTAATTTTGATGGTTAATTTCAACTATCTATTTATCAAGCACACAGAGATGTAGTTGGGATATTGACTACTTGGAACATTTTTTATTTAATGAATATAAAGGAGTCATTAAACTTTATTAAGATTTTGTAATTCTTTAAGATAATTAACTCCTTTATACGTTATCGTTTTTTCTTTTTATTAAAAAAATCACTTATAGGAATTATATCTTGGTGTTTTATTTAACTGGTAACTTAATCATCATCACCCTCTTAATGATTGTCGATGGACGTACACCTTGCCCAGGATTTCTCCATCGTGGGCTCCATGCGACCATTATCCTGCCTGAATTGTCATGCGCTTCACATTTTCTGTCAGCCACAGTTTCGTATATGATATCTGTTGATCCAATTTGTAGGTCATGATGTCTGGCATTCTTGCAACAAGCTTTCCTCGTTGCCTATTCATTTTTCTTCAAACAGATTCTGCGATATACATGACCCCTGCTTTTTATCGAATATCTTGTGTATTCTTGTTATCCCCCCCATTTCACGGCAAACACGATATTCTTGTTCGTATGTGGCATGGTTTTTAAATTGAAAGCTAATTTGGGGATGAGTCCAAGGTTTCAGCTATAAAGATGACTAAGAGTACAAATTGGTTATGGTCCCATCTTTCTAGGACTAATTTTTATTTGTTCTTCAATGTTGAGGACAATACATCAAAATTTCCTTTTACTCTATGGTATACATCTATAAAGGTATAAAATATTCGTTTGGAAGTGGAAAATAAGCAACAATCATAGTTACACTTTAACACCGACTGCATTTGGACCGGATATATGCTGAAGGAATCTCGACCATTCTTATCTTATTTCCAGAAGATACTAGCTCTCTTGCGTGTTCTGCTCAAGGGACGAGGAAAATATTTGCTGTTTAAAAACAGAATTCTCGATTATTGATCTAAAACGTGTTTGAGCAAATATTACAAATCATTCTGTATATTTTGAATCAGAAATCAGTAAAAACAGTTCGAAATGTATCACAATTTTGAAACATTGATAACATTAATACTAATTAATATGAACTAAATAGTGCACTTTGCTGATTCATTTTCATTCCTTACAGATTATTTGTGTGTAAAGATTACCTCTGCTAAGTAAAGCATTTTTGTGATAGAAAAACCTTTGTAAACCTAAATAGTGTTAAGCAAAGAAGCTATTAGCATTGATTTAAACGGGAGAGAAATTTTAGAACATTTTCAAACACTCATAATTGGGACGATGTTGTATTTAGCTGCGTCGTCAGAGGTTATGGTTACGGAATGTACCGGAAACTGGGGTGTAGGAGAGAAAAGGAAAAAGTGCGCGCTGCTTTTATAATGGCTTGATGGAAAACGAGTGCTGAGTGCATTTTTTCGCTGTTTGTCGCTCGATGGATGCTATTTAAAAGATGCCAGAATAAAACATTGGTTTCTACCAGCTCGCAATTTGTTTATCACAATCAGAATTTTAAATTAAAAAAAAAGAACTCATTATTTCAATGTTGTCTGAAACAGATCTTGAGATAATTGAATTCATATCTTTGAAGTACACCCGGTCCACATGCACATGCAACTAGAACTTCCCCTGCCCCGCTTTGTCTACGCTTGTTGCATTCGATATTCCGAAGTCATTCTGAAATAGATCAAAGACTCAGGTGAAGCAAGAATAGAAAAGAGTTCTTTTCAATTATATCCCTTTCATCACAAATGGACTTGATTCGCTCATCTCTAAACTCTACATCAATTGTATCTGACATATTGGTTTCCTTTAGAAATTCCCCGTTCGAGTATCTTCCGTAAAGTTGTGACTTTAATTTCGCAAGCAATTGCAGGTAAGCATGGTTCTCCCTCTCAAGTGGTTCCATGATCGAAACCTCGTGTTAATATTGGATTTATCCAGGAAATTTCTTCAAATTATTATCTAATGCCTCACATGTTTGGAATAAGTGGGAAAAATTTGTATCAGATTACCTAAAATTTGTTTGGTGCGTTCCGTCATTCGATTGTTGGAAAGTTTACCTTGCAAACTCAAAGTATTAAATCCACAGTGGAATCTCTATCTCTTATCGTAACAACCCAAGCTAAACTTAATATTGGAGCCTAGTTAGAGGCTTGGGTGGTTGTGTACTAGTGTCAAAAGTAAAAGCTAGAATGTCGAATGCTGATTGTCAAGTCAGGCAAGCTTTCCGTACATGAAATACTGATGCAAGATAATTTTCTCCCCTCTGTCTTGAGCTCAACCTAATGAAAATTACTCATTCCATCTAATTAATGTATGAACCAATTAGTGATCAAAGGAAAAAACAGTGTATAAATAGTTAAGCATATAGTACGAAGAAAAACAGAATCCGACACCGGACCAAATTTAGGGAGAACCTCATGAAGACTAATCTATAAAACGACAAAAGATCGGCATGTTAACTAATGCATTTTTTCCTCACATTTTGTCAAATAGTATCTATTGAATGAGAATATCTGCCAAACATTGACATGTCATTTTATTTTCCTCCATTCAAAACCCTTCCCGTGCTCACTGCATAAGTAAAACATCGGAATTCACGGGAGTTTCATCCTAAAGAACTGAGATTTGTACATTTATCTATAAAGCTATTCTTATAAAAGCTAAGAGCTTTATCTTACCTATTCATTGTGAATACTTGGAGTGAAAACCATGGCACGAAGGCACATGAGAGTTGTTTCACTTTCTTATTCATTATCAATAGAAGGCAATACTGTTTATGGCTTTACTACCGATTCATAACTCAAAAAGATTCTATCAGAAAAAAAACAAAAACACAGAAAACCGTTGACATAAGGCGAAAAATCATAGCAAAAGAGTAAAAATCCCTGTTGTAATCTCAGTGAGGTTCAAAGCGCAGTTTTATCTCTGATTACAAGATTTTACCTTCTATATCTTTTAATTCGAGTATACTTGACCTCTGAATCGATACTAAGGAAAGATTTGAAGAATTCATTCAATGCCAACTCACGTATACATGTGAAATGTGGCTGTGATGGTATGAAATGAGTTTGGCGTTGTCATAGGGAGGTGTAAAAGGCAAACAGTTGTAATGGTACTCTCGGCTACTATTGAATCATCAGAATCACGAGTCCTGAAAATTACCTGGTTATTCTGAAAAGAAAAAAAAATGTTGCATTTTTAGTGGAAGAGGAGTTGTTATTTTGCTTGTCAATGGTGTTAACACTCTGCTAAAAAGCAAAAGAAAATTCGAAGGAGTAAAAGATGGAAGTCATCAAATAGCTTAGTAGGTCGATGGATTTAAATCCAATCAAGTATTTGTGGAATGCACTGAAACAAACAGTACAAAAAGAACGACCATCCAACAAGACGGATTGGAAAGACCGTATACCCTCAACATTCTTTTGATTGTGCAAATCTAGTGAGATCAATATGTCCAAAATGGTAGTAAAAGAATAATGAGGGCAGTCACGCCAAATATCGATTTCGAAAAAAAAAAATCTTTTTGTGTTGTTGTACTAATTTTCTGACAGCAACATATCCATATATGGGGGCAACAGAGTTTCAATAAAGAAGAATAAGGACATAAATAATACCTGGTATCATTCTTTTTTGATCGTGTTATTTTCTACAAAATTAGAGAAATCTTTACATCATAGGTCAAGATGGAAATCTACTATTTATAAAAAAGTAATATGTATGTACTCATTGACCCCCCACACACTACACACACAACGCATACACATACAAACACACGCTCACACATACACATAAACAGAAATATCCGACCTTTCAATTGTCATGTCTAGATTAGTGGAGAATATTCAGCTGGATGAATTTGCTTTGCTTAGGTATTTCCCTCGTTAAATGATATGGGAAATGCCTAGTTTAAGAAGATGACCATAAAAGACACACACATTGATATATGTATATGAAGTTGATATTTTTTTAGTCATATGCTCTCTGCTCTTCCTTAACACTCTCGTTTAAATTTGGGCCAATGAAAAAATTATACAAAGTATCTGTTAGGAGTGAAGGTGCACGACAATCCATAGTTGCTTCTCATGTGGAAAAAAAAAATTGAAGTCTTTTTAGACTTACAATAACAGAGCTGAAAGCGAAAGAATTTAATTACTCCATCGATTTTTGCAAAACGATACAGACGGTATTTAAGGCAACGAAAGATAATATCTCTAGAGAGAAGAGATCACTCTTGTTTACATGGACGTAAGCCGATATCCGGTTAGCGACGATCACTTGCTCAAGGAAGTCTCTTTCCGAAGTACTTATTATGCAAATAATTTGATTGGTAGTCAAAGATAATTGCCGGATATAATGAAAAGAATTAATATGACGTCAAGAAGAAGAAGAAGAAGAAGGAGAAGGCAAAGAAGAAGAAGAAGAAGGCAAAGAAGAAGAAGGCAAAGAAGAAGAAGAAGAAGAAGAAGAAGAAGAAGAAGAAGAAGAAGAAGAAGAAGAAGAAGAAGAAGAAGAAGAAGAAGAAGAAAAAGAAGGATGATTATGATGATCATGACAATGATGATGATACTAATGAAGATAAGTATATTGTAAAGGACAGAGATCAAAATAATAATAATTGGCATTCGCTTGGAGGGAGAATGCCAATATACAACTAAACATCCTTGGGTTCTATATAGTAGCTACAGACTCTGCCTAAAAATGGTGTAACAAAACTATTTTGTTATGTGTATATAAATGGAGAGAGCTTGATCAGAAAAGGCGTGAGTGGGATATAGTAATGACAGTTAGAGAGTGGTTGACTGGAGATGCAGCAGTTAAGATATGAAATGTTGTCATGTGATGTTCTTTAATGAAAAGATTTTTTCAACATATTACTGATTGCAGCAAGTCAATACGTAATAGTGAATATTCTTGACGATATTTTTCTCATTTATGATGTCAAATGAATATTCCTAAATGACTTCTTTGTTCTAGTTATTTGAGACTTCATTATTAATTATGTCGGTCATAGTATCTTCATTAATGAAAAAGGTTGCTCCAGGGCTGTATTTGCGATCTTGAGTCATTCCTTTTGTGTTGCTGCTCTATATCAGGGTTAGGGCGCAAATTGCATTATAATAAGCTGCATTATATCTACCGATGTATCTAGTGTGTTCTTGATTTTTACTTTAGATATATGTAAGTAATATGTAATAAAACGATTCTCTGTACTATTTGATGTTGGGGCGTATGCCATTGTTCAAACGATGTGCGATGGATACCTATAAATACAAAACACGAAAATATACAAACGAAGGAGTTGCAAAGCAGATATCAAAGCCAAAAAAATTGCAGTGGGAAAAACAACACCGTGAATTTAAGACAGAAGATAGCATGGACAAGAAATCATGGACATATCTACGCAAAGGAAACCTCAAGAGAGGACGAGAATCGCCCATCATAGCAGCCAGAGAAAATATGTCAGGACAAATTATGTCAAGGCAAAGATCGATGAAAGCCAAATGAACAGCCATAGCAGCTTCTATGAAGAGGGGGACGAGAAAGACTTAAATAACCAATGAAATGTAGTTCACTAACCAAAGAATACAAAACAGACACGGCAGAATAGAAAGAGTTATAAATTGGGAACCAAACAAGCGACAAGGATCCAACCATTCGGACTAATGGTATCAGCAGAAACATTTTACTTCAGGTCTTTTTCATCCGAACCGAGCGGCTTAACCGAAAAAGAAGATCAGCCTTGATAACCGTGGACAAGGGGGAGAACTTGCAAGATAATAAACATATCTGCATCCTTGGATCAAAGAGTGAAAAAAGATTAGGAATCTTGGAAAGTACTATGACTTTGCAAAGGAAATGCAAAAAGCTTGAAACGTGAAGGCCAGGAACTGTAAAGAACGATTCAAAAGCATTGAAAACAAATTTGGAGGAAATTGGGATAAGGGGAAGGTTTTAGACTATGCAGATCACTGCACAAGTGGAGTCTGTAAGGATACGGAAGAGAGTCAGCGAGAGTCATACAGTTCGGATGAAAAAGCAAGTCCAATTAAACGAGTCTAAATAATTAACTCAATAAATCTTTAAAGTGAACTGGAAAACCTCTAATTGCACATTACAGCGAAACAAGCTGACTAGTCAAATTCTACACCAAACATCTTTTGTACAAATATGACCAAGAAATAGGGAAACAAAGTATCGTTTTTTTTTCACAAATACATCCACAATGATATTAAAAGCTTCCTTAAAGCTCTTGGAGAACTTCAAACCGAACATAAATCAGTGTACGAGCCTATTTCACAGTAAACCAAAGAGGAGATACATGACTTTTACGACACGAGCTATGTATAATGCTCAAATATGCCAGTCAAGGAAAAGTTCGGGTACAAAATAAAACTGAAGGAATAAATGATCTTGCCAACTTTGCAAAAGCGATCAGGTACAGAATCATGAACACTTTCTTTAAAAAAAAAAAGAAAGTAACAATAAAGGATAGACTTAGAATGACCCTAATCATAACGCCAATAGTGAAATATACTCTATCCTGGTAGAACTGTCAAAACTATCTTAATCCTAGGTCAATATAGGCAGTGACATTAGAATGATGAGATGCAAAATTAGAATCAAGCCAAAGACAAACGTTGGTTATCACACTGAAATCCTTTGACGCACCGAAAGGAACCAATTTGATCCTTCCACCTCACACTGAAGGTAGATACAAACTTCTCAACGACACAAACATCAACAACTGTTACGATTGAACAACAACTCCTCAGCTCGAGATTGCTAATTTGCTGAAGCCTGAGAATAGAAAAATCATCGATAAACTCTTGGAGGATACTAGAAGTCTCATGAGGAATGCAGAATTCTCAAAATTGTTATAGAAAAAATTGAAGCAATTGAAATAAACAAATCAACTTGGATAAAACTGAGAAAAGACGATAGAAGATATACAACGGTGGTCATTGAGAAAATTCTCAAGGTATTTCAAAACTATGACAAAAAATCTCAGCACGAGAAGAAAACATATAATTATAGCCCTTCATGAGAATGAGGAAGAAAACTAATAAGGACTGATTCGTTAAAGCCGCTCAAGAACCTCAATTCCACCAAGCCGGACTCACCATCAACTCACTGGAAAAGATATTGTTAAGAAACCAGTCAAATGATCCAATAAATGCCTCTAGCAGTGTAAAGACACCAAGCATTGTTACACTGTAATCTTCACGGGAACTCAAAGGTTGTAGGCAATAGCTGACCAGTCTGCCTAAATAACTGCATGTAAAATATTCTCACTAAAGTGATTATCTGCTAAACAACTGAAACACTAGATGGAAATCAACCAAGGAAACAGGCTTGCTCCAGGAGTAGGTACTCGTACATCAGCCATAACCGTTTGGCAAATAACGTAAGAGAGGAGGCAGTGTAATACAGAATGCCACTTAACTAAGCATTTTTTGACTTTGAGTGATATTCAATGTCATCGCACAAAGAGCTTTGTCAGTGTTCTGCAACATTTCTACAGACTGAGCAGACCCCATCAGCTCATCCAAAATCTTCATTGCTGGTCTTTGAATGATTTTCCGAATGAACAAATACGAAAATAATGACGATTACCTAAGATACCTCAGATTTGCTCATGGCATCGTTGTTTTTGTGGATAACTTTCATGGACTGAAGATAACGTCAACCTACTGAAAAAAGAGAGACAGAATGATCACGAAAAGAAAAAAATACAAAGGTAAATAAATAGTCCACTTGGGACATTCAAGAACAAAAATCTCACATCAATTATGTAAAGGAGGGCCAACAACCGATCAGCACTCATCCATTCAACGGAACCAAAAGGAACGCTCAAACTAAGAGCCATGCAGTGTGTTTAACGTCACACGGAGAGATCATACGACAACACGGTTAATTAGAGAGATAACTTCCAGTAAAGCAAGCTCAAAATTTGGGAAAATTGAATCTTTTTTTATAGATAAGAGTCAAGAAATAAAGCATTTTCTAAATAGTCACTTATAGGGCTGAAATATGGAACTTAACCTAAAGATTAACCCTCAAACTGTGAACTATGCAACGAGCAGATAAGGGAATCATGTTGAATCTCATTCGGTGGGATCACATATCAGCAGAGTACATAAGAGAGAAAAGACAGGAGTCAGGGATATTATCAAACCAATCAAAAAAAAAAAAAAAACAATTGACAAGCCATATTGCAAGATTGTCAGAAAACCACTGGACATGACGACTCAAAATGTTCATCCCCGTTAATCATCTGCTAAATTTGGGGCTGCAAGAAATATCATAGCGTAACGATTAAGGCAACTCAAGGAGATATAAGTGTTGCAGTACCCATAATTGAAAAGTCTGGCAGATTTGGAGGGGAAGTTTATGTTGCACGACGGAAGTTATAATTTTGATGATGATTGCAAAGGTTTCTAATTTCCAAATCGACTACATGGGTCCATTTCTGGGGTAATGCTGAAAAACTCGATTCGACTAATCTGAAACCTCTACTAAAAGAAAGTATACAAGACGGTTATTTTCCTCGATTAGTCACTCCCGTACCTTGGAACCAACTAAAAAAATGCACATGTCAATAGTTAGTGTTAGGATTGGGTTTTCCTTCCCCTGGTTGCAACTATCAGTGGAAACTGATCATTATGGATCCTTTTAGAGAGAAAAATCAACTCCTTTTTTCAGTAAAGGCCATACTTGAAAAATAGGGGCTTTCGGTTTAGGTGGCTACTAGACAAGATCAATGACATTTATCATAAGCCTAATTTGAATTGATTTAATAAGGATAGTATTCACAGCCATTGAAGCAGTAAAATAATCATTAGATTATTCATGTTCATCAAATCTGAATTCTTCTTGTTTTTAATTTGTTCACTGTATTTTTTTCGATTTGCTTGCTGCATTTTTTATCTATATTCCATCAGTTTTTATTCGCTTGTAGTAGTAATTTTGCATGCCATAGTTTTTTTAATTTGCTTGCAGTGATTTTTTCAACTTTCTAGGGAAAAATTATTTCATTTTTTGTCTCAGAATATAAATGAAGTAGCGTCAGGAAAATAATGATGGATTTTGTAATATTTATCTATAAATATGTGTATGAAATTATATGAAGCTATATACGTGTGTGTAAATTAGCATTCTGCACTGACATTAAAAAAACAGTATGTATGTATGAATATGCAATTATGCTTGTATATATTGATATATATATATATATATATATATATATATATATATATATATATATATGTGTGTGTGTGTGTGTGTGTGTGTGTGTGTAATTTCCTGGTAAAGTGTATGCTAATGAGGCTTGATTTCAAAAATAATATCTGTACCGTGCAAAGCCATTAGCAATCGAAACCCGCCATTTTTAAGTGTTTATTATCATTGCGTGCGGTCGTTGTGATCAGTAACAAAGAAATGGACTGCTTGATTTGCATCGTTCTCTTAAATGGCGTTTTTGATGTGAATTCAAGTCTAGACAGAAAAGAAACATCGTTGGCGATAAGATTATTCAATGGCATCTGCTGGCTCTATTAAAAAAAAGGACAAGGCGTTCAAATGGAACAAAGACACTCCGTATATTAAAAAAATATGATGTTCACAAAATAATAGAATGAAAAGGTTTATACAGAAAATCTTGCGGCTGTGATACTTGCGCTATATAAGTACCATCGAGTTTAACAAGAGAGTATACACTTATGTAGAAGATAGAAAATGGAGATTCGATCGACATTTTTTTCCTTTTTGCTGTGTATTTGTCTTTTGAAATTTTTTCTCACTGCGTTGATAATCATTCTTCTTCATTTCTTTCCCAGCATGTTTTAATAGTTATTTATAGTAACAGTATTCCTGTTGCAATCAGTTTTAACCTTAATTTTATCCCTAATTTTTGTTCAGCTGTACAGAAACAATGATAAATATATAGTATGATAATGAACTGTGTGGATTTGTCCATTTGTCCCTTGCAAAAATGAACTCTCAAACTGGAAGGTAACAATTTTGCTGATGAAAATATCAATAAAATACTATTGGGATAACGTCGATCCGACATAAAACTACCATCAGTCTTGCTAAGCGTAATGACATGCTCACAATTTCTATCCATCTGCAAGTAAAAAATATTTTTCATTATCTTAATTTGAACAAAAAGTGATATTTATAAAAAAATCTTCCAATCATAAAAGCAGAGGGCATTTTCCACTAAGAAAAATATCGATTCATTTCAATATATCCCAAGATTCTTTTCAGCATATTCTGAAGTTTTTTTCCAGTTTTAACTCTGGTGGGTGGGATAAATATGTCTGTTCATAAGAAACTTTTATCTTTTTAAAAGTACGCGTGCTCGGATGGATTCGCAGATTCTATTCCAAATCAGAACTATAATCATACCATTCCTTGTATATCATGCTTGCTTTCATAAATACATAATTTGTCACTCACTGTTATGAAGCATCTTAGTAGTCAACATTAATCATGTATTGAGTATTTGCACATGTAAGTATTCACAAAAAGGAAAACATAAAAGATGCTATCAATTAGGTTATTTAGATTTACTACGAAATAACTGCTTCGATGTATTTGACACTCAGTGTCGGCTACTCTGCTATCCATCTATCTTTACACACACACATACACACATATACATACATACAGAGAGAGAGAGAGAGAGAGAGAGAGAGAGAGAGAGAGAGACAGATAGACAGATAGACAGACAGACAGACAGACAGACAGAGACAGAGGGGGAAGATAGAAAGAGAAAGAGAAAAAAAATATATAGAAAAAAAACACTGGTCAGCGATCCATTTTCACTGGGCAATCGTAACTCTAGTAAAATCCAAACCTCATTGACTACCTTGTCATTTTGCAGGACTTAACTGAATGCATATAAAGAGCTTACCTTTCGACCGAAAGGTTCACGTAACTTTTACTAATTCTAGACGTTGGTATTCGAGGCCATGCAAAATTCGTTATTTCAAATGTCAGTTTTCAAAGGAAGAGGGCCTTCGATCTTTGAAGACAGGCACTACTTTTTTCCATTTGGTTTCAATTGTATTCAGATGAGTATAGTAGTCAGACATAGGGTTACTAATGAAAATTTGTCTTGCCTCCGAAGTAACGTTTCACGGTGAGGAACCCCAATAATAAGCATGGTGATCATAAAAAATCAGCCAAAAATTTAAAGCCGAAACATTTCATCTATTTCTTTGGAGTTGAAAACCTCGCTGAATGTTATTCAATATTTTATGGATAGCAGAAATGTTTAGAATCTCACGAATTTTGAAAAGACTGTAGTGTAAAGCACATTTTAGATTTCCCAGTTTTCGAGATTCCAACAATCCCCCTTAGCCATTGAATGTACACTCTCGTTTCATCGTTGTTTATGTGGCTGCTATTAACAAGATTATCCTGTAAACCAAAGCTGTATCAAATAGATTGTACAGTTAGCAGACGTCTATAGAGAGTTCTAGTTAAAAATGAACCAGTTCTTAATCCTATCCAAGAAAAACTATTTAGACGCGTACAATTGCAGGAAAAATTGATTGGATTTATTTTTTCTCTTCAGCTGGTGACTAGCTAAAGGCATACGTCTAATAAGATTGAGAAACATAGCTCTTGTTTGACAAACACATTCCATACATTGATTCGGTAGTGCAGTGTGTTATATAACTAAGATATTACTAAGATTGGTAAAACTCCATATCAAGACGCCCCTTCTACCTGCACTAGGGATATCAAAATAGATTCGTAGGTCAGTTTGCTGGTGAAGTGAATTCATTCATTACTGGGGTGGGAACGGATGTATTAGCTTTCTACGAGATTGTTCCATGCTTACTAAGTCGGTGAAGTAACCATTTTGAAAGATCATATTTCTCTCCAGAAAATGATGCCACTGTGAATCTATGAATGATCAATTAAATGAATGAATGATCAGTTAAATTTACACTGTATATCAGAAGTAAAATCATATCTTTAAACCAACCATTCATTCAGAGTACCAGCACGATCTGCGGTTAATTTTGTTTCAGAACAACACTGCAGTATCCATGAAACAATAAAGCTGTAGATAAATAGAAATCAAAGTTATTTCAATGCATCACAGTAACATCTGGTGATAAAAACAATAACAGTTTTGGTAATACCACTAGTTCCAGAACGATAATTGATAATCCGAGTAAAGGGTTGTTTTGAAAGGTGAGATTTGACATTTCCATTGCAGGGATGGTCATAATAACAGGGCATAAAACAAGCTTATCTCTGGCAAAAGAGAGGCGAGTTCAAATCTCAACGAGAACCCACACTTTTTTTCCGATCTGCCCCGTTTGCTTGCTGTCGTAGAAATAAACATGAAGTAGCAATAAAATCAAAGTGATAATTAAGATGAAAGTAAATCATTATCAGTCTTTCAACGTCCGCCATTGGACATAGAACTTCCCCAAAATTCGCTGGACCTCTTTCGTGGGCGTCACTGAGCCAGCACTTTCTAAATTTGTCTAGCTCGTCACTCCATCTAATGATCTGCCGGCCTCGGTTGCGCATGTGATCGCTGGGGATCGTCTTCATGAGTTGTAATGTTGATTAGTTATCTTCCTTCCTGCAACATGGCCAGCCCATTGCCATTTGAGCTTTTTATTGGATTCTATGAGGTCCCTGACTCCTGTTTTCTTCCGGATATTTTGTGCTGTCTTTCAGTCCCTCTGTGTGAGGTATACCGTATTCTTTTATGAGCACGTTGCATGGTTCTCAATTTGCAGGTCCGTGTCTTGGTTAGGATCCAAGTTTCAGCACTATAAATGAGTATTGGGAGGATGCATTGGTTGTACATACTTCTTTTTAGGATTAATCCGATCCTTTTTTATGGTTGAGGTTGCTCAGTCAAAGGCTTGTCATCCTAGGTTGATTTTGCGTTTGATTTTTTCTTCTTTCGATGGTCTCATGGATATTTGTTGTCCTTGTTAGATGTGGAGATCTACTTTCCCCTGTTCCACGTTCTCGATTTTTAAATCAGTGTTTTTTTATCTCCGATGTGGTTGTTGAACGTAATTTTTGTCTTGCTGATGTTCATGAGTAGGCCAACTTTATTGCTCTCTCCATTTAGTTCATTTAGTATTTAGTGGAAGTTCCGTAAGTTCTCTGTAAAAAGGGCAATGTCGTCAGCAAATCTGAGGTTTCTGAGATAATCGCCATCTATTCTAATTTCTGCACTCTCCCAGTCCAGTCTTCTGAAAGTATTCATAATTGATTTTATGGGTTGAAATGCGTTATCTAATAGAACCAATTATCGAATAATCATCAGCGGCAGCCTCATCCATTGTAAGTCCACTGAAGTAAAAAGGCCTTTCCCATCTTTTCCCCTGACAAGCATGATTGCGCTAGGCTCTGCCATATCTTACTTGTAATCATATTTCTCTATCTTTGGTCTGTTTTTTCTGACTTTGTTTACTGTCCAACAGAAATCAATCTGTTTCCTTCTTCCCCATCTGTTATCTCTTGCTAAGTGCACAGGCCGTCTCCATTTTTTTGCTCAATTACTTGTACAATATTCTTCACCCTGGCCCTATCTAGGATTCATGTTGATCTTTGCTCTTGAGAGGAGTTATTCCAGACATTGATCTTTCCATTGCTGTCTGTGTAGCAATAAGCACTGATTGTATACTTGGCATTTTTAGCATATTGTCAGTTTGATTTTCATTACATATCTGTTTAAACCAAATACTTTCAAACCAATTGCTATTCAGCTACTTGCTTCATTTCCGTGGTTGTTTTCTAGCTTTAGTGACTGAATTAAGTAAATGTATTCCCTAGATTTTTCTAAAGCATTACCCATTATTCGGATAGGTTTTTCGGGGTTTTATCATTTCAAAATAAACTTGTCTTCGTGTAATATCATGGAGTGCGTTGGGGACGAACCCCGACTAAATATTTCATTTAATTTTTTGATATTACATTTTATTTCAAAACATTAATAAAAAAATACGATGTTAACTCACTCTCTCATACATATATATATATATATATATATATATATATATATATATATATATATATATATATATATGAGATCCAACAGAATGATTACAAATTGCTTTATATTATGGAGAAACTTATCTGAAATGATCTACCGTCATTACACTGTTTAGGTATCACTTGCCCGTGACGACCTGAAAGAAATAAACATTTGGAGAAAAATGGGACTGCTGCAGAGATTGAACCAGCAACTGTTAGAAAATCACTTCAACATAGCGTCGCACTACACATTGAACAAAACAGTGGCCAGTAATGCAAAAGCTAGAATGGTCGTTTTCACACCAAATCTAATCTTATTTATTCTCGTTTTATTCATTTCTTCCGACGACACAGTTAAGTATTAAGAAATGGATATTTATGATTCGACAGAATTTGTTTTATATAATATAGATACTTATTTGAAATGATATCCAGTCATTACACGGTTTATGTATCCCTCGCCCTGTACAACGTAAATAGAATATATAGATATGATTGAGAAATAAAGGATTTGCCACACTAACACGTATTTGTATAGTGAATCCTTTATTTCATGATATTCTTAACTGTACTTAATGTTCGATGTAGAATTTATCGAACACTTTATAAAATAAACTCATCACACATTGCATTTTACATTATATTATATTTCATCATATTGTAATCCTTATTTGTTCTTCACTCGCTCTTTCTCTCTCTGTTTCTTTCTCTCTTTATGGATATATAACATGCAAGTACTATATTTAATCAATCGAAACACGTAAAAAAAATGTCTAAAAGAAGACAGTGACGTAATACTGAACCAAAAATTTACCTTTACGTCTTTCTCTCTTATTCGAACTAATAGACTATGATACTTTTATAGTGCAGCATTGATATGCAATGTTTTTGTTATGATCCATGTTTACCATTTTCACAAGTTATATATGCAAGACATTTTTACAAAGGCTTTGGTCGCTTCCATTAAAAATGCAGTCGAATTGCACGTACACATGCACGCATGCAAATCCTCTCCATTTATTCTTTTCATCTATAACCTTCTCTTCAATATTTTCCCAATTCAGAAAACAACATGTTTTGTAGATCATCTGCAGTTTCTGTTACATTGCAATATCATCACAGTATGTTAAATTGTACAAATATTCACTTCAAAGTGATCCGAGTCTGTTCCCAGGAAGGTGTTTCAAAGGCTTCTAATAAATAGAATATGTATTGGTTATATATGATCCCATTGTCTCACCCTTTTTCAGAAAATTTAGCTTCCTAGTATCGTTAGTTATTCCACTGCCATCTTCATATATATTCTTGATTACTTTTATATAATTCTGATTCATATCTTATACTTGGCTCAGCATTGGAGTATGCTATGTGTTCAACTAGAGCAGACTATTTTTCGTTTTCAACATAGATAAAAGTGGTTTAGTGGAACCTGATGTCTTCCCTATCAATGGCTTAATTGTATCTCCCCGATTCATTTCCAAACTGAGGTCATAGAACTCTCCAATCCTCAGGTTGGAACGTTCTGAAGTAGTATTTAGATTGGGGTTACTTTTTGTGTGTACATTTTGTTTAATCTTCCATTCTGGCTACTCGGACTGGTATGCTTATGTGGCAATCCCCATAGTTTAGGCAGGAATTTGTTGCAAAACACTTGTTTTAGCAAGGGATCTACATGGTCATTTCTTACGATGACTCCTTATAAAACCCTGAAAAACACGTGGTCAAACACCTCTGTTGCTTCAGCATTTCTAGAGAGTTGACTTCTACTTTTTTCTTTAAAATCGAATATATATATATATATATATATATATATATATATATATATATATATATATATATATATATATATATATTGTCTTTTATCTCTTTTTCTTCCTCGATGTGTGAATTCGCAAGACCTTTACAGCGACTTAATGTAAATACCACAACTACAATTAATGGCGACCACGCAAACGCTGTGCTTATTATTTCGCCCCTTTCAGTTCCTTCTTTCACATAACCAGGATTGATCGCCTTTTTATAATCTAGCTTGGTCAACAATACCACTCACTACAGTAGGCACGACTCATCGGACCCCATAGATAGATGAACTGAACGACATTAGACATGTTTTGCCTGGTATTTCCTAAAAACTAATTCTTTCCTCTAATTCATCTTACATATAGGAATAACTTTTACAAAACAGGTCTCCCACTTTCTCTTCTCTTTTTACACGATCGAGTCAATGTTTTCATTACATGCATTTCATTTTCATTTCTTATTTGTCACGAATGTTCTGAACTAAGAGAATCTCCCATTTTTCTCTTTTAAGTAATTGTATGTGTCTTTCTTACTCCGTTTAATACCTGCATCCACATTTGTACTTGACTTGCATATTCTTTATGCATTTCACTTCTTCCTTCTACTTTTTCTACTGATGTCCATGTGGACCCACGAACAGCGGGAGCCCATTCTTCCACGAGAACTATATAAACCATACAGGCCCTTAATTCTACACATCCTTTACATAAATGGATTCCACAAACTGATGACCCTGGTTAATATATAAGAACCATATTTCTTATAATGGCGACATTGTTATGTTGCCAGTGATATCAGTTCGCACTAAAAAAACCCACAACACTTAATTTGTTTTCTAAAGTTTTTCCATAAAAAAACCAAAACAAACAGAAACAACAAACAAACAAACAAAAAACAAAAAAACGATGATAACTTACTGTCAACTGTGAAAAGTCTTTTTTTTTCTCTGTGGACTTCAGTAATGCACCAGGTGATGCCGACCAATTCAATTATTATTTGATCTAGTCTTCAACTACATCTTGAACACTGCAGGTGTAGTCGTTCATGTTGTTCAATTTGTTTAGTGCCCAATAATAGACTTTCTCATGACCATTATGTATTATCTTTGAAAATATTTCTCCTGTGTTTGGAGGAGAAATTATAGTTGTCCTTATTTTTGTGCATACAAGGTTTTAGTCGATTATCACATAATTACCTCATATGTGTTTGTTTTTATAACATTCAAACTTAATTACGAATGCAATTAACTTACAAGCAGTATCAGTCGCTTCTTTTATCAAACACAACGTTTACACATTTTTAGACGCTCTGTTTAGATCGACAAAGGCTGAGATGTATTAGATATCGACATATGTGGATTAGTTTAAATTTGATTTGTGGCTCTGATAAAGCGTTTATAAACTTTTGAGGGACATTTTGTGAGCCTTTGATTTGAAGGTAACTCTACATATCTCGGGAAAGACGAATCATTGAGGAAGTAATATATATATATATATATATATATATATATATATATATATATATATATATATATATATATATATATATATATATATATATATAATTTTGTATTTAAATGCTTTTTTTCCTCTTGACTGCGTTCTTTTGTGAAGATGTGAACAAATCCGGACTTCAATCTGATTATTTTGAATCCGGTTGAAAACATTTGAGAGAGTGAAGCGAGAATATCTAAAAGATAATTCAATTACTAGAGCTGATCAATCGTTCATTGTGTGACGCCACTAATTATATTACACGACAGAGGATTTGCATCCATTTAAATTAGAACCAAGATTTCTGTCCGTAAAATGGTTCTAGTATAATTGCATTTTTGTTCACATTAATTTTCAAAAGGAAATTTTGAACGAGGAGGAAAGCGACAAAACATATAGATGAGATTATGCATAGCAGTTTAAATGGAAGTGTATTGGAATACGTATACAGAAACATAAACACTTACAAGACGGAGCATAACACCAGAGTACATACCCATTACACCATTATACACACATTCAAAAATGTGAATCATGGAAATTGTAATCCTGTTACAGTTAGGAGTTACTGTAATATCTACAATTCAATATTAAATTAGAATATTAAATAAAAGGAAATGAGGAATCACAGTACATAGATCTTGGGAAGGATTTATATATATATATATATATATATATATATATATATATATATATATATATATATATATATATATGTATATATATATATATATATATATATATATTTATATATATATATATCAACAAGTGACAAAATGTATTCATATTCCGTCTCATTATTACTAACAGTTGTGTATCAACTCAAAAACATGTGCGTTGAAAATCAATGTTCGTGACTTTGTGTGTGTGTATATATATATATATATATATACATATATATATATGTGTGTGTGTGTGTGTGTATGTGTATGAGTGTATGTATGTGTCTGCAGCAATCCTTCATTTATTCATGTCAGTTTGAATACGACGGAGACAACATTTTGATAATACTTCATTATAGATTTCTAGTTCCAGCACTGGGGAAACATGTGTTTAGATTCAAAGTGAGCAATACTTATCCGAAAGTGGTGGCATACCTAGTGTTTGCTTGTGATTAACAGCCATTTCCAAAGACGATGATAGTTCCACAATGGTTTTAACGTCGATAAAATATGCATGCCTTCACTATGAAATACCACCAACGTAGAAAGTAATTTCAATGAAAAAAGAATACACAATCGATTCACATACGTTGTAGAATCCAATAAAACCTTCCTTCTCTTCGACATTTCATTACAAATGATGGCCACTAGCCTACTACTTAGAGGACACAGAAAACCAACACAATACAAATGACCACATCAACTTGTACTTGTACCAACACGCTATGATTAAAATCGGCTTATTCTTAGTTCTCAACTAAGAACCCTAAGAATACATAACCTACGATTCTTTGCAGATGAAGAGAAATATATTGGACATTCCTTTGAAACATCACATTGCCAACATCTACTCATACGATAAGCACATAAAATCTATAAAATCAAAGGAAAATCATGATAACACGGATGAAAATAGACCAGAAAATAAACGAATGAATAATACTTCTTACCAACTTGGCCTCCAGAATAATAGGGAGAAGAATATCAAAGAACTAATCCTATAAAATGTGACAAAAATGAAAAAAAATCGAATGAACACTCAGGAGACAACACGGTAGGACTAACTCCAATGCAGGTATATACCTTCTAAATTAGTCCAATTTCATATCTTAGAGAAACGTCCATATCATTGAAGAAAAAAGCCTATACGGGTACCGAGGGCCCTTTTAACCGATGAATGTCAAAAAACATTTGACATATTTTCGACCTCTCATCAAATACATCTACCAAAGAAAGAGTTGTCTATCAACAATGATCACGATAAACGACACCATGAAACAACGACCAGGATTTTAAATTATATCCAAACACCAAGTTGGGTTATCATCTAAAGACAAAACACACACACACACACACACACATATATATATATATATATATATACAGTCAGTTACTCTGACCTTAGAGAAGTTCTACCCTCAAGCAATATACACAGGAACTTGCTCGTAGACAAACGTATATAGTCCCAGACACGAACACAAGTATAGTTCACATAATCCAAACCCCATTCGTCAGTGTTACTGAGCATATATTCCGTTACCTTTCCCTAAAGTATCTTCCTGGATCCACTCCCTAATTTGAGCCCAATATAAATATAAATCTCCCATCCCTCTGTTTCTTCGGCTTTGTGCCATCATTTGAATTATTGGTCTGATGAAAACAGCTCATGGCGAAAATCATAACCTCAAATATGAATAATTAATAATATATTCGTTTTCACATTCGGTTTTCAGATTACCAATTTTCACCATATATATATATATATATATATATATATATATATATATATATATATATATATATATATATATATATATATATGCATTAACTAGTGTATGTATATATATATATATATATATATATATATATACATATATGAATATACGTTTATGTACGTATCTATCTATCGATCTATCTATCTATCTATCAATCTATCTATCTATCTATATATATATATATATATATATATATATATATATGTGTGTGTGTATGAATATACACAGGAATGTATGTACTTTTAACCATGACTCCCTTCACTAACATTTTTGCGACTCAAAACGTAGCAGTGCCATCATTAACTTACTTGCAATTTTTTTGCTGAATACAGAAGGGGTGCAAGAACAGTAACTTTATTCCGTGAAAATGATTTGTTAAGTTATTTATTACTTCAAGACAACAGAAAGATTTCAAACTACCTCCAAACTATCTTTAGATTCATACCTCAACTGAACCCCAACACAAACTACGTGCAATGATAATACTCTGGTAACTGATCATCTGTGCCTTCTTTTTATAAACAAAACTTGTTTGTCAACTTTAAAAACGGGTATTGCATCTTTTATTTAGCAATTGTTCAGTAGAGGCGGATATTCTAGACAAATGTTCATTCCCCTGCAGTTGGGGGACTGTTGTATAACAGTGCCATGTACATTGGCTGTGTTTTTGAGTGAGCTCCTTCTCCTGCAAGAACTCTGGAATCTTGCTTAAGCAATATAGTACAATCAATATCCAAGCAAGTGATGGTGAAACATTTTAGCCCGCCGTATTGAAATTCGATTAGAACAATTCTTTTACGGAATTATCACTTACATATATGCTTGTATTCGAGTATTAGGAAGATGTTTCCAGACAATTGGCCAATTTCTTCTATTGTCTATGAAAATAGAAGCCTGATAAAATATAACTTGAAATTACGAAAAATACTGATACAGCTAGCCAGATAAAGTGCTATTAAAGAAAGTAATCTAAGTTTCAATAAATTGTGCAAGAGTTCCACAAAACAGTTGCTTTGTGAAAGGAATATAGCATACATATTTTGATGCTACGGGGGCATCATTCAGGTCATCTCCCATTTTGTTGATTCTGTTTGTTTCAATATGATTTAGCACTGAGATCGATGTTTTGCATGAATCCGCTTATGAGATGCGGCTGTACGAATTTTCAGAGCACATTAATTTCCAGAGAGGCTATCTTAAAAGTTCACCTTGAAGGTGTTTATTTCTGATTCTTTGCATTCGTTCACGTTTAATTTCTACTTTATCACCTGTAAGTGTAATGAATCTATGATTTTAAATAACTGCAATTCCAGATCGAAAATTCAGTCCCTCAAATGCATTTAATTTCGGATGATTGAAATCTGCTCCATTGGGATTCTTTTTCAATGGGATTTTTTTAAGAAATTGCTCACATCCAGAAACAAACTGCACGATCTAGTGTTGTTCAAATTTTCACTGCTGTTCTTTTTCTTGAAGAAATAGAGCCATTTTTAGGAAAAACAAACAAATTTGAAACCCCTACTTTGTAAATTACATTGATATACGCTGAAGTTACTTCCAAAACTTTTAATCAAGCTGAATATAACGTCAGTTGACCTGCTCAAAAAATCCAGTATAATATTAGGGTGATTTAGATGCAATGAAAAATACGTCTACTGAGTCAGGCAAAATCATTCAGCTGAGGAAAAACAGACTTGAACATTGTACAAATCGTTCAAGTACTCGACCAGGATACATCCATTGTACATTACAGTACATCAGTAGACAATTGTGAACTTATTGAATTTCTTTGTGAGTAAGTTGAATACTTATTCATGCAAAGCCTGAGCAGCTACAAAATTGACTAACTTTCTCACGACTCCCAGCACATCATCAACGTCTTGAAATGTTTGTGCAGAGTTTTTCTTGTTGCACGATAACACGAAAAGAGACAAGGAACTTATTAACGGTTTCTGTAAATTACTTCAAAAAAGTAATTTTTCACCTGAACTTATTAGGCAAAACCTAATCTATTTTTGACATATTATCAGTCTTCCATGAAAAATCTTGACGGCACAGTCATTAACGACTTTCCTGGTGGGATATGAGGAAAATTCTCCGAATGAATCAAAGAATCTCCGTGATATTATCATGTAATGATATCCGATGAAGTAATATCAGTGGTCTCACCAAGATAGGTGAAAAAAAGCTTGACTGCACTAAGATCAAGCCCCCAGGCTACATTAGAATCCGAAAAGGAAACAAAACGATATTATTCCCAACTTATTCCTGTCAATTCAACTTATTTATCAATAGTTCCTCCGAATGGAATTAGAAAACTCTAGTAGAACAAGCCAAGCTGAATGTGGCTTAAGAAGAGGGGGTACGACACTCACTATTATTCGTGCATAATGTTACTCTTTTTTCTTCTGGTCATCCTTATCCATCGTCGTTGGATACTAAAATATAGTAAAAATCCGAATATCAAAGGATTAACAGGAAGGAAGGAAAGCCAAATGGCTAGTTCACCTCTAATCTAGACGGCAAGGAAAAAAAAAAGGTTTTGCCCCCAGTTTGATATGATCCAAAAATATACTGATGTGTAGCAGAGCGTTCAACTCTACAAAGCCACGGAAACACTAAGGAAATATGAATTTCATTTGTAATTATAGACAACAGTCGGATGAATACCTCAAAACATCTATTGCTTTTTAGAATTTTTTAAATATTCTATAGCTCTAATCATATATAAATATTCATCATATGTGAACTGTATAAGACGTCCTTAGGAAATTTTGTATCAAAGTAATTTTATAAAGAAGAAAAATAAATAAAATATGTGTACTTATTATTATATGAAATAATATTTTCTTATGTGAATCAATGTTCCCCCTACAAGAAAAAAAAAAAATGATTCCGTAAACTTGGAAACGCAGGTTGACACTAAATTACGTCAAACGGTCATTCTTCCTGTATCCCTCCCTCTCTCTCTGTTTTTGATAATGATGCAAACTGTCTGGGAGTTTGATAGAAGGCCATGGTTAGTCAAGTCTTTCTCATGCTTTATAATCTTGTCCTTCTCAGGTAAGTCATAAAGAATACACATTCAACAGAAACTTCTTCAATGAACTTACCATCAATGAGTGATTTTGCAAGATCAACAATAGTTGGTGAAATAAAAACTTCCAGTCAAGAATTTGAATAGGTCCTCTGATTGGGAGAGTTTCCAATTTGTCTGGTGGGAGATATATTATTCGCAGTATTCAACATTTTTTCTAAGAACGATTGGTGCTTCGTGCCAAAATATTTTTTTACATTCCAAGTTCCACTTACAACTAACCCCTCACACAATTTACAAAGCAATTCAACATCTTTATCAACAACACAATATTGTTTAGTCCACTAGGCTTGAGAATCATGTCCTCCTTAGAGTTGTGATAATTTTTTTCCACTAGCTGTTGATGTCATTGATATTGGGTTCTGGAAATAAAAATGAAATGTTTGAAAGAAAAAAAAAAAAGAAAAGAAAATCAGGTATCTATTCTATCTTGAGATATTTGAAGGGATATGAGAGATTTCCACTGACATTTCCAACTCAATATAAGCTTGCAGTTCAATTTTGTTAGTAAAAATATACAATATGATTTAAAATATGAATGAACTCATCTGTTACGTGAAGTAAATGAAAAATTGAGATTTTTATCACCGATTATTCTACTGCATACCTCTTGCTAACATGCGTGTCATATGTTCATCATTACCAATCCAGACCAATTGAGGATGTAAATAATGGGATGAATCGATTTGGAGAATAAATCAAGTTAATCAATTCAAACAAGACAAAAATGTAAATGTTAGATATTGCTCTAAAACAATTATATTTTTGCCAGCAAACATGTCTCTCAGTTATTCCTAGTTTAAGATAATAGAAACATAGAACAAAATGATTCATTGTATTGTGCTTTTATAAAAAAAAAAGAAGCTTGGCAACAAAAATGATTTGAATTGAATTTCCCCAGTTAAGACGGAATATTAGAGTATATAAAATCAAGTTTGACTGGCATCTCGACCAAAAAAGATGACATCAAATGGAATTAAGTGTAGCCTGAACTAAAAACTTTGGTCAAGGAGAATGAAAAAGACGGAGCTCAAAATCGAAATATATAGATAATTCCAATTTTGTCTTTTATTCATATTCAATACAATGACTTTTTGGATGGTTAAATCATATATCATGATTTAGCCGTAGCTGGTGTATTGCTAGGAGATTTCATTACATCCTATCATATTCTATTAGTTATCAGTTCCAGTAGTTCTGTTTTCAGACAAAAACACACGAGAAATCAACATACACACACACATGCACACACACATACGTGTACACACAAATATACACGCGTGCACACACACACACATTACATCGACCCGTATTGTACCCTATGCTTAGTGATATATTTTTTCATCTCATTCAATAAAACGGAATTTTCAATAGTTTATTTTTTTCAGCATGACAAAACGAATAAAAAAAAGCAGACAAGATGGAAGTCAGACTCTCAAAAGAGAAAGAGGACACAACGAGACAGAAAAGTACTCGTAACAAAGTCAGAAACGAAAGTATACTCTTCTTTATACATTTTATTAAAATATTGCAATGCATTCGCCTGCTTAGTGTCTGAAATGGTTGCGTATTCAACATCGGCGTCTCTGATCAGTGTTTTTGCACAAGTGATTATGCTGAATATTACTAATATATTTTCACAAAGACAAACAAGTTATCCTAAGTTGATTCAGTCATACTATATTTTTGAACCCTATTTTCCGCAATTTCTCTCTTTGTCGTTCTATGCTGAGCTTACTAAATAGAAATCCTGCCTCCTGGCAATTGGCAGATGTCCGTTACCGATGTAAAAGGAAAAATTTTGAACACAGAAATGGGGCCCTCTCGATTTTGACAATTGGTGCAACATTAAATTTCTACCATATTGTATCCTCCTACTGTATTAAGTCGAAAAAAAATGCCCAGTCCCCTAGTGATGAAAATTTCCATTTTTTTAGTAGGTCGATGGTGATGTTATTGGGTTCAGATATCTTTCCTATGGTTCGATGGCTCGTTTCACTACCTGCAGAATAACGTTGGGAAACTTCAAATTGATCCCTCTTAGCTTTGTGACCAGTTCACTTCATTGTGTCCTTTGTTCAGTTGATTGGAATTTTCTATACAACCCCTGGGCACGTTCAACTATTCAACCCGTATCCGTTGTCAGTAGTCTACTTGCTTTGGACACTCTAGTTATTTGCTTTTTTCCAGTACTGACAAATTTCCCCATCGTTTTAAATATCTCATCTTTTTCGAGAATGCTTTCTATGACTATCGTAGTGTATCTTATTTCCTTTTTTCAAATCTTACCTATGCTTTGTTTGAATGGTTTTGTTCAGTTTTGATGGTCAAATCCTATCTATTGTCGATGGAGGTGGCTGGAGATTTCTGTGATTTTCTATCAGGTTGTTGGTTTCTCCTAAGAGATTACTTATGGTTTGTGTTCTTTGTTCTTAAACATATTGACAACCTCGTATAAGGAGGTTGTTATACTGTTGCTGAGCTCGTTGATGTTCTGTATTGGTCCGGTGAGGAGTTTTTATTACTTTTTCAGCTCCTGCTTGAATGATCAAATGAGCTCTCATCGTACTTGGGTGCATTTTGGTACAGAACATTTCCCTGTGTTTTATCAGCACAAAAATCAGAATCGGTATACTTAGTAACATTTTGGTTGGTTCACGATGGATTAATGCTCCTAAGAAAGGCTACAACTCCCTCTTCCCGCCGCCAAATACATTGATAAGATCAATCCTCAGCGCCATGCTGTGATTTTTGATAGAGGAAAGAGTTGGTGGGTGAGCATTTGAAAAACAATAAACACAAGTTTTACGATGCATCCACCCTTATGGTTATAGTAGCTGAAGGATGCAGTAGATGGAAAGAAAAATAAGAAGTATCTCTCTGAGTCAATTGATTCTCATACTTGTGAAATATTGCGATATGGAAATATTCTAAAAGTACAATTTTCAATGAAAATTTTGCATGCACATATTTGTCTTTTTTCTCGCTTCTTTTAAAGAACAAAAATTTGGATCTCGGGATTTTTTCACTACGGTATCACTAGCTACTTGAGGAATCATTGATTGGAATAGAGCTGTTTTGATGATGTCTCTCATAACTCAAACCAAACAACCTATCAAGAAACATGTAATAAAGATATAAAGGCATATCTAAAAAATATTTTACAGTAACTAATAGATGTGTGCAAAATAATTGTACGAAAAAACAGTTTTCACCTGCCTATTTCGTCTGCAATTTTCAGAAAAAAGATCACTGCCGAATGTCAACAAAGTTGCAACTAATATCTTTCATTTCCAACGCAGCAATTATTATTTACTTATATTTTTATCAATTATCTTGAGACTGGTCGGAAAACTCTATTTTGGTCAGAGGACACCAAGTGATGAACACATTAACAGCTGATATATCTATTCACTCTTATTTGTGTTTCCCAGCTCTTTCTGTTTTCTTCCTACGACAACAATAGAACAATATCCGCATTCGAGAGAAGTTTGGTTTTACAACTAATGAAATGAAAATAAACCTTGAATGAATGGTTAACAGAAGAGTTTATAAGATAATTACTACTGCAAAAAGTACGATCCTCGTCTGGTGTCCCAAATGAGTTGCCTCTTGCTTGACTAAGTTTCCTATGTGTACCTTCCGGAGCATCCACAATTTCGCATTGAGTCATATGTATGACACTAAAACCACAAGGTACGAGTCCCTCCAAGGAAAAAAATAAATGTATACCTATAAATTTCCCACTATTAGTAATAACATTTTATGGCAACCACATTGGATTAAATTGAAAATATGAATACGCAGGTATTTACACTAATGTTATTTTTCACCATGAAATACTTCCACGAAGTTTTAGAATCTTTCTGAACTAATGTAAGAAGAAAGCACAGACATCAATCTAATTAAATTACATTTTAACTTTCTCGATAATGTATAGTACATATTCCTTCGTTAAAAGTTAATTGCAATACATTGTCTATTCTCAGAATAATAATATAATATTCTGTTTGAGAAAGCTACGAATAATCTGTTTGCATGGATTCCAACACTTTGCGTGAATACTTTCTCTCTCTCTTTGTAAAAAAAAAAGCTATATTATTCCTCTAACTCTATATTTTAATTCTTTTTGCTTGAATTTAGCTACGCTTACAGGGAAGGCTTATTGAGTTGATCTGTTGACTAGGCCTACTACACCATGAAAGGTTATTACATTAGATCGGTGTGCCACCAATTGATGCTGGTCAAACAAAGGAATAAGTAAGATTGAATTGATTCTAAAAATGAACACCAAGCCCTTCACATGTTCACATGTGTGCTGTTTGTATACTGAAGAATTGAGTGCAGACTGAGAGAGAGACAGAGAGATAGATAGATAGATAGAGAGAGAGAGAGAGAGAGAGAGAGAGAGAGAGAGAGAGAGAGAGAGAGAGAGAGAGAAGCCTAATGCAGCGGAGGTGGTTGGTTGAAACGTTGCCAATTGACGATGTTCTTAGAAAGGACTTTGCGAGGTAGGATTCCATTAGCGTTTCTCTTACAACCATAGTTTTCCAATTTGATTTTCGGAATGACCGTCTCCGAAAGATCTTAATCAAATTTGGCTCCTACGTGTCGGTTAACAGAGTACACTACTGATCTCTAGCCTGATGTCCCGTTGGCAATGTCTCGATATTAGTCCAGGTGTGAACCAGTACAGAATGCATCCCTTCAAAATCAATTCCCTCCCAAAAATACGGATAGAATTAAAGTTCAATATTTACTGCATTTCAAAAGCTAGTCCAAATCGCGCATCCGGTTTTATTAAAAAAGAAATCAATCACAAACATTCCAGATTGATATCTTATTTCCGTGCAGAATTTTATATAAATACCTTCCAACTTTGATGTTTTGCCGGAACAAAATCTTCATAAGTCTACTTGCTTAGCTGAGACATGGAACATAACCAAGCAACTGACTCTCAAACTGAGAACCATGCAACGTGCATATGCCCAATCCAACATGGAGAGATTACAAGACGGTAGATTATATTAAGGAAAGAATAGGAAACAGAGACATCAAAAACTCGAGTAGTATTGGGCTGATTAGGTTGCAAGAAAGGTAGGCAATCGATGGACATCACATGACATGGACCCCTAGAGATCATATGGAAAACTGAAGCCGACAGAATATAAGATGGAGAGACAAGCTTGACA
The DNA here is from genome assembly GCA_963457665.1 of Thysanoteuthis rhombus. Taxonomy (NCBI): domain Eukaryota; kingdom Metazoa; phylum Mollusca; class Cephalopoda; order Oegopsida; family Thysanoteuthidae; genus Thysanoteuthis; species Thysanoteuthis major. The sequence continues at coordinate 43,008,160 of OY735206.1, forward strand.
AGTTTAGAAAGTATTAGCTCGGCAATAGCCATGGTAGAGAGGGCTGGCAGGTCCTGGGAAGGTCTATGCCCAACAGCGGACGACAAAAGACCGACAATGATAATGATGATGATGGGTATTACGCTAAACTTGATAATAACCACGTGAAAATATTGAGATTTCCAAGACGCGTTTTTCGTTCAGGTAAAGCGCCAATGCATAGTGATGAGGCAGAAAAATTATCTTATCTTTCATTTTTTCTTAAATTTTTTTCCAGCCAGGATCCCGACTCTATATATAAAACAATGGTGTCTGTGGCTGGTTAACTCTAGATTTTGGATAGTTCCCTGAAGACCAAAATAAAAACAAATGAATGTTCTAAATTGACCTTAATTTTTTGTAACCCTTTACAAAAAAAAAACAAAACAAAAACAATAAAAAAACAAAAAAAAAACAAACCCAAAACAACATACTAACAGACCTAGGAAGTTATTTCTGAACACGTTGGAAAAATTCTGCAGATATGAGAAATCTTTTTCCCAAAAGCATTTTTACATGTCATTCTGACCGCCCAGTTACCTTATCATTTTTAGTTTTATCATAATTTTTAAAAAATCTGTAAAGAATTATGTAGGACTAATTAAAAGAAAAATTTGCTTCGGTAATTATTTCAGACTTAGTTTGAAGCAACTAGAGTCCATTACGATAACATTTCTCTTGAATCGTGAACTCATTATGATTCTGAAACATTACCTCCAGAAATTATTCATTTCCAGTGAAAATAAATAATTTCCTCAGTGAATAGTTGCTCAATTTTTAGTTCTATCATTTCAGATATAAAACACGTAGAGACGGAGTCTAAATAATCTAAGGAGTTGATTTAACTGCCTGGATTGTGCATTAAATTGTTGCAGTATTTTCTTTGCAGAATTATGCAAATTGTGAATGACAAAAATGGAAATGAAAAAACATTATTTATTTTTTGCACCAGTTTCAAAGGGAAATACGGATATGAAAGTATCATTTTTATTTTACAATGAAACTTACAGGAGTAAAAAGATCTTTTGTTCTTAACTTCCTTTTGTTTTCCATGAGAATTATTATATTTGCACTCGTCCTTAAAGTGACAATATTGTTTGGAAAGAATTACTGCAGACGTTACAAAAATACTAGTCAAAGACAAAACGCCATTTTGAATGTCTATTAAAGACACAAGCAGACTGATATAGATATACAGATAGATAGATAGACATGAACTAAGATAGATTAATAGATGAAAACATACTGATATATATATATATATATATATATATATATATATATATATATATATATATATATAGATACATATAAACAGAATATATAAATACATATATATATATATATATATATATATAAACAGATTAGGACACACGCAAACAAACATATATATATATATATATATATATATATATATATATATATATATATATATATATATATATATATATATATATATACGGACTCCCGTATATATGAACAAACACACACACACACACGCACACACACATATATATATATGTGTGTGTGTGTGTGTGTGTACATGTACATGAGCAGAAATAGATAGAGAGATAGATACGAACAGAATCAAATACATATCAACTGACGGTATCCATCTATTTATCTCTCACTCTCTCTCTCTCTCTCTCTCTCTCTCTCTATATATATATATATATATATATATATATATATATATATATGCGTGTGTGTATAAACAATAGGGAATAAGACGTGTATGAAAACTTTATTTGTTCATCAATAAATCCAGAAATGCATTAATCAGTATCGTATACATCTATTGGAAGGGTTTTTCATCCTTAATAGCTTGTGTGTGCGTTTCAGTGGCCAAAGGTTTTTTTGAGAAAACAGATTGAGTATCAGATGTTCTCCTTTAGCAGCAAAACTTGTAAATCATGAAAGAGGTCCCTTGCGTGTTATAATGGTGAGTCCTTACTGTATTCCCTCAGTTGGGAAATCTGTGGTGGTATGCTTGGATATTCTGTTTGAAGTAGTAACATCAGTTATGGGTATTTTATTGGCTGTGCTGTTCATTGGTCAGGGGATGGGCATTCTTAAGCTTTGGTTGTCATGGATACTAGGGAGCGAGATCGTAGTTTAGTGTTGGACTGTTGAGTTGCTCAGGAAACTAGGAATCAGGATATCTCTAGTGTTAAACTAAAGAGTTGGGTATGGGGTTCCTTGTTATGTGTGATCGAATATCCTTAGGGAAATGTACGTTCTGGGTCCTTAATGGCCATTCTGGATGTTCTGAAGAGTCCAATGGCTTTGAGTTATACCAATGGAATGCCATCCAAAGATTTGCATAGGTAGGGGGCCTGTGTGACGGTGTAAAATTTCGAATGTTGGATATACATTAAAGGGAATCTGGTATGGATATGGGGGTATTGTAGGGAATGAAAGTATATAAATATTAGGGGTTATTATGTATATGAATATTAAGGTCTCAGTATAAGTATAGTCTATAGAATAGTTGGTGATTACAGAGTAATTATGACTGAGAAGATTTTGTTGATAGAGATCACTGTGTTGAGGGTTCTTAAGTCCGATTGTGGAGAGAGTTTTGAATTTGTTAATTCACTTATATTCTTTTAGTTCAGGGATTTTCGTCGTATCAGGAGTTGTATTTATCTCCATTGCTTCAATGATTGTGAATCTGGCGACCGTGCAAAAGTTGTGGCCGGATATGCGGGATTGTTCCAACTGGAAGTAGGGTAAGATGATCAGGTGATTAAATTATGTGCTTATAGTTATCAAATCTAATGCCGACTTGGTACTCGGACTTGCCTATTTGTTGCAACGAGGTATGTGACAGTTTTGCTCGTACAGAATTACGATAGATGTAGAAATCTTGTTAGTGGTAGAGTTAGTGAGAGAGTTGGTGAGCTGAAGGTGGTTGCAGTGTAGACTATTTCTCTTTTTGCAAGGTTTGAAATTTAACTATTCTAGAGATGGTGTTGTTTGAGACTGTGTTGTTTATCATAGCGTCACTGCTAATACATTGATACTTTTGGTTCTGCGGTGGACGATGACACATAGTTGTAGGAATATTTTTTTGAGTTTTACTTTGAATGTAAGTATACGCCATCTCTTATTAATAATATGTGACAGAGGTTGGAGTGTGTTTTTAGAGATAGTTACGAGTGGTATGCAGTCGGGTTTATTTTTGCTAAAGAGTGTAACGGTTTCTTTTCTGGGTATTGTATTGGCCTTTTCTATTTGGTTACTTGTATTTTCTAATGAATATCCTTGTTTAATGATATGTTGCAGCAAGTTATAGTTGTGCTTATTTAGTTCACTATCAACCAAGAAAATGTCTTAATTCTAAGTGCTTTTGAGATTTTTTCTCTTGAAGTGTTTGAGATCAGTCGATTTAGATTGAAGGTAGCTGTGTCCGTAGGTTCAATAAAGAAAAAGGTTCGGGGGTCTCCATCACTATCCATGTAATTGCAGGTGTGAAAAAGGCTAGAGAGTTGATGGATTACTCGAAGTCGAATTTTCTCGTATGTAGCGATTATGAGTGTTAGCTCCAAGTGCTGCATGTATAAAAAGAATCTGATCTACATATCTAACGAATGGAGAAATCTTTGTTTATATCTAGGTATGAGTATGTCTCTTTGAATTTGTCCATGGAGATACCAGCATAGGAAGGGCCGTTACTGTGCTTAGAGCACACCCTCCCATTCGGAGGAATTGTTGATTATTAAAGTTGAAACTATAAATGCGGGAAATAATTGTTTTGGTCTTGGGTTCTTCAGTCGTTCTATTATTCAGGGGTTTATTCATGTTTAATATAAGAATGCAGGCATTTGATGTCCATAGCGGTTAGAAGTGATTTCTTTGGGTTAGTTTTGATGTGTTTGATTTTTTAGCAGCTAATCCAAAGTCAGTGGTTAGTCTGTGTGTAGGATTTATCTTGCATCACTAAGGTGGTCTACATTATTCGACTGTTTGGTTTGTGTGGTAGTTAGTTCAGGAAATGACTCGTTCATCAGGGTTCTTCAATTCTGAAATTTTGGAACCTAGCAAGTTTCTCGACAGTGGGTTTGAATGTATTTAGTGTTCTTCTATATATAATGCTAGTGTTGTACCTTTTAGATAGGGAGTTCATCAGGCAGTTCTTTGTAAAATTCTGTGTTGTTTAGTTGGGTGCTACTTTCTAAGAAGTATTGATCAGCACCCAAAATAAATATTGCTCCTCACTAAAATCTATTTTGTTCTCAAATTTTCCTAATGGACTCTGCTTTCTTGTAGTGATGTTACCGTGTGGTTGGAGTTGATTATTTTGATCATTAATACGATTTTTGGTGTTTCCATTTTCTCAATACATAGACTAGAACCTTTTAGGCCTTCAATACTAAACACATTGAAAATAATCTCCAAAAGTTTTTTGTTTCATCAATTGTTTACCATGTGTCTTATTCAGGGATCTAAACGAAACAAAACAGTTATATTAACATAGCATATCAGCAGTATAAGTCAAACAACATCTATCAGCTATTATAATATATCGCTTATGTTATCCATGAATGTTGTCATATGAGTATATATATATATATATATATATATATATATATATATATATATATATATTAGTTGATGGTGGATGATACCTTGTTTAACCTTTCCTTATAGATGAAGTATATATCTGCTCGTATCCTTTTTGAGTCGACCGTCACTTTAGAACTTTGTGAGCTGGAGTTGTAACATACAATATCTTTGTGATTCTGTTTCAAAGATCAAAGTATTTGGTGGAATTGCAATCTAAAAGTGATTATACCTTTGTAATATTGTATTGCATTGGCATATAAGTGCTGCACGGAGTCGTAAATTTTCTTGATGAAGTGGGCTTAATTAAAGTTTAAGTTGTAGTTTTGTATCTTCCTGTGTTTGACCAGGGCATTTGTCTTTTTATTTAGCCTCTCTTATGCTCGTATGATCTTTTTTCGAGGACTCAATGTCTTCACGCAGTAATGAAACCGAATCGTGTAGACATTGGCTTCGGGTAATGGGGGTCGGTGTTGTGGTTTGTTGATAGAGACTCAGATGGTTCTTGAGGTCTTAGTGACAATGCATGTTCGCACTGAGGTTGATGGTGTTAGTGCTGGTTGCCAATATGATGCGTCTGGTCGTTGTGTTGTTTTTCATTTTGTCTTATTTGTTATGTGGATCATACTTGCTCTCCTTCTTGCATGGTATATAAAATGTCGTGGGGACTGGAGTGAACAGACGCATTCTTTTATGTATTCTCTTCAAGTCCCCAAGGTATCCGGGGCTACATATTCTGAGGGACTTTAGGTAAAATTCTATTATTAGTCCAGATTTATTTTTCGGAGTGCAGTGTGGAAGAAAATCACCGAGGTCGTTCTTGTCACTGGCTTTACGGACGATGTTGCGTTTGATAGTATCGTTGGTTTTGTGTGATAGGGTGTCAAGGAATGGCAGCGTATCCTTTGATTCTCTTTCCAGTGTGAATTCAATAGACAGTTCCAGTCTTAAGTCTGGAATAAAAAATCAATCAAAGATTTCATAGGGTTGAAATAAATTTTATGTATAGAATCACCGGTGGTTTCACAGGTAAGCACCCAAAATAAAGCAAAGAAAAAAAAACATTGAAAACATCTCAGTATGACCAGGGACACTAGAACATACACACATACATACATACATGCATAAACATAAAAATAGATATAGAAGCCTATGCCTCCTTTGGTGGCCATGGTTGTTCACTATATGAACACATTCACACACACACACACACACACATATATATATATATATATATATATATATATATATATATATATATATATAAATATATATATATATATACATATATATTAGTGCCCCATTCAGTCATTTTTCTTTCAAATTCCCTTGCTTTGTTGGTGTTCTCATACGTAAACCTCTACCCCACGTATATGTATTTTTGTTTTTCCCACCGTTTCGTGACAGTTAATATAGAACTGTTGATAGTCAACCAAAACACTCAACACTCAAGAACTACTTGATCGTTTAATGCATTGCTACAACAGACGGAAGTATGATCGATGGTTCCAGCTGCAAATGAATATCCATTTTGTAGAGCTAACTATGCCATCATTTTATTGTTGCTTTCACAATAACTTACTCCCGTTCTCTCATTTTCTATCCAGGCTCATTCACATTCTTCCCTTCTCTTTGTTCTTCATTCTGTTCAACCGGATTTTACGACCGTATTTTGTATTTGATTACACCAGCTTTGCATGAACAATATGAAAAAAGCTAAAAAGGAATAAAACAATTAAAGGGATTGTTCGAGTACGAAGTAGCGATTGACTTTAATGTACACCGTATTAGCAACATATTCTACAAAAGCAGGTAGGCCTTTGTACACATTTTTCCACTATTCTGATTTATACATTTTGTTTCAAGTAGTTTGTGATTGATAGGATCTGATTATCCTTACCCCTCGCTCATCTATTCGGCAATTCAAAAGAGTACGGCGTGTGCTTTGAATCTGTTTCTCTGTGCAATTCTGAAATTTTGCACATGCATGCATATGAGTGTTGTCCGGTTCAATGCATTGATTATGTATGCTATACTAGAAAATGTCAACCAAATCTGTCAACCAAACTATCTACATAAATCTATCTCAGTCGGCTACGTGTGTACCATGCGTACAAACTGCACCAATGTAGCTAGAGGGCTGAAGTTTTGAACTTTTGCTCCTTATTAAGTTAGGAAAAACATCATCTGAAATCCTTCCCAGGAGCAATTTTTTTAGTGTAGGTAGAGGGAAGGCGCTTTGCAATGTTGGTTTATGTTGTTTCTTTAAAAACTTTTCCCGATTGATTTTTTTGAAGATGAAGACATTCTTTCAGCTGTCACCGCCCCCTAAAAGGCGGGAGAGGTAACTGATTAATTCATCTCCCCGTTTTCTCATTTTGAATTGATCAGCCCCAACATGGCATCATGCCAAAAGACATTGGTCTCATAATAGTTTCTTTTGGGTGACTAACTAGACCTGTAGTTATTATTATTTGTACTTGTCATTCTCAGTTGTAAGATTTATTTAGATATTGCAGCTGTCAAAACAGGCCTGTTTACTTACTCAATAGAAACAGTTATGTGATCAACTTCTATTGGTGGCATGCAATGTTTGGGGTGATCAATTAGAATTAAAAAAAGGGTTCCAATGTATGAGTTACTTCTCTTGCATTTTGAAAGAATCTCTAAATAGTGCAAATCATCATATAACAAGCGTAAACTCAGTTTAACACAAACAAAATGACCAATTTAACGTAAAATTACATCACAACTCGACCTGCACAGAAAAACAATTTCGGGGCAAAATTTATCAAAAAACAAAACAAAATGATAAGCGATTGAAATTTCAATTTTCAGCCCTCTAGCTTCGTTGGTGTGGCCTGTGAAAACGATGCAAAAATAGAGAGCAATCCATCCAGCAAAACCCTTTTGAAAACTGAGAAAACTCATGGTGACGGTTTTGGAGACAGCTATGGCTGAGAGTTTCTGATATGCTACGTGCTCTAAATACGAACCAGATTTGGAGCATATTTTTGAGAGGAAACTTTGGTATAGAGTCATTACTTAATAATTTTTTTTATTGATTTCAGGAGAAATATGTTAGCATAATTTGATGATTTGAAATGACGTGCATTATATACGTAATCTCAATTGTAATACAACTGTGAAACAAAAAAGCAAAAATCAATGGAGATTATACGAACGAGTTGTCAAATACTTCTGATGGACAATCCTTAGAAACAGAACCATTTGATTTAAATCCAATGGTAAGCAGCTTATGTTGGTGCTATCCACAGTCAGACAGGCTTTGGATAAAGAAGAATTTCAAGAAAGATTGCCTTGTATTCAATAAAACTTATATATATATATATATATATATATATATATATATATATATATATATATATATATATATATATATAGGCCATATGTAGGTATACCCTACTATTTTTTTAAAGGTATTTTACTTCTAAATTGAACATACCAGGATTTTATTTGAAGAAAATGGATATCATCATCCATTATTTATTACCAAAGCTGTGAAGGACTAAAACAAAGAGTGAGTGAACTGTATCAACCTTCCAACGGAATGCAGGTTTCAATTCCTTCTTGGTAGTTGATTGTTCTTCTACTTTATGCTCGAGTACTTCCACAGGTTCTACTTCACCATGCTTAATTATTGAGACTGGATATATCTCCTTGTACAACTTGCCATAACGCTGTCGAACTCAGCGAATGCCATCAGCACTAATGAGTTGATTTATAATTCATCTAACTATATCATCATCATCATCATCAGCAGCAGCAGCAGCAATAGCAGCCTTTTAGCGTCTGTTGTTGGGCATAAACCTTTACAAAGATTAGCCATATCTCTCTATCTTGGGCATTTCAGGTTTTATGTCGCTCTTCACGCCCTCTTACGTTGTGCAGATGCAATTTTGAATATGAACTCTAGAGATCCCATCATTAGTTGTGATGTCTGACGGTTGTCTAACACTCTTGCAACATGTCCAGTCCCTTACCATGAGATATCTCAGATTCCCGTATTTTGTCTGATATAGTGCTGCCTTATGATATCTCCAGGTAAGATTGGACATGATCCTTATTTATTTTTCTCTTGATACAGAAGTTCTTCCTTTAGGCTACATGAGGACACGGAGCCCTTTCAACGAAAAAAAAAAAAAATGATCGAGACAAAGTGATAGCATTTAATCTAAATACATGCCTTGGGATGATCTTTTGAAATCTCTTATGGGGATACAAAGGAATCAGAACAAGTAATTAAATAACCTTAGATTTGCTGATGTCTGAAAGACGGTTTTAACAGAGAGGGCTTTTCTTTGTTAAAACCTTCACGATCTCCAAAAAATTCTATACAAACAAAATTGAGCAAACCTGAAAACTGGCATTCACATGAACTCCTGCAAAACGAATATTTTATTCAACAAACGTGTTGGGGACAAGAACAAAACCATGAAATTGAAAATGCACAGCTGAACAAAGTACACCATTACATCTATCTGCGACGACAAATATCATTGAAAATCCTCAAAAAGCTTCAGTATGCTGTCCCAAAACGTAAAACATTTATCTTCATTTTCCTATGCAAACTCCAGTTGCAATATTCGTGTCCGATCTCTTGCGTCATCATCAACCAATCTCCTTATTCAACAAACAGACCTTAGGTGATATTGGGTGGTCGACTTCGTTGCTGCTGTAAACTTTTGACCTTTCATCTCATCCAGTAATTTTACACAATTTGGCAACAGTATGCTTCGTTAAAATCACATTGATTTCTATTTTCTGGTAGCCAATTTTCTGTTTGTCCATATATATATATATATATATATATATATATACGCAGACACATACGCACGCACACACAATTTGTAACGGGTACAGATTTCAGAGTTAAAGGTATATAGGCAGACGAAGCCAACTTGATTACTTGATTTCCATGAATTGCTGTCACATGCTAAAAGACGGATTCAATTGACTCAGACAAAGGTCAAAATGACTGCAATAGTAGAGCTCAGTGTATTTAGCTTTTTTACGATTGCTCAACAGCAAGCACCCAGATCTAAGTATACAAACGATGTGGATTCCAGGAATTATCAATGGAGCAGTAAAAATCCATATCTTTTAGTATTATAAAAGATACAATAATCATATCATGTACAGTTTTCGTCACAGATTAAATTTATTCGATGAACAAACATCATCCTTCTTTTCTTCAAAACTTTCAGATTTTTCATGAAAACCATTTTCTTCTTTATGGTTGTATATATCCACTTAATCCTAATTATATATATATATAATAAATATATAATAATAATAGTAATATATTATATATATATATATATATATAATGGATATTTACAACTATGGTTGTATATATCCACTTAATTTTCCATGCTTTGTTTTAAAAACCTCAATGTTGAAGGTCAGTAATATTATATACGAGATACCATTGAAATATTTGACTAGACCACACGGATCAAATTAGAACCGTCTTCTCAGCTATTCTTTGGAATTTGTACGCTTTGTAAGAGTCGTTATTTCATCAGATGACTCATTTGAATGGGCTATTCAAAACTACGTATTACAGAATTAGATGTTTATGGTGAAATTCCCCCTGATTGTGGCTAAATAAAGGCATATATATATCCACATCTAAGGGAGATAATTAATATATTTTGGGTTAGAAGGGGAAGGAGCTTTGACAACAGCGATTAATTATTCAAAGTATAAAAGAATGTTGATATGTAAAATCTTATCATAATAACAAGGGATTCGAAACTTGAAAAAATTTTCTTGAAACATAGATTTAAATTGATACACACTCTCAACCCATTTTGAAGAAAAAACCTTCCGCTCGTGTGTCACCTTGTGCTTTACTTCTTCATTACGCACAAACAGCATATGCTATACTATCAGATGCAGAAATATTTTAAGATTAAGGAGTAAAACAAACTAGAAATTTCATGGGGAGTTTTCCCCTGATCTTGTCCTGAATCGTCATCAATAACACTTTATAGCAAACATCTGGGCAGTATTTACACCTATTGTAATCAGTTAGGGGCTCTATTTTAAATAATCAAGAAATTCAAAAATGATCTGGAATACGGTTCTTGATAAAAGAAATTGCAAACATTCAAATGGAAGAAAAAGAGGTTAAAAAAAATGATGTTAATAAGACATATTTTTTGATGGACCGAAAGTCGTTCTCGATTCTACTTATTGTGACCGTTTGTCTCTTATTGGTTTTTCTATCTCCGACCTTCCTTTGTAAAACATCACATAATAGTTTTGTAAAAAAACCCAATAAACATAACAAATTGATGAGATGATTCAAGAATTCAGACCAGCTTATAGAGCATATGATGGTGTTTCGTTGAACTAGAGACCTAGATCCGTACGTTTTTAAATTGGACATCTTTCGGCGCTTGTCCACTCCAATATGTCAATTTTCAGCGAACCTGACATCTATAATCAGGGAAAGAACTACGCTTTCAAATAGATTACCCAATGTCAGCACTCAAGACACAGATTGTTTTTTTTTTCATCCTCTGGGCTCCTCCTTTCCGTCTCTTCCGATCTTATTTTATTTTATAATCGGTAACGAAAAGAGAGGATGTAAGAGCATTAAATAATGGAAGGCCAGGGGAATAGGAATTGAAGCCGATTCGAAAGTGTTGAATTGAATTAATGACACTTCATGGAAGTTTGGTTCCGAAGCCAACTTAGCATGACATACGGCGGTCAGCCAGTTAAATTATCACACACACACACACACACACACACACACACACACACACACACACACACACACACACACACACACACAAACACACACCTTAGACAGTTTATTCCTCTCCCACCAATTTAACATTGAAGGCCTTTTAGCACCCGCTGGTGGCTGTCTAATTATACTGTTAGCCTTTGACGTATTGGGATATATACATATAAGTGCACGAATATTTTAGTTGTATTGTTGAATGCGCATATATTTCTGCCTGTTTTGATTAGTAGCGTTTTCTACGCCAGAAAAAAAAGGATACAAAATCAGCACACTCACACATTCGAGGGTATCTTCAGAGTGTTCAAGGTGAAATCGTCGATATTTGAAGCAAAATAATTCTGGAGAACATCATTTATGCAATCAATACATCCCCCCTTGTCTTTACGTTAATTAATCCTTGGTGGAAAACCAATCCGTCTCCAAATTATCTTTCATTAAAAAAAACTTTGGTGTATTTGCAATTTGACTCCATTCGCAATTTTTCCAATACAGTATAGGTACGTACAGTAAATTTCCATCATAACAATCTTAGTATGATGACACACTTTTAGTAGATATTTGGGTATCTCATCGGCATCCAGTGATTGTGCAGATCTAGTCTATTTCATACGGTTAGTCCGTTTATCGTATCCTCACAAGTAATGATATGGTGAAAATATGGATTAATTCTAGGGTTAGTGTGGATTTCTGTACATCCCTGTTTTTTGGTAATTGTTCAATTCAAATTGAACCCAAAGTTCGACCTTAATTTTAATCAATATCGTTGAAACAGATATGAATGATCTGGTCATCAATTCTTATCACAGTATTCAAAGCTTATCTTCTTTTTTGATTACTGAAAAACATTCTCACAGGATGGTTTTTGTAATCAAAATTTCCCTGTTCTCGTAACAATAATATTGGTTTCATGTACAAACTCATATCTTTTGCATAATTGCAGAGTTCGAGCTCATATAAGATGATAATGCTAGCGCACAAGATTTTTCATCTTTTTGTGAAATGTAAAAATCAACTGAATCAAACGTAAAATTTCAAACAAAAATAAAAATGAAAATGCTGAAAGAAGTGGAATAAATATTCAAAGTATCGGAGAAAATCTGAATTCTCTAAATTAAAGAGTTATCAGCAATTGATACCGAACAGAAACTGATTGCCAAATAAAAACGTGACTGAATTCGACAAGAAATCACTTGTAAGAACAATCTTTATTATCTGACGCTTTATTTCCGGCTGGTCTTTTTCTCGTTGCTTGAATATGATTCCTACGGTATGCTCATATGGGATCTCTATTTGTGTAACAGCAAGACTGTAAGAAAAGCCGAAACGCTTTTTCCCGACTACTGATGCTCTTTTTTCTTGCTGATGACCAAAGGATTTTGGGTTGATATATTTTTATCATGAACAAATTATTTAATTACTTGGCTCCATGTGAAATTCATGGCGTTTCTGTAAGATGCAGCGCAACACATTCTCGTTTTTTTTTTTAATCACATTTATCAAATTATTTCAGGTTTAGCTTTTTTTGTACAACTTTATACCTAGAATCCCCTCCAATCGTTAAAATAGATTGCATGAAGTGAGAATAAAGAAGTAGTATCGGGCAATACTGAAACTTGTATTCATATCCCTGGACATAGCTTAATCGATTCGGCAAGAGAGACAAATGTCTCTGGAATATAATTCAGAACTTCAAGAATATTAAGAAGAAAGCCATAAGGCAGTTAATCGTCATCCCAGAAGATGACCGATCTGAAAATTGGAAGACACTTTGGTATAATTGTTTTAGTGACCAAGGGGGGTATCTTTGGAGGAAGATAAGACGCTGATAATGCTTAAGGTAAGCTAATTCTTTCATAAATGATATATAGGTAGGTATTTTCGGACGAATCACATTTCTTGAAAGCATGATTGCCGCGTTGAACGGAATAAATAGATCAGATATAGACAGTAAATGAGAATTTTGACTCGTAACATCTATTTGAGCCTATGCATTACTGGTTGTTCTTTAGCTCAATGGTAAGAGCAATGTTAAGTTGAAGCGACTACCTTATCAGTCATAGGTTTGATTCCTGCAGCAGCCAAGTTTTCTTAAATTGTTTATAATATTTACCTTTTCTTGGCCAAATGATATATTCAGCTTGTAATAACCGGAGATCATTTCAATATAACACTATATATATATATATATATATATATATATATATATATATATATAATATATATATGAATGAAATCTATTATTGAATTGTAGATCAATTGATATCGCACACGGTGGTAAGCAAACGACTGTTCGTCACTGAGGACACCTGCTGTTGATTGAATTAGATTCTGTGTAAAATCAAATAAACAGTGTGAAACAAGTCATGACAACTTGGCATAAATCTTTGTGATATTACGAGCCCGTTGCTGCAATATTACAAAAGGATAATCCTGATAAGAAATAGTTAGCTTCGTAACCTTCAAGATATGGTTCATTTACTATTTAGAATAGCACCGATGAGGAACTTTGCGTAGAGTATCAAGCCAAAAGTAATGACTGGAAAACAATGAATGAATCAGCAATACATAAGGGCAGTTTTACATAATATGTAAATCAATAAAATGACCATTCATTTAACACTAATTCTCATAAAGTCATCGGAGTCCAGTCACACACACACTGCAAATCAAAGAAAAATATCGGAAAATGTGAGATCTTCTTCAAAATTTGAAATATCCATTTTGCTGTAATACGCACAGTATGCTGTTCAAAACGTTTCAATTTAAATGCAACCATCTTAAATGAATATCATTGAAGTGACAAAAAAGATAGAATATGAACGTTAATGACCAAACACAATTCAGTCTTATTAAAAGAAATGACATACGAAATAAACTATAACAAATTTGATATAAAAACAATATTAATTGCTGAATTGATTTCCTTTTTTCAGCGATTTTAAGCGAAAAAAATTAAGTTAAGTTCAGAATTTTTTCAAGGGCAATAGATACACAAGCAGTTGATATTGCTTCTCAAAGTTCATTCTTGCATGGAAATGTGTTGCTGATAACGTAAGGGGTTACTTCTGTCGATGTTCCAATGATTTTAATAGGGTTGATATCTATGAATATTTATGTCACTCAGTGAGTAGCACATTTTAGAACTGTAATGTAGCTCACAATTTGATAGTTGCAGAAGTAGCATGCATTTGATTGTTGCCCTGAATGAACACCATGTCCCGTTGGAAAACCAATCTTATGACTCATCGAAAAGTCGATTTTTACGAAGGGTTTATTCTGACGCCATCAGCTATTCACCACAAGCAAATAAACTCACTGCCGATATTTCTTGTCCAAAGGATATTATTACCCACACTCTCCTTTTTAACATCACACGGAGAGGCCAAAAATATTTCTTAAATCACTTTTTTTTGGAAGCCGTTTGAACCCTCCACTTTACACTAATACTTCAACCATCTTTTTAAAACCCCGAATAAATCTTTTAGATTAAAACATATGGTTTAAGCATCGACAGCTGTTAAAGTACTCAAACAGGTTATACTACATTTTAAATTCCCTTCATTAATCGTCCAAATGATATTTTATTACACATTCTCCTGTTGAGAGCGTTGTTAGCCTGCTAGTTCCTTTAGAGACTATTAGTTTTAATTCAATTTTTAAAAATTGATCATCTAAAATTGATGTCCTCACATAAAGTGATCGAGATTGACTACCCTCATTTGTCTGTTTAAAAAAATATTGATTGTTTAAATAACTTTTGACAGAATTCTGATGCCATGTTTCTTTGGTGTCTCTTGAAGATTCAAGAAGGAACCTAGCGATTGTAACTCTGGGAAAAGCAACTGCCAACGAGAAACATAATGTTTTGTCTTATACCATTTTAAGACCGACTGCAGTCAATTTGGGTTTGCTTGATGGGAATACTGAGTCGATAAAGCCAGGTGAGAAGGAGAACATTCTCGAGTTGATTGAGTTACGTAATTATTGAGAGGTTGCAAAAAAGACTTTTCCATGTTCGTAACAGAAAAAAACGAAAAGAGATTTTAAATGTCTCTGCTTCACAACTTATTCTGAGAACCAATTTCCCCGTTTTACAACATTGCTGAGTTGGATCGATTTGGAGTCTGTACAGAAATGAAATTTGGAATGCTATTGGGTACGTGGACTCTTTAACTAACATCCCTTCTACGTGTGCGCAATATTGTAAACTTTCATGCAAGTGGCCTTAGAATTTTGAATCTACAAATGAATGTTCACATCAATGTAGCTGGCTGTTTAATTCAAATATTTGTGAGGTCAGTGAATTAGTTCGTTCGTGTTGGGTTTAAATGCCGATGTTTTAATACCAATTACTCATTTTTCAATCTGTTATCCGAGTGATAATTAACGTACACGTAGAAGTCGCTCAGACTTGATTCAATTTAAACCAGTTCCTCATCAATATGATACTTACTTTTAAAGAATTCTGTTGGCTGTTAATAATCTACTTTGTTCCTCTCTTACTGGATATATCATCATCATGACTTCATGCAGTTCTAAGATAACTTGGTATAAAATAAGATGTGGTTTGTGGGTTAGTTAGTGCGCTATTTCCTTTGGTGGCTAATAATCGTCTTTCAAACCCAGGTCAGAATACAAAGTATTTAGTTTCAACGATGCCTGGCCTTCCCAACTTTGGGGTTGACAGAATAATGACCTTTTTTTACTCTATTTCCTCTGATTTGGCTTGGCTTTCACCTTGGAAGCCAACCAATAAGACCGATGGGGGATATACAATTAACCCACCATCACACTGCATTGTGATATTAATTAGGCTTATTGAGGTACATCTCGAGGTCAGTTGTTGGACAAAAATAAGAGGATTCTCTTATGCCCAAGCACAAAAGACAGCCCTTCCTTAAATTCAAAGAGATTTCTCAAAGACTTAACGCATTGGACTAATAATGATATAGAGGCAACACTTATTTTCATTAGGATGGCTAAAGTTTTCCGGACAATAATCATGTGTTAGATAAATAAGTTTATCTGCATTGATATGTTCATTGATGAATTTTTAATCCAGAAATCTTTTTGATCTCAATTTTGTTTCATTAACAAATTGACCATGAACAAATTCTACATTAAGAAGTATTGTGTGTGTTTTGTGTTCATATTTTCTCTAATCTTATGTTTAGGGACGGATGTTTTGCCAAGTAGATTGCATTTTGTGACAGATTCAGAATTTCCTATGAATAAAAAACATAAAACACACACACACAATTTTAAACTTTGCCTATGTATATATAGTATCTGGATTAAACCAAGGAAAATAGGGGTACAACAGAAAATTATTGTTACACTTGGAACAATGCAGATTTATATTTTGTTTTCCTCTCCTTAGATTTGATTTGTTTTACTGTTTGTTCAAATTTTCCTTTCACAAAGAAGCCTATGCTTTGAAATACGTATACAGTTGTATGAACGACCAAAAAAGCAGACTGTCAGTTTTAGCAGGAATTAGCTGTTGGGTTTGTCTGCCAATCATACACCTTCTTACAGAATCATCTCGCTGCAAAAGACTGAACATCAGCTGCTAAAGGTTTTCCTTTGTCGTGAACCAATTAATGACCATTGGTGGAGCAGGCCCAACAGAAAAGACAGCGTTTTCTCCTCAAAAAGCCCCCCCACCCCCATCTCCGGTAGCATCCCCTCCGCTAGTCGACAGAAGAGGAAGCCTATAGAAAAGCTTGACAAAAAAAGGTTCACCAAGCAACATCATAACCAAATCAACCAAGAGGGGAACATTGGAAGCCGGCAGAACCCAACAGCAAGCTAGACGTTCTCCTAAAGTTAAGAGACATGTCTCTCCTGCATTTGCCTCACTGGCTTCCTGAGGGCCTGCAGCTAACGCAAGAAACCGTTCTGAATCTCTGTTTGTAAAGCAAGGACATAATATATATATATATATATATATATATATATATATATATATATATATATATATATATATATATATATAGTCAATTTTCACTGGTATCAAAATATTCAGTGTGTGAATTGTTCGGAAATCTGAAACACAAATCCCATAATATATATATATGTATATATATATATATATATGCATATGTATATATATATATCAACACTAGCAAAGTGCAATAGAAGTCGTGACAACACGGATATATTCACAAGGCGCAAGTGGTCTTGAATAAAAGGGGAGTGTGCCTTTCAAAGCAAAAGCAATCTAAAGAACTTGGAGTAAAATATAAAACACACTAAATAACTTTAAAGGAGACCTGGCACAAAGCCGAGGAGTGCATAGAGGTCTCCATCAGGATATCTTCATGTTGCTGCTGAAAATGACATTACTGAGTTGGATTAACTCACAACGGTAGACAAATTAAAATAAAGTAATTCCAATATTATGTCTAAGCAACTTAAAAGCCCACTTCGTTCGTATAGTTTAGTCTACATACGGGCTTGCTGAGGACTCTTGTTCGCCGTGAATTATGAGGCATAATTGTGTTACTTGAAGTATTTCTAGGGTTTCCCCCTGATTCATGCCTCCTATGTCAGTCGTTTGTACATTCAGCGACGAAATGGACGACTCACGTATTTCATCCACCTTCACATAATAGTTGGTTCAAGTTCTAAACTTTACCACTTATCGGCGACTAATTTTATTAGTTTCCGCCAAGTATAACAACACAAGCCCCCTTGATGTATACTGCTTTATAATTTCAGATTAATGGTCAAATCATAAACCCTGCATGTGTCTGTGATCTGAAAAATGTATATCATTATGTGATAAGTAGTTGCTTATGTAGTTGGTGATATACAGCTTAGGATTTGGTCACTGAACGAAAGATTCCATTCTCTTTAATTATTAAATGAAATATGATGTGTCGAATAAAGAGAAAATAAAACATCTATCCCATTTTTTACTTACGTACTAACTCTATTTGAGCAAGCTGCAGTAAGGTCAGTTTTTGGAATCGCTGTCCAATTACACTGTCACTGACGTATTCATTCTTCAGCAATGACAAATTATTTCGAGTGGTTGAGAAAAAACTTCCACGGAAAAATAAAACAGAAGATTGAGCAATTTTCTTCGTATCTTTTGCATGTTTGGGCACTATGTACGCTGTGCATTGAAAGTGATTGTTATTTGTCTGATATTAGGACCGGGTCCATTGATATATAGTAAGGATATGATTTAATACGTACAATGTTCCCTTCATTTCATTCACTGTTGTCATTCAGAAAACTTTAGGGTGTCATGAATTCCTTCCCAATTATCGATTCATAGCAGAGAGTTGAACTTGACTGGTGCTATGTTATCTACCAATACTAATACTAATTTCAGGATACTTAAATCTGATGTCTGTTCTTTTAAATCACAGGCTGCCGTGTGTAATCCATACCTTTTCTTGGTATAGGATTGTATGATTAGATATGCACTGATACTGTTACTCATCTTATTTAATGTTGTTCTGTGTGTATTACTTTATTAAACCCCTAGATGTATGACTAACTTTTAGTTCAGTATATGATCAACCATACCTGGTTTTTAAGTATCTCAACGGATTATAGCTTTTAGATGTCCTTAAAATCATATCTGAATGGGCCAATGGGTCTCACCTTTGTATTCACTGCAAAGAGACCAGGGTGTGCTATTATGTAAGAGACGTGGCAAATATAATCTTATAAGGAACACAATCACCAGCTAATTTTACCGTCCTTCCTTCTGTAAGCCAGATAATATTATATGGAAAAGGGTGGAAATAAAACTGCTTTTATTTCCATCACACCTTTATATCTCTATCAGAACTAAGGGGAATAGTGTTGGTTCAATAAGTTAAACAGACCTAATATCCTTAACTCGAACGAAAACTGCATATATAACAAATGATAAAATGAGAGAATGAAGATAATAAATTCTTCTACTTATATATTCCTGCTTCGTTTGGATATACCGGTACACTACTCTACCACAATCAAGATGAATATTGATGCAATGACGGTTCTTTTACTATTTTCCAATCCATTTCACGGGAAGAAAAAAAATGTCTACTTTCATTCTCCTTTCTTTTATTTTTTTAAAGAAAAAATATTGGCCGACGCGACCTTTTGAATATTAAAGAAAAGTAAATCAACTATTTCATTCTCGTTATTTTTATATCCTGTTTGTTTTGAGAGACTGTCCTGCTTCTTTTCAAGTCATTCTGTGCCGATCTTGCATTACTGAGACTGAGAGAACACAAAGGGTTATAACTGTGTCAAGTATAATAGATCACATTTTATATACACAGACTGCGTTATTCATATCTCTTCATCCAATTGATTTTCGACTGGAACCGGAACGTCCTTGGTCAACTAAACACAATTTGCATCGAAGTATAATATTATTTTCGAACCTAGGTTCCCACTACTCTACCATGAATAATCATTGATTTTTGTCCATTATAAACATATTATCACTATAATTGCTATCGTTGTTATTGGTGGTTGTGTGGTTGTTTTTTCTAACATGTACTTCCACACTAGTTGGCCTGGTAGGTCTCTCTGGAAATCGAATGACAGCAAATCTCCTCTAATCTCCAGTCCTCCTCTAAGAATTATTAGTCAATAACATTCATGAAGTTGTGCTTTGCAGTTCCACAACAATTGTCTAATGGTCATCGCCAAAGGCTGTGACAGTATGTGTACCCACGTTTTCAGCCCTCTCTTTGTCGTCCCGCCATATCACAGCAACATTGTGGTTTGTACCGTACAACGCTTCAAAATTTTTACCTATACATGTCTTTTTAATTCTAGCTGTTTGGCCATTGCTGACGACTAATGTCATGAATCGAATATTATCAGTACATCCTACAGTATTCGTGAAGATACTACTCTTGATATAGAGTGGATAGTCTCAATCCTCCTCCAGCTCCTACAACCTTTTTTTCAATATCTTCTATTTCTATTATATTTACTACCTTGGCATTCACGTTCTGCATTTCATCAGCTCCTTTGCAAAATACTGTTTGCACTGTCATCCATGGGCACAACAACGTCCATCATTTAGCAGGTTCAGATCCAATTGGCCACAATTACCAAGCCCAATATTCTTGCATGTTTGGATGTTGAAAGCATAGAGTAATTTGTGGAATTAACCGTACAAGACAGTTTGTGCAAATTTCATTCGTCTACATATTTGAATCCCGGTCATTTGCTTGGTTCCATGTGTATAACTGTTGATATTGTGGCTATTCTTATATTCTTTTCGTCTATGTTTGCAAGATTCACTAGTTATGTGGTGTATTCTTGTCTCAATATTGGCGGTATTTCATGGCTGTCTCGGTTCTGTCAATCTTCGCTTTGATATGGTTTATTTAAATGTATTTGTTTTGGGCTGCCTTCGTGAGGAATTCTGTTTCTCTCTTCCAGTTATATTTGCATAGCCATGTCCATGGTCACCCCTATTCGATAATTTTTGTCTTTTGAACTTTATGTGTAGTTTTTACTCTTCCAATTTTCCCTTTTTTCCGGTTTTTTTAGATGCTTCCTGTTTATTGTTACATTCCCTGAAAATCCCGCTTTTTAAAAAATATCTCAGCCAAGTTTCCTCCTGCTGGTGCCACGTAGACTTCAATCATCAAGCTATTGGGGATCATATCATATGTTTCTTTGTAGTCAATCCATTCCCTTACCAAATTTTTTCTCTTGATTATTCTATATCATCTGGCCAATTTAAGGAAAGTGACTTCCTCATCTGGTCTCTTTCTTGCTTCTATTCTGTTACCTTGGGAAGAGTCAACTTGAGACTATATATCCTCTCTGCAACCAAAATTGTTCACACTAATGGTGAGCAAGCAGATTGGTTATAGTTGCTTCTGTTGTACTTTTTTTGATGTCTTTTTTTTTTTATCTCAGACCTCACCTTTATGGAGGGATGTTTGGTAATGATGGGTAAGCCTGACATGTAGTATGGTAGAATGGTAAAAACAAAATATCCAAGGAACCCACCTGGTCTTGTTGCTTTCCACTTAGCTTATCATCAAGACGAGTCAATTAGTGTAATTCTATTCAACACAGGTTGTTTTTCACCATCTAGGAAGAATTTTTTCTTTTGCATCTAACCATTTTGGACATTATTTATGTGATCTTTTGGCATACCAACGTATTGTTCGAGAAGATCATTACCTCTGTAGTCTCAGGTTCTATGTTTTATCTTCATTCTCCATTACGTATGGTAAAAGTTTCTTCCATTATTTTGAAAAGTGTGGTCCAATGTGTATTGGACAATGGTTTATTTTATCTATATTTCAACAGTCTTGTTTCTTCATCGAGTCCTCTTTTGTGTATTTCTTCGACTGCAGCTACATTGTCTTTATGATACCTTGCATGTTTGTGTTCTTGGTAATCTTCTGCCTACCCGTAGTTCAGACATATGCTTCTTTGATTTAATCTCAGTGATATTCTTTTCTATTCCTTTTGTTCTGGGTTTCTTCTGTTTTGAATATTCCTGATGCAATTTTTGCACCAGCATAGATAAGGTTGTTTAGCTCCATCAGGTTGTTTGTTTCAATATGCACTTGAAAGCATTCGATTGAATTTAACCTTTTCAGTGCTTGTCTTTGATTTGTGTTTAGGGTTTGTATCATCTTTCCCTTCTCGTTCCTGACTCGTATTTTGGTGGTGGTTAATATTCAAGATGGTTCCTACTTAGTCATTCGTTATATTAGATGTGTCGTAGTATTCCCCTTTGGGTGAGCCACGTTTTTCTCTTCCTATATTCTTGTAGATATCCTGCAATTCTATCTTTGGTAGCCATTCATTTTAACAGATTCTCTCACACGATCATCAAGAAGCTGTTTAGTTGCATCTACTGAGAGTTCTCCTCCATGATGTGAGAATGTGATCTCTGTAACACCTATCAGATTATCCGTTTTAAGGGTTGCAATACACAACTGATCCGCTTAATTTCTGCTCTTGCTTTGGCCAACAATCGCTTGGTTACCACCGTTTCCTTACTATAGGCCATCAAGGGAACACAAGTCGGAATTTTGGCCAGCAGTCGCAAGATGACATTCTGGAGACCATCAATGGGCAACAAGGGCAGTTGCGAACGATTTCACGCCAGTTTCATTATGGCAGGGAGATGTGTGACGGTATGGTTCCTTGGATCTCCAGCCCCCCTTTCATACCGCCCTCATCTATCACAGCAATGATGTGATTTTTACTGTTTAACATGCCTCTGTCTTGGCTGTAAGGCCACTGCTACCAGCTGAATACCAGTGATCTCTTCAGTATTCATGCAATGCCCAGTAGTGCTGTGATCTGTATCCTTCCTTTTAATAATAATAATAATAATAATAATAATAATAATAATAATAATAATAATAATAATAATAATAATAATAATAATAATAATAATAATAATACCTTTCAGTATCCGCAGTAGTTTTCGTAGTAGTATCATTAGTTTTATCAATATATGACAATGATAAAAACAATTATATCATTATTTTACTTTTCATTTTTCTAATCTTGAGACAGACTAATCTAAGCTTATTATATACTTGCATCTCTCTATTTATGTCATTAGAGTGGAAATACTGGCGAGACAGAGAGTTACGAATTACACGATGTATAAGACAGAAGCAAAGAAAAAGTAGTAAAATCTCCTTATAGCATTTTTTTCAGTACTATTGACTACAAAACAGATTATCTGGCAAAAAATAATGATACCTTTAACGCAACATTAGAGACCGAAAAACCGCTGGAAGCAACATACTCGCCAAAAACTGATTTATCATTAGTTGTAAAAGGACACTAATTTTTAGTTCCGGGTAATTGAGATAGAGAAAAAAAATATTTTGAGAAAAGAGAGAATGTAAAAGAGAGACAAGTGTGAAAACCTGAGCAGGGGAGAGGAAGCGAAACAAACGAAGAGAAAATGGAGATGCGAGAGGAGATTGAAAAAAGAAAAAAAGAAATCGAGCTGGAGACAAAGAGACATGCAAGAGAAAGAATGAGAGGGATTGAAAATAAAAGACGAGTAAAGAGAGAAGGGAGGGTCGTGAAATATGGAGAAGAAGTGAGATGAGAGAAAAACTCAGATGATGTAAACAAGAGGGAAGGGAAGAAAAAAGTTGGTATAAGAGGGAGAAACTGAATATTCTAAATAAAGAAAGGATAGCTGAAAACGTTGGGGAATGGGAGTAAGAAAGGGAAGAAGATTGGAAGTGATTATAGGAAAGGAAAATATATCGAATATTAGGAGAATCAATTAGAAATTATGAAAAGAAAAGAATGAAGAAATAAAGAAGGAAGAGAGCGGAAACTAGGAAGACAAAAAAGAGAAAACAGAGAGAGAGAGAGAGAGAGAGAGAGAGAGACAGACAGACAGACAGACAGACAGACAGACAGACAGACAAACAGACAAACAGACAGACAGAGGACAGACAGAGAGAAAGAAAGAGAGATGGGCAAATCAAAATAAGATTGAGAATCGTTCTTGGATAAATTACAAAAAGAACAAGAACAGAAAAAGAAAGGAATAAATGAAGGAAACAAAAATCCTGAAATATATTGGGACATTGAAAAATAAGCAGACATAACAAATATTACAGATGGTGGGAAAGATAGAGACACAAGGTTATTACAAAAAGAAAAGTAGATAAGGCAAAGGTACGATAACCAAGATTGCAGGAAATGTGTTCCGAAAAATGGGACAAAATTTGGAGAGAAATCAATGGTGTACGAATATGTCTATCACCAATGAAAAGAAATATGCAAAGGTAGAGAAAAACAAAAATTAGGGGGAGGGATATAAGCTTGAATGATTTATACATACTGTATCTGGCACGAAACGTAGATAAAATTTCCAGTACATTGCTTCAATAGACCTTTGCCAAATTATCAAATAGAAACGGAGAAAAGAAATTGAAAAAATGGGGATAAGGATATATTTATCTAGCTGGCTGGCTATTCGATACTGCGAGGGTATGTACTATTGGAAACCGTAATATTCAATTTCCAAAAAGAAAAAGTATCAAGTTTTGAGGGTGAAGATGTCTGTATACCTAATGTTATCTGTACCCAGAGAATTGAAGCTGTAAATATTAATAAGACACAACAAAGTTTGAAACATTTATTATATCCATTATTCCAACGAAACACTTATTTGTGGTCATTTTTGCTTCAGTCACGAGTGAAATTCCGGAAAAAAATCTTTAATATTTTAACGTCTGATGGCATTATGTCCATATCTACGTTTTTAAAAAGATAACATCGCGATTATCCAAAACATGTCGATAGGAAATTCTACGAGCAGAATACATAACAATAAAAGCAACAACAACGCAAACAATAACAACAATAAAGCCACAACAACAATTACAACAACGACAACAACAACAACAACAACAATGATGATGATAATAATAATAATAATAATAATAATAATAATAATAATAATAATAATAATAATAATAATAATAATAATAATAATAATAATGATGATGACGACATGGGTTTAATAAAGATTTACCGGTTTTTAGATGATATCTATATTTATCACGATTTTCATAACTCTTTTCTGTTCTTACCAACAAACCAATTGTTTGGACAATTTTTTGTATGTAAAGAACAGTTAATATATTTAAGTCATTGGAATTTTAAAAAAAGTTTCCCGTTATATAAAAGCGAACACAGTCTTAAGTGATTCAAAAATTAATTTCAAACGCAGTGTTGCTGGAATTATGGAAGACACTAAGGAATCGAAACTCACTTTCAGTAGGCAACCATGTTAGATTTGGTTACATACACCACACAAAATTATTACGTTTTGCGACACGTCTTGTAAGATAAAGCAAAAAGATAAAAAAAAAGTTTTGACAAGCTAACTGACATGGAGATCATGTCTCGCCTAATTCTTACATCCGGAATGGGACCCTAAAAACCTCGAACGTTATGGATTCTTAAAGACTAATATGTCAGTAACATAAGTAACCACAGTTACATTTGGCTGCCAAAGCTTTAGTCGACTCGGATGACTGAGAGACGAACTGACTGAGAGTCATTTGGCGAATTATAGTAAACTAACATTAAATGTCAGAAGATAAGCTTTAAAACTCGTACAATATGAAAGATTGCTCGCAATGCCATACCAAGATATTGATTATTCATAACGTTACTTTTATTTGGTGTGATGAATCGAGTCGAAAAAACACAGCAAATGTCGATGAATATATATGGAAAAAATGTTAAGATTCCTTGATATCGTTTTATCATTTATGTTCTACGTTTCAATGTGACGGAGGTCCTATTACTCTTGCATGCATCAGCTTAGACACCCTTGCAAGTGTTCATTGTTGTCGTGAACAAGTCTATAATCTTGAAGATTTTATAACCATTTCTTTGGCCGGATGTGAGTTCACCCTAATCATGCAGTAGAGAGGGAACTCAATCAACTGCAGGGTGAACAAGGATATTTACCCTAAAAGAGATTTTTTGTCACTATTCACTCATACATTGAATTGAATATTGAATTCACATCGTAAAACAAGGAAAAATCGCACTACCCAATTATGCCGGACTATTGATCATGAATAAGCTTGAAAAAGTCGGTTCCTCTGTCCTTGCAGATCATACGGTGGAATTTTAAAAAATTAAAGAGCTTGCAAATATTTAGAGCCTGTTTGACCACTGAAAGTATAATAAAACAAAACTAAGACTCGTGCCACATAAGTCTCTTGGGACAATTTTAGGAAGTTGTTCTTAAAATTCGGAGGAATTAAGAAATTGCATGAAGATGCAAGCCATTAAGACCTATGGATAGCAATTGTAAGAGTAATATGCATCTCACATACATTGAAAATTTAGAATCTTCTACTGTAGTTTAATCAAAATTCCTTGAAATCAGCACCAACTGTGTACTGAGGATAATATTTCAACTCTTCTCATAAAATACAATAAACTTGATACTTCAACTATGTAGATCTGGCTTGAAACACATCTTTAATTGTGAAGTAAAGTATCTCTGATCTGCAAATTCCATTGTCGTTTTACATTATAAATGGTAGTTTAATTACCAATACTATCGTCAATCTAATAAAAAAAACCTTACTTCTCGATATATCTATGCAGAAATCGAACTTCTTTAAATATAGGAGGTTTAAAATCAATTTGCCACAGAATCATGAAAACTTCCATCCAAATGATCCTGTGGCTTCATAGAACTGTTATTATTCCTTTTGTTTAAAGAATGGCTGAAATTTATTTAATGGCTGAAATCTATTTAATCACAGTCCCACCGCAGCAATATATGACACAAGGTCAAGCTTAACGTGGGAAGAAATAGAAGCCACCCTTCAAAAAATGGCTCCAATACACCATAAACATTGAAATAAGTTGAGATCCATGAAATTCCCAATGATTTAAAAAAGATTCCGTTGCCTTTTCTAAAATATAACCGAGAACAATTTATCAACTTTTCTCATCCTTCAATATCATGTCGAAATACATTTTCCTTGGTAGTTACTTCGCCTATTATATTTGCCTCATTGTTAGTTTACATCATAAATTTCAGGAAAGAAATCTGTCAAATCAGTAGTCACCAAAATAGTAACTAAAATCGGACTGCTTTTTATGTACTCAAGAGCATCAATTTGAAACAAAACGATCCGGCCAATGTCAAAATTCTTCGATGAATTAGGTTTTTTTCTCCTTTATTTTCCTCCATTTTTGTTATCCTTTGCTGTCAAGCTAATTCACGATTGTTTCTAGATATATCTCAGAATCGATCATTTGGAAGAAAGTTTATCAATGCGCATGACGCAATAGAAAATTCCGTGTATATTTTCGTGTTATCAGTCGTCAAAACTCTCATTTATTTGAGATGGTTTTTAAAAGATTTCTGTGATAAAGTGTTTCCATTATTCTATTTACTTTTTGATTAATGTCTTCATTTTTTTACTGTTAAAAACGCAATAATTTGGCCAGTTTATTTTCTGGCTTTCTTTCTGGTAGATTTGGTAACTGTTCTCTTTAATATTGTTTGGTACCACTATTTCTTTCCATCGTCCTTCTCGTCTTTCCAGTAAAACATAGCCGTCTAAAATTTTTTCTACCAGACTGCAAGTTAAGGTATCCTGCTGGCTGTGAAATGCTCCTCTCATTGGGCTGAACAGCCAATGGTGATGCAGAGGCCTAACTAAATATTTGTCAACCACATTCTCTTCACCTGAATGGTCAGAGCAACGCTTCATAGAAGCACTCACCCTGACGGTTGCAGGCTCAATTCCTACTGCAGCCCGACTTTCATTAATTGTTTATTGTATTTACGTTGCCTTGGCAAAATGATGCATTCCTAGTATAGTACCAGGATATCGTTTCAAATTAATTTCGATGTATTATAACGCAATTTATAAACATCCTGTTATATTTCTTAATAACATGCATACACACACACACACACACACACACACACACACATATATATATATATATATATATATATATATATTTATATATATATATATATATATATATGTATATATATATATATTTATGTGTGAGTCTGTATATGTTTGTGTGGATTCACATTGTAAACAATGCTGCATGTTATATTAAGGAAAAATAGCAGTACCCAATTATGCCGGACTATTGATCATGAATAAGCTTGAAAAAGTCGGTTCCTCTGTCCTTGCAGATCATACGGTGGAATTTTAAAAAATTAAAGAGCTTGCAAATATTTAGAGCCTGTTTGACCACAGAAAGTATAATAAAACAAAACTAAGACTCGTACCACATAAGTCTCTTGGGACAATTTTAGGAAGTTGTTCTTAAAATTCGGAGGAATTAAGAAATTGCATGAAGATGTCAAATCAACCAAACGCTAGACTTATCGAAATCAACTGGATTACTGATGAGAGAACAGGAGTGATACGGAGACTTGTCGATTGCTTTCTGGCGGAAGTCACCATTTACTACCAGTGGAAGATATCAGTAAATACAAGTTGAATTAATGTAGTAATGTAGCCTCTTGAATAATGTGGTAGAAACTAAAGCAGGAATAGTACGAACAGTTTTGGGTGACCATACCAGAGAATAGAAAATTAGTTAAAGCCTTAAATACATGGAAATTTAAACGGATCACACGATCCAGACCAAAACGGCGACCCTAATTGTAGATAAATAAAAGATTTGTCAGTATTGGCTGTTTTTCCCTCATCATACTACAACTGGAAACAAATAAGAGTGAAGAGCTGGATGATCATCTGGTACTTGTCAAAGGAAAAGCTGAAGAATCCTTAGAAGAATTATTCTAAAAGACCCTTGAAAAAACAAACTTACTGGAACTGGAAAAAAACATTGAACAATTGGGGCCCTCTAGACAACAATAGAAAAATTGGCAGAAATATGAGAGGGAATACTAGAGCAACCAAGAAACTTTCTACGAAAGAGACACTAAAGCAGTGTAAGATAAACACCGAGAAACTTGATTTATTATAGGCATTGAATAAATTCTGGTTCCCAGTACCATTCATTCATAATTCTTTTATCAATATTCTTTTGCTCCCAAAGGAGATTTCCAGGGAGGTTTACCATCAATGACCTCTCAGCAAATCGGACCGTCATGCTAGGGTGACCACTTAACATTCGTATGCGCGTAACCCAATCTATTGAGTAAATCTCGTGACTGACCAAATCTCGATAAATTGGCATGGCGTACAGAGATGATTAATAAATTTCCTAGGCACCTCTGGCCGCAGTGGACCGATGGTGTTCTCCTTTGCAAACACTGCGTTCAATAAGGAATGCATATTTCTTCATGCTCTGCTGGTCGTGGTGGACTTCGATCATTGAGGTTATTCGCTCGCATCAAGGATTCTGGCCGTACGGATGGGCAAAAGCTATTTACAAATATGAGAATTAATTGGAAATTTTGATTACGTTATATCCTACTTCCTGCATACTCTGCAGATCTTACAAACAAGTTTATCAAAATGAGACTATTATTATATATGGCCGTATTGGCTAGTATTTTCGCAAAAATACTGTCAATTGAATTAAGTTCTCAATGGTGGAACCTGTCTCTGGGAAATACCAGCAAAAATTCTCTACACTCGAAAAGTATTCTCGTCACAGTTTAAAGTTAGAATTCTCTAAGTTTATTCTAGCTATTAAATCACTACTGTTTCAACAAAATTCAAACATTCAAAATACACTGAAATCTGATTTGGTTGATTGTCATTTTTGACTGGAGATTATTCACCGACTACAACCAAATGTATGTTTATCCCAGGCAGCAATTCCCTGTTGTTTTAAAGAAGACAGAGTCAGGACCTACATCTTCGCCCTTGCAAAAACATTCTGACGGTTGATTTTTCCGTCCATATTGGATTGCAAGCTTTGTTCTTTTTTTCCATTGGAAGTGACTATGGTGTTTCGGACCTTATTGCTTAGTTAAGCTCTTGTTTAGATCTGACAGCATATGTCATATATCACCCAATTTCATGACGAAGGAAACATGTTTTATACACGGGAGAGGAAAGTCGATTTCGGAATAAAAAATTGACCATGTGAAAGAAAGTTGCTTTCAACGTGGAGAATACATACTTACATTAGCAATCACGAAACCGTGACGGTAACAAAATTTTATCTATACACAGACAGATAGATTGGAAGCTATAACAGAATAGCAAAAACAGGGAAAAAAAGCACCTCTTCAGCTGTTAGCTCAAAAGATGCCATATCAGATTTAAAGATTAGTCTTGAATCAAAAAAAAGTGAATAGATAAAATGAATCGTACATTACAAAAGTCTAAAAAATATGTTGTTGATATTTTTGCGTATAATACAGGGAACTATTCATGCATCAATTCTGACAGAGATTTTAAAAGATGCAAGGCAGATCTTTCACAAAAGGACTAGCTCCACTATTCGACCCGTGAGTAAGCTAAAAAAAAAGTGCTTTGGTCTAGGAATAGTGATCCGACTTTATGATATAGGATTATATCAGAAATCTGGGCAAATTTCGCCTGATTACATTGATGCAAAACTATCTACGATAAAATTCACAAGAGGACCAGAGAACACTCTATCAAACAGACAATAGAGTACAACAAACAATGTTGTTTGGTTCGTGTATGAAAACGCATACGACTCCATAGAACACACGGTATCCTTTATCTCGATGCGAGATCAAATTATAAACACAATCGAGAATATATATGGATTTGTAAGTGCAATAATTCGACTTCATAATGATTAAATAAGATAAAGATTGGAAAAAGGGACGAGGGAATAACTTAAACTATTTACAGCAAGCCTTGAAAACAAATCACGAATAGGAAGGGAGAAACAGCAAAATTATATTCTCAAATTGGTTTCTCGGAAAAATATCACTAAGAGATTTTAATAAGATATACAAACACATAAAGTGCGAAGGGAAAGTAACTTCGTGAGCATGTGTGTATAGGTGTTTAGGGAAGGACATTGACTGTGCATATGTGCATATACTATTGTTGATCTATATGCACTCGTGTAAATGTGTGTTTTTCTCTAGGGCCAAAGAAGATGATATTGAAAGAATGTGTATGTGTGTATACGCTCATTAATGGGAATTATATGTAAATACTAGCTCCGCTACGTCCATGATAGAGATATGTGGTGGATCCTGGGGAAGTTCTATGTCTAATGACAGACGTTAAAAGACTGATGATGATGATGATGATGATAACCTATTGGTTGCAGGTTCGATTTTTGCGGCAGCCCCATTTTCTCAAATTGTTCTTTCCTATTTAAGTTGTCTAGGCAAAATGGTGCATCCACCATATAATAATGGACGACCATTTCAAATAGCAGTTTCTATGTAATATAGCTCATTTTATCATTGTTCTGTGGGACCAGATGTCCGTTTCTTAATAACTCATATCTACAGATGAGTGCCTTTTGTAGGTGTTGCATATACACATGGGTATACCTCGATAAACAGCGGTCAAAGAAAGATAAGTAGCTAAGTCAGACTGATGGTCAACAAAAACTTTGCTTCTTGGATAACAAATGCCCACTGAGAAATCATTAAAGCTGGTCTTAGATATTTTGGGTTCTACTGGCATAGGGGAGAGAGAGAGAAAAAGAGAATAAAAGTAATATGAGGATTTTAACATAAGAGAGACGGACGTTGGGTTCTATGGTGTCGAAAAGAGAATAAAACCGAAAAAAATGTTAAAAGAAAAGGCGGTATCATATTTAAATTCAAGCAGAAATAAGTGGAACCGTAGGCAAAAAAGAAAAAGGAAGAAAAAAAGGTAATTAAGTATAAAAAGAGTACTTGTAATGGTAAATGAGCTAAGGTTTAGAGATGGACGCAGGGCACTGAAGTCCATCCTGTCTACACCCGTTCCAGGCAATGGCACGTGTGTCACGTCGTAGACTCGGTTAATCAAGCGTGACGGAAAAAGTAATAAAAAGACCCATAATACTAAATACAACATTGTCTTGCACCTCTCTCTAGGACTGCTCTGATGTTTTGACGATGCAATGTCGATATCTGATGTTTTGGCCTCGAGACTCCGAATTGCTATTTTCGGCAGCAATACAAACAAACACTTTCACTGACGCATGAAACTTATATCTTACGGCTACGTTGTAGTGTCCTTCACAATTCGACATCTCCAGACGACAACAATCACAACTCACAAATGCAACGGAAAACAAAAAGCGATACCATGGCTGAATTCAGCGCACAAAGAAGTACGACATCACGGGGGCCAAATGTGACGAAAATGAAAAAGATGGATAGATCTTTCAACAACATCATGATATAGCGGAACAACCGAAAAATAAAGAAGAGAAATTGTCCATCATAAGGGTGACCCGTTTTTACACACACACACACACACACACACACACACACACACACACAAGCGTGTTCAATTTGAAGCACGCTAAAAAAATGTAAATATATGCTTTACACATATACACAAGTCATGAACAATTTTTATTTCATAACACAGACATTTTGTCGGTGCGAAATGAACTGCTAAAAAGGTTTTCCCTCATTACACATTTTTTTTCGATATCCAAATCTTGCACTTCGAGATTTTTCAGGTGTGCAAAATAAATAGACAGATGAATGCCTAAGAGCGAGGAAAACGATTTGCAGGTGATTACGAATGATTAGATAGCTCCGTGAGTTATATAAGTGGAAAATGTTGAATATAATTATTTTTAGAATATGGCATTTTTCGTGACGCCAAAAGGGGTAGTTATTATAGTTTTACAGTTATTATAGGTAAATGCATTCTAGAATGTGAGAAAAAATTCATATATATATATATATATATATATATATATACATATATATAACAATGTTCGTTGTTGTTGACTGTGATTGAGATTTATTTCCTTTTTTGGAATGTTGGTTACTTACTAAAAGTGGTATACGATTTTTTTGTGCTAATTACTAGCAATGAATAGCTTTACATGCATTCGGTATGTATTGGTTTATCATAAATGTGTATAGGGAGAAGATAACGAAATGAAAAAAATTATTTGTGTCATAAAAGGTTCTATGCATATATTACACGCATGTGTACACAACAAAAAGAATGAAATATTTTACGTATACCAAGTAGAATAAACAAGTGTAGAGATGCATATCCAAAAGGAGAAATACCATTTAAAAGATTTATCAATGAAAGGATTGGGTTAATTGTAAAACACCACGGAAGAGGAAATGTCAAGAGCGAGGTTTTTTCTAGATAAAATTGTGAAAAAACAACAACATTGAAACAAAAACTGGTATATATTTAATTTCTCAACAGAGAATGAACTCATTTGATGCAATGATTAGAACTGAAGTGTTTTTTTTTTTCTTTTCAAAACTTTCACATATATTACAGCTCCTATTGCAACCCTTACTCGTTCCGACCAGTGATTTTTGGATGCCTTATGTTGTTCAGGGTTGTTCTTTAAATTGTGCATAGTTCTAGCTTTGTGCTTCGGGGATGTTTTCGCAACGTTAAGAGTAGGAGAAAGCAGCGGTTGACTTGCAACGATTGCGTATTGTACGTTTCAATTAAAGCAAGAGTTTTACTTCGTTGTTCTTGCAGGTAGGTTCTGTTTATACGGCAGAGGTAAGACTCTGCTGTAACTACGTCGGAATCACATATTTTAGAAACTGAAATGGATTTTGCACCATAGTAATCAATCGAAGAAATAGTTTTATTGGAATTACGCCACCGGAAAGACATTTTTCTTCACTGATAGACATGTGGGATACTCGTTATCATCGCAGGAGAAATAATCTTCAGGTATTCATTTGGTAAAGTGTTAGATGTTCAATTACACCTGCATTGTTCCCCGTTTTAAATGTTATGTTGTTGGTTTGAATATTGAATCGAATTTTTCATGTTTTGATGTATATATTTATTCACATTTTTTTACTCAGAGAAAGAGATAGAGATTTGATTAAGATATGCTTCACAGAGACACATTTTCGTAACAAGACAGCTCAAAATTTATGGAAAGTGTCGGACTAATCATGTATATATATATA
Source organism: Thysanoteuthis rhombus (assembly GCA_963457665.1). Classification (NCBI taxonomy): domain Eukaryota; kingdom Metazoa; phylum Mollusca; class Cephalopoda; order Oegopsida; family Thysanoteuthidae; genus Thysanoteuthis; species Thysanoteuthis major. The sequence goes on from OY735206.1 coordinate 43,042,065, forward strand.
TATATATATATATATATATATATACACATACATATATATCATTGAGCCACAGACGGTCAGTACGGCTAAATTTAAGCAATATATTCTATTTTTGCTTAAATCCCCCATCCACCAGAGTGCTTTATTCCTATGAAAGAGCATTGCATAATGCTTACAATGAACGAGTTACCTCACTTGAAGAGTGCTCAACCCTGAATAAAGGAGCATTAATTATTGTGTCATCCACAGACAGCTGTTTCGTTGTTTTGCACGTATATATGTATTGAGAGGGATGGGAAAAAGAAGAGCGAGATGGGGAGAAAGAGAGAGAGAGAGAGGGAGAGAGAGAGAGAGAGTTAGGAAAAAGTATTTAAAATCACACTAAATGGACATGATAAACTTTTGCATCTCTCTAGTTCCACGGATTATTAAAATCCCGAGAGATATCCATTGCTAAATATTATGAACAATTATTTACAAACAATGAATTATATGATTTGAAATTTGGAGGTTAATTTCAAATTAAAACTAATCCAAGGTGTAAAATGTCTCTAGCAGATTTGTTTGTGCTATACTTATCTACAACTTAATCTAAATCCGTGTAGTAAGAACTAAGAGATGAGATGAAATAGCAGACGTGTCAAAGTAAAGTGCAGAAAAATCTCGTAGTCTACAAAAATTATGGTAAATAGTAGTAAAGAAAAATAAAATGAGTCCAAATGAGCATAGTTTTTTACGACTGGATTGGCTAACTTTGTCAGATAGATTGGATTGAATTTTAAAATTTTAATTATAAATTGTAAAATGCTATGTCACTTGACGGCGATGATTAAAATCGTAGGAACTTCAGTTCTTGTAAATTGAAACTAAATTCCGCTAAATTGATTAAAAAATCGATACAGAACCTAAAAATAAAAATTCTAGGGAGAAAATGATATTAAAATGAAATTTTGAATCACGCCATCATTCGACGGAATGACGGAATTTTTCGGCACGGCTATCAATTTTTCTCATGTTGGTCCCAAACCACGTAATTAGAAAGTGCCAAACTTATTTTCTGAACGATTCTCAATGGATGCAGTGAATACATAATGTAATGTCGAAAATTGAACGAGAGGCAACCGAACTGCCTCCGATGTCTGTTGAATGCAGTAAAGAACCAAATTTATTCATCTACGGAACCATTTGGTACAAGCTTATATGTCGACTCGATGTTTTTCCCAATGTTTTGCGCATTTATTTGCATGGACACTGCACATGTGCGTCGATGCACTTCTTCGATACATAAGGACCATATTGGTTCAAACTGGTTGTTGAAAACTTTGTGTGACAGCTCTGGAGAGGAAACAATTTGCATCTGAAGTGTTAAATGCTGAGTAGATAAACAAACTCTCACTTGTAAAGAATGAAGACTTTGGTTATGAAAACAATCCATGTTTTGTCTTGTTTTCTCATGCTAACTCTTCAAAGGCCTAATGGTGTTATTGGCTTTAAAACTGAACGATAGACTTACTTGATCTCTTTGGGCCAAACGCACTGACCAGTTTTTTTTGTGCTGAGAGAATGTAAACACGTACCATAAAAGCAATAAACTGTTCGTACATCTTACGTTGTATGAGGAAAATTCCAAAATTATTGGCTTATTGCCTTTCATAGTCCTATTCCGTGGAAGCGACGTAAAACATTCGAAGTATAAACTGAATAAACTGATGAGATTAATTAAACTTATGTCCATGTGAGAGGGAGAGGGCTGAACACGACAGTTGTTGATCCCATCGTAAGCGAGGCCAATCAAGTATCAAGAGGCAGCCTTTGAATGAAAATTGCACTTAGCATCCCTGTTCAAAGTCCAAGGCCTGGGCGCCTGTCGGGTTGAAGCTAATTAGGTGTAGCGATCCAGACATATGATTTATGTTGACACTCTTTTTTGGCAGTTATGTTTTTTTTTTTTAACCCTTCTCTCACTTCATCTAGACTATAACTGTGTTTATGAATTACGTTACCATATGTCCTTTGATGATTTTAAATTTGGCCAGCCCATAAATATAAGTCGCATACTCCATTGCAACAAGTGATCCGTTCCGTTTCCATCATTTGAACATGCATATTCTGTTCAAAGAGACTGGCGCTACTGCATTACAACTGTCGGACAACCGATTGAAAAAAATTGGGATAAACAGGAAGAGAGAGTATTTAAACGATTTAAGATTCGTTGATGACATCGCAATTCTATCAGAAACACCGGATGAGTTGTAAAACACGTGAAATGATAGAGGTTTTGAAAACTTCAGAAGGGTTTCAAAGATGTCCTGACTTGTGACAAAAGTAATTAATCAATAATGGCGTAGAAAATGATACCGTGAGATTTGAGGATGAAGATTCGGAAAAGGTGATGGGATAGATTTTATTTAGTCGGCCGATAAAGTTACGGACGGATGATGAAAGTGATATAAAAGGACATATTATGATAGTTTGGTGAGCGTAAAACGTATGAGGAAGCTCTTAGGTTATATGCTCAGAATGAAAAATGTGCTATAGATATTTAACATTAGCTATGAAATTCTGATTTGAAACCAGAAATCTAATTGAATCACTGTTATGTTAGGAACAATTGTGCTAAAAAACATCGCTGGAAAGTGTAATCTTAAGAATAATACAATCAGAGAACAACATCAGCCAGAAATTAGACCAAGATAAAGGTTGTCGCGGAAATTAGAGAAAAAATGGATATGGGCCGGGCAGGTAGCAAGAGAAAAAATAATGGTGCAAAAGGCCAACAGATTGGTGCTTTTGAGATAGTAAACACGGTAAAAGAAGACCAGACAAAAGATGGGAATTAAGATAGAAGTGTTTGTCGGTAAGAGCTGGCAGGGATTATTAGAGTCACAGTCGTCATGGAAGGAGCTGGGGAAGTCCTTTGTCTGGGACTGGGTTGTTGCTGCAGCTACTGCTGTCACTATAACAGCCGCTGCCTCTACTGATATAAGCAAGGTAATGGTAAATGTGTAGACGAGTGAGGGTTCCTTTTTTTTCACTTGTATTTACCGTCTTCGCCTGGAGACAGACCCAAATCACGTGTGTCTGTCAGTGCGTATAAAAATCGATACCCAAATTGGAACAGCACAATCGACACTGATGTTCTCGATACTACTACTACTACTATCATTATTATTATCATCATTATTATTATTGCCACTTATGTTACTACTATTACTACTCACGACGACAGCTGTATACATTGATGTTTTAGTTTAATAAGAATCTGATTTCCTCACTGATCCAACTGAAGAGGTAATTACTATCAATTCGATAAAAATCTCGTTTACAACGGAGGTATTACCGTCTTATTTTCGACGCACATGTATGTACACCTCACGTGTGCTGCTTCACGTATTTCTGATTTAGTTGTTCCATCATCATTCTCCTCAATTCTACATCACTTCTTCGGCTTCTTCACTCGTCTTTTTGTGCCTTCTCTTTATTTCCGTTCTATATTGCTCCTACGAGTTGCTTATCATAAGCCTTGATATACCTCAAGTTTGGGTTCCAATTAGTTATGTTAGCCAAAAGCTGAAAACCAAACTATATACATATGGAGATAGAATGGAAGTTTGAATATCAAATACTTTTCTGCTCGAAAGTTGGCTTGTAGTTATATAAGATTTCTCATAATCTGCGAATTAACAGACACCTGTGGCATAGTTCTGTGGATAATTACGTATTTCCACTGGTACTTCATGTGTGAGCCCCAGTGAAAAGTGAGGATTTAGAATAGTGATCTTACAGTAGGTATTTTGCATTCAAAATGCCCTTACCTCAAATTTGACCCCGTGTAGACTAAGCCCAGTATATATTGTTTGTTGTGACTGTGTTAATTTAGGTGTTTATCTTAATACAATCTTAATCTGAAGATCGTCAGAGAGGTTTCCAACGACTCTCGAATCATTGGCGCTACACAATCAATTAGCTCCACAATTGTCATGTGACAGGATCAAGCTTTGAATTCAAGATCGATAGTTGATGCTGTATGGTATCAATCACCAACAAGAGTATTCTCTTTGACAACTTCATCTCGTTAACAAGCATTTTGGATACTAATTTTGAATTAGGCATAAATTTTGTGCTTATGATATTGGAACAACATACTCTTATCTATCTATTAACCAAGAACTAAGATCATAGAGATCTATCTGCCAACTGAATTTGATATGTAGCAGCCCTCGGTAGCAGTTTTCAACAAAAAGTAAATTGTCAAATTTCCAAACGAATATTTTCAAGCTTCAAAAGTTGTTAAAGACAATCTTCCTATTCACATTCACCCACCAATCGCTTCTGTCTACTCCTAGGCTAAGCATGGCAAATACCGTGTTATTTTGGCCTTGAAATATTGAAAAAAAAATAGTACACATATTTCAATTCAAGAGAGCAGCCTTAGTGAGTTGTTTATCGAGATAGTGTTACAGTCGTCTTGCTATCCATGAGACTCCGATTCCTATAGGGTACTTAATTAGTAAAGCCAAGGCTTAAAAGGAATTATACACAAAATTCTGCGTTTGTGCTACAGTAGAGAGAAGGTTTAGGAGCTTATCTTGGAGATTACTCATCGTATCTTCGAACCAGACAAAGATAAACTCCTAAAAATCGAGTATGCTATTATCAAAGACTACATGCGAGCATAGTGAATTTGATCCCAACTGGGGCCCTCACTTTTGCAACTCATTGCCTGACAAAATGAAAACGAATAAATATATATTGAACGTTTCGTGCGTAATGCTTTACATTTCAGAAAATATATTCAAGTATATCAATCTTGATAATACCACTATCACTTGTCAGACCGATATCAATGATGCAAATTAATGTCGTGCATGCCTACCTATGCGCGTACAGCATATGCAGTCTTTTCTAGTATGTATTTAAATGAATATTAATTAGTTACCAAATCGATTTGGTTTCTTCAAACGATAGTGAAAAATGTCATCTTGGGAACTTTATTAAATCCCCCAAAATTAGGATTCTACGATTGTAAATTATATTTGTCACAACCAGTATTTTGTGACATACAAATGTGTGTAACTTTCTACATTTCATAACATTGTGAAAACTACAAATTTTTTGAGTCAAGAAGAGAAAAATGACTTTGAAGTTGAAAAGTATTCATTCTACAAGATCTCTTTTTATGCATGGGTCATTAAAAGACTGGGAAAATTTGCATCTGGTGTCTATGACTTATACTCATTATAGACCTATTCTGCTGGTAAGAATCGTATAAATTCCAAATCAAAGACAACCATATATGACTTTTGCGTAAAAATGATTTTACATCAAAAAATACAATTCAATGTTAATCCCTCAATTCCCTCTATTGTCAACTTCATATACTTCCTTTGCGTGATGAGTACCAATAGCCAAGCAAAGTATTGTAGTGTGTAGATGAATCAGTGGGTAACGTAGAATCTTCTCTTCACTCTGAAGTTAAAACGGAGTCGGGTACAAATCAATGGATTTTAGCTGTACCAACAGGATTTGAGAAATCAATATATATATGATGATCAAAACGAACCGAAGTTTTGACGTTTCTAAAACAAATGACTGATGATATCAGTGTTCACGGCAATTATTTTTTTTTCATAGAACATCACTAATTTAAATAAGGTATCAAGTTCCTGCATATAATAATATTATAAAGAAGCGCCTAAGAACCTTTCAGTTGAGATGTTAGTCCTTCCCGACTTGCAGTAATAGTTAATATCAAGTTGAAAGCATTAAAATGGAGTTAATGGGAACAGGGGAAATTGGAATACAATCTAATGCATTTTGTGACAAAACATGTACAGACAGCAGGAGGCCTTTGTCATTCCTACATATGCATGTACCATCATCGGTACGGAAAAAAATTCAACTCAGACGGACGATGCCTCGATGACAATTTCGGACGATGTACATTCAACAGTGTAGTAGTCAACTGGTTTGACAAAATCGGGATATGAAGAGTAGAGATTGCTACCTGTTACAGAGTAGCCCTGCAGAATTCCTGAAAGAAAGTAAGTTGCATTTCTAGATACAGAAAAAAGGCAACGGTTATAATAATAAATATTTTCTTTATTTTTATCCTTCAAAAATTATTGGTAAACCTAAAACTTCCGAGGACATGATTCTGATTGAAGTTAATTATAACTTTTCAAAATCACGGCTTTGCTGGATTAGAAAATGATATCCTGTGAATGTTTGTAATATCAACTGTATCAATCAGTACTTTCTTTGTTTCCTGCCATTTGCTTTCAACCCTTTCGACGAAGCGAAGCTATTTGGCGGTTTCAAATCATGGCCGTCGTAAAACTGACCCAGTTCCTAGTTCGAGTGTATTCATTGCGACTATGCGTATATATTAAAGTACACTTATTGCTTACACACGAATGTTCTCTAAATAGTGCGCAGTTGTTGTATCACATACATACTAATACATGCCACCTGACTAGACTGCGTATACAGTGAAAAAGACGGTCTTCATTAATTAGCTATCTCAATTAACTAGACCTCAATTAAAATCTAAATGGACAGTTTGTCGCCAAAGAGTCCAAAACCTGAAACCAATGAGATCAATATCCCCCTAGATCTCTTGGGGTCACCCTTTTGATCTTTCGAGGTCTCCACTATTCCAAAAGTCTGGGAAACCCACACGCTTATAATCACATAGTGTAACGTAAACAGACACTCACATGCAAACGTACATCAACAATGTTTGCTAAACATACGTACACGCAATATCAAATTGCAGAGTAACATAAACTATTTATTCTATCACACGCTCGTACACATACATACACATTCACGTACATAAGCATGAACTCGCACATCTACCCACACATGAACACACGTCTTTGTGGAATCAAGTACCATCATTCTCACTATTAACCTGTAAGATAATTAAGAAAAAGGTGCCCAAGAAATTCCTTGCAAAATATCTTCTCAATCAACTAGGGTGGTATGCAAGGGACAAGATATTCATAAAAACATATAATGATGAGACCAAGACGAGTTCATGCCTTTTTAATGGACATCAATGCCGATCGAACATAGTCAACTGTAGAGAGCACTTAAACTCACCAAAATCCTTTTCTCATGTCGATAACCATCACAACACTTAACAGCTCTGATTTTTTGGAATGATTCCCATGCACAGTATCTATCAAACATACGTTTCAATAACCTTCTGAATTCAGAACACAGAATTTGAATTTTGTATATTTAGTAAGTAGAAAGAAAAAAAAATACAAGAAGGCCCTCACTAAACAAAACGTTGGATTTTAGAAATATACACTTGTTAAGCGTGCTTAGAAATAGAAAATATTCAAAAGCAGTGTGAATCTAACAAAACTGAAATAAATGAAATATTTGTCAGTATTTTTGCTTGTTCCTATTTAAGTACTTTACATCCTTTTCTGAAGGAACAAAAAGTCACGGATCCAAAATGTGTATTGTCATGCTGAAGTCAACTGTTGACTTTGTTCTCTTACCATAAAAAAAACTCAAGAAATTCAGTCTAATGAACTCTTCACTGATTGTCCAAGCCATTATGTTAAACCAAACCGAATTTTGAATCAACGTTTTCTATAATTCTCTTCTGAGATTTGAAATCCTTACCAAACGATTGATAGCCGGGGCTACCGAATGAGCCAAACTGAGCCTTACGTATCCACGAATTTATCAGTTATATATACAAAACAAAATGTGCTGTTATCATCTTTAGTCGGAATACAAGTAAGAGTTGGGTTCAACCCTGCAGGGGCCAGGCTCGTTTCAAAATATTTTTCTATTTCGCCCGGGATTTGTGAATATTGTTTAAAATTCTGCCAATAGAATGTTTATATTTTCAATAATTACACTAAATATCTATTTACCAATTGGTTTTACATTTTCTTTGTAGCCCAGTGAAGGATGAAATCTCTAGAGGTCAACCAATGTGAACGTAATGATGTTCGAGAGGGGTCCCATGTTTTTTGAAGCAAGATGTCTAGTGGATGTATTTGTTAAATCCTGTGGGGTTTTTCGACCTAATCATATCAGAATGAGGTGAAAAAACGATTTGAAAAGCCATCAAATTTTTTTTTGTTTTGATCCTATGCCAGAGGACTTTTCTAGCTTAATCAGTATTAGTTTTAGTCGACTAATTGATACTATGGACACAAATTATATTGAATTCCATTATCCATCATTTTTCTCTTCTTGCCCCTGTTTATTTTTGTTAATTATATCTCACTCTTTACGAATTATTTTCAAAACAACATTTTATTTTGTTTCGATCAAGCTCCCATCTTTAACTTGTTTTCATTATATTTCAATTTCAAATTATTTTGTTAAATTTTCCCCCTTTCAGTTTATTTTCAAAATTTCTGATTTTTTCTGTGTTAACATCGTTTTTACCTGTACTGAGAACAAAAAGAACTATATTCATTAAATTTGAGGGAATAACCTTTCTTCGTTTGTCCCGTTACGGCAAACAAAAAGTATACATAAAATTAACATCTGCATCTAGCTATTCAAAGTGATTATCACATGATTGATACGCGGCTCTCTTATCAATTGAGCCAAACTGTTAAATCTTATGTAGCTAAGAATCTGTTTATCATATATGCAATACGAATGCAGTGATCATCTTCGGTCGGAATAGAAGTATGGGTTGGGTTTGTCCATGCTGCAGTCAAGCTTGTTCCCTTTGCTTTCTGTTATGTTTCTTCTCTCTTTTCCAGGCAATCGTCTGTCCCGACGGCGAAATTTCTTCCTATTAGCGAAAATTATTCACCAATGTAGAATAGAGTTTAGATTGAAAGCTACCTTTCTTCCCACGAGGAAAGCGATACTGGTGGTTAGTGTGTAAGCAGTCTGGAGATGCATCAAATTCCCAAATTAATTATTTCATGTAAAGAGGAGAAAAGAACTGCAGTAAGGAAGCCCCCATTGAAATACCGGATAGACGAGTCACATTGGATACGCCCGTTACTGAGCTGAAAATCCGTGGAAGTTATTATTGACACAGTATTTTTTTGAGTAATTGGCACCAGCAAACGCACATGGACACAAGGAATTCTCACTGCTCGATAGTGCACATGATAAACATGTATCACGTTATTATTATTACTTTTATTATTGAAATTATTATTGATATCATTATTTGCATCTTCACGCCAGTAGCCTGGTAATTGCCGCTGGAGACTGAATTCTCCTCAGTATTCGTGCAGTCCACGGGAATGTTGTTGTTTCTATAGTCCTATGTTTCCTCATTTCCACTCGCTATAATCTCGTTCTCAGTTCGTCTGGTTGAGTTTTGTGTGAACTTACTATTATTTTTATGTGCCACATCTTCAGTAGTTCCCTTGCGAGGTACTGGTGTTTCGCTCGCTTTTCACTCTCTTTCTTATTTACTCTGTAATCTGCAGGCATGGCAACGTCTAATATTTGGCCGCTACTTTTTCCACTGTCAACGAGTACCTCGTCTGAATGGTACGGTCAATTTGGATGGTCAACTCCTAGAGTAATTAATGGTTTCTATTATCCAGGATTGTCTCTGCATTGTGCTGATACCATTTGTCTGCGTGGTTCAATCCCAGTTTGCTCAGTTCCAGTGTACCACCGCTGATAATCAGTTGCAATTCTTCTCGTACGCTTTCCGAATTAGTTGACTATATTCACTGGTTTTGTGGTTTAGAGTCTCGTCTGTTTCTCGAAGGCATCTGGGCATTCGCTGTTTGTTGGGTTCTGTCGATATATGCCTTGTTATACTATGATATGAAGAATTTGATTTGGACTACCATGACGAGCAATTCTGTTTCCTTCTCCAGGTGTCCTTTGCGTAACATTATTATTATTATTTGGAATCTCACACCAGTTGCCTGGCGGTAACCGCTGGAGTTTGAGTGACAACAAGTCTCCTCAAGTCTACAGCCCTCGTCCCCTAGTAATCATAGGTCGCAGTAATTCTGCGATTAACAGTTTCACACCGGTTGCCCAGTGGTTATCACTGAAGGCTGTGACAATAAGTCTCCTCAGGTCTTCAGCTAACGTCTCCTCCCTCTTTCGCATATCATGACAGAACTACGATTCGTTGCAGTCCTTATATCTCTAGCACCTTCCTCAGTATCCGTGCAGTTCCCAGTAGTGCTGTGGTCTGTACGGTCTCTATCCTCCTCCTAATCCCGATCTCCTCCAGTCTCTCCCTCAGCGTTTTGGGGACAGTTCCTAGTGCTCCCACTATGACCGGTACTACCCTGGTTTTCATGTTCCAATTTTCCTTAACTCCCTTGCTAGGTCCTGGTATTTTTCCCTTTTTTCACCCTCCTTCTTTTTTACTCTATGGTCTGCAGGCACAGCAACGTCTACTATTTGGCAGGCCTTCCTTTTTTGTCTACTATTACTAAGTCCGGCCTTCTTGCCTGGATGAGGTGGTCAGTTTGGATGTCAAAGTCCCACAGTAGTTTGTGGTTGTCATTCTCCAAAACTGCCTCTGGCTTGTGCTGATACCACTTTTCCCCATGGTTGAATCCCAATTGTTTACTTAGTTCCCAGTGTATCATCGTTGCTACTCTATCGTGTCTATGCTTATACTCCTTCTGGGCGAGCTGACTACATTCACTAGTTATGTGGTTTACTGTCTCATCTCTTTCACCGCACATGCGGCATTTGCTGTTTGTCTGTGTTCTGTCGATTTTTGCTTTTATGTAGTTTGTCCTTATGCTTTTGTTTTGGGCTGCCATGATGAGCGATTCTGTTTCTCTCTTAAGGTTCCCCTTTCGTAACCACGTCCATGATTTCTCGTCTGCTATATCTTTTATCCGTCTTTTAAACTCGCCGTACAATTTTTTCCCTTCCCACTTTTCTTTTCCAGTTTGCTGTACTGTTCCATTGTTTTCTACTTTATTGTTTGTTGCACTATCCCTCGCGCTCTTTATGATTTCTTCACTATTTGTTTGCACATGTCTATCTAGGACTACTTTAGCTCTCTGGACACAATCTTCTATGCTGATGAGCCCCCTACCACCTTCTTTTCTCTTAACGTATAGTCTATCTGTATCGTCCCTAGGGTGTAATGCTTTATGCATCGTCATAAGTTTCCTTGTTCGCCTATCCATTGATTGGAGCTCTTCCTTTGTCCATCCTAGGAATGGTCCTGTATACCTAACTACTGACACAGCCCAGGTGTTTTATTATTATTATTATTATTATTATTATTAATATTATTATTATTATTATTATTATTATTATTGTTCGGATTTTAACAACGGTTGCTCGGTGTTTTCAGCTACAAAATGCCTCCGTGATCTTTCAATCTTTGATAACTTTAGTATTTCATTTGGTTTTAGTATAAAATGCCTGCAAATCCAAAGGTTTTGAAAATCCTCAGAAAGATGAAGGATGTAAGAACGATCTGGTCGCTTTGATAAAAAAAAACTTTAAAAATTTGATGGAAGATAAACTACTCAGAAATCATTGATAATGTTTGATCTGAAAAATCAGTTGAAATTCCATGGATTTAAAGGAAAGTGAATGATCATAATATGTTCATAAGTTAAGTAAATGAATAATGCATTAATCTCATTGCCAATGGTATATTGTCGATCATGGTTTTTAAAAGATTTTGGGCATATTTGCTATCACTACAGATTGAAACAAGGGGGCATTAAAAAGATTCCAGTCTTGAAAAAATAATATGACATCGGCGGTTTTACACTCTGGGATTCAGGAGAGAATTTGAAACTGCTATTTTGGGTTTTTGATTTATTTATTGATTGCATGTCTCCAAGAAAGGGATTTTATGCCCTCCATAAAAGTCAAAACGTATTCATTTATGTTTTTTTTTCAGAAATTCATACCGGGAATCTGGTCCCAAAGCCGTTGTTTGGGGGATGACTGACTCTCCTCAAAATATAGCACACCCAATATATGCTCTACGGTCGAATAATGTGCCGTGCTATATTGGAAAATTGCGTGATATAAATGTGTCTGGTACTGTGAATGTTCATTTACTAATTGGAACAAAATGAACATTGACCAACTTGACATGTATCTGAGGAAAGCTGGATTGAATCTTACTCTTATAACACTAGCTGAGGATATAATTGACGTACTTCATTGAATTATAAGAAATATTGCTTACTTCAGAAATTAAAATAGAAATAGAACTCCTATCATGCCTTTGCTGATTATTCAATATGATACTATTTAAGGATTATAGCAGCAAACTTGAAATTCTCTCTTCGACAGATACATGATTTAGGACATTTGCTTCTTTAAAGAGATCATGATGGTTTGACAACGAATCCAATAGTAAGCCTATATGTTAGAGGTTGTTGATGATTTTCATTATTAAGAGATAGGCCTCAATTATTGGTTTATAAAGGACGCACTACTAAAAGCCTACAACACCAGAGGAAAAAAAAATTCTTAATTGGACCAAACTGCCAATAACCTCGATTCATCCGAAAATCGATAAGTGGCACCAAAGGTTTATAAGCTGTAAATGATAGTCTAGCTCCGCTGGTAAATGTTAAGTTCACTATGATAAAAAAGAAAGACTAGCTTTGTAACTTGAATTGGCGTTGATATTGAATTATATTTTGCAAGGTCCAAATTTGATTTAACAGATACAACATCTCTAGGAAGATAATATTCTCTAATCTCATGGGTTCATCTTTGCAATTCCTGGAAGTTTTGGGGGTATTTTGTCTAATTAATTCTATTGAGATTCCGTTTCAGTCACTTTTCAGTAGCATAGAAGGATTGAAGCTTTTATAAATTTCCATAAGCAGTCACTGTACACAGTTTGATTCCGAATTCTGGTATTAAATATTACATTTTAAGATTCAACTTATCAATATTGTGTTTGAATTTGTCCTACAGCCATAACTGATTCCTCTAAAGCACAGATATAACAGTCACCGGCATAGCAAAGAGAATACACTCCAAGCTGAAGCTATTTATTCTCATCTCGTACAAATATCATCGGGAAAAGGCATTAATACACTGTTCCTGTCCTCTTATACACTCTGAGATATCTTGGCACGATGTGATTGGCATGTTACTAGGTTTGACTGAGGGGAGAGCGGGTGAGTAGAATCTCGGGTAAGCAATTTGCTCATTACATTGTATGTCTATACATCCGGAAGCTGCTATAATCAGTATCTATCCGTGTGAAAAGATGGATAGTTTGAACATGAAAGAAGAGAAGGAAGGGGTACAAAGAGAGAAGGGGGTAGAGATAGTGAGTCGGGATAAGTCAACAGGCTAAGATAGGAATGATTGATGAATATAAACAGAGCCACACATACACAGACACATACACATATACATATGATTAACAATTGTGTAATCAACAGAAAGCAGTTTCGTTGTATTACAACTCTTCAATGTGGCTACAGACTATCCAACGATCCTATCAGTACCACAAATCGTAATCTTCGCTTCAGACCTAGTGGCAGACATTTGCAGAACTTGACGGTCAGTAGGACCGAATTAAGCAATGTATTTACTTACGCATAATTGCTCATCTAGAAAAGTACTCCATTCCAGGATTGGGGGAATATATATATATATATATATATATATATATATATATATATATATATATATATTCTACAATGTTTGATGGGATGAATAGTATATAAACTTGACATCATGAGTTCTCTTCCTGAATAAACAGCATCAAAGATAGAGTTTCCAGCTTAGAAAATCAACTAAGAGACAAATACGTCACAGACAGACACATTATTCCTATGAGAGGAATTAACATACTGTACGGATCTCTAATTACACTAGAAATCAATATTTACACAAGACTAGGGTAAAAAGTCGGCAAAAATTCATTTAAAATAGGTGTAAGAACTAGCATAAGCCAGACTAGGCACAAAAACCAAGAAATAAACAGGATGTACAAATGAAATGAACAGGAAAGATAAACTGACTGGGGCTTTTTTAATGAATCAGATTATTGATTTTTTCACAAACAAAGACAAAAAAGTTTCGAAAAAGAGACGAAGAAATGTCAAGAAAAACGGGAAATGTCAGAACAAAAAGCCTCATATATTGTTTAAAATGAATTTCTCCTCTTGAAAAGAATATAGCAACGTTAATAGTACATCATTTGCATTGTTTTATTTGTATCTTTTTTATAATTCGCATCGGATTTCCATTTTGTGCTATGTAATTTGTCTAATTTACGTCTTCAATGTATTTGAGGTCCGACCCAAAAGTTCTGAGATCTAAAGGTACTAAATTGTTGCTACACAGAATAGGAAACATAATTCAAAATATGCTCTTCTTTATTCCAGTGGTGTTACTATGAAAAATGTCTGAACTTTCAGGTGAGTTACATGAACCTCTAGGAGGATTGACAGATGAACTAACACACACACACACACACACACACACACACACACACACACACACACACACATATATGTATATGCACTTTTCACTCAGGAATAGAGTACTTTGGTAGACAGGGATTCATACGTGAGTAAATATACATTGCTTACTTTGGTGCAACTGACTGTCCAGTTACGGGGTAGAATGTCTTCCTCTTGGTCTGAGGGGAAGGTTTCGATCTCACCTCATGGTACTGGATGTTGGATAGTCACACTGAAAAGTTGTAATACAACGAAACAGCTGTCTATGGATGATACAATTATTATCATTATATATATATATATATATATATATATATATATATATATATATATATATATATATATATATATATATATATATATATATATATAAATAAATAAATAAATAAAGCCATGAATAGATAGAAAAATGGATGTCTATATATAATTCGTATACACACAGACTTTCATAAGAACTGTAAAGATTGAAGAGCAATACACACTGGTGCATATATGGGTAGGCATTCGTGTATATGTTTGCAAGTGTATTACACATGTATGTAAATGTATCGTTTGCACAGATAAATATTCTCTGCTCATTTGAATCAGACAACTGACATTTCCTTCCTTGGTTTCTCTCAGCACGTTTCGATTTCTGCAATCCACACAACTCATACGCATTTGATAACACGTAGCTGAGGTCATAACATGACAAACATAACAAACAACTTACAAAAGACACACATAGCCACTCAATCAATCACCCAATTACCTTAAAAAAACAATAAAGTAGTCAAAGACACTTGTTCCCTGTATTTTCTTGTTCTCTTGGGGTTCTGATAAGAACGAAACGTTGAAATGAAACAATCATTTGTTCATTAACGGGTTTTCAAATATTGTCATTTCAAATCTGATAGATGAATGCAACTCTGTGTGTGGATATGTGCGTGCATCTGTGTACACGTATGTGCACGTGTGTGTGTGTAGAGAGAGAGAGAGAGAGAGGAAGGAAGGGAGATTGCAGTCGATTGAATAGCCTAATCTGGCTGAAGACCACACATTTCGATTATCAGCATTCGGAATGCATTTATCTGGGCACGAATATTGATACCAGATACGGCTGGATAAATGATTTTAGGGCGTGATAAAATACAACTATGTTTAGTATTAATGATATTTCCTATACCAAACTCCATTCAGCCAAGGGCTACTTAGGGGAAGAATACATTTGAATGATTATTGTTCGATAAAATGAACAGGGCCTGTTTGTCTTCATAATCATTATCATTGTAGTGCTCTCAGTCTGACTCGAACACCATCTATTGGAATTATTGAAAAATATGCAATACTTCTGGAAAAAACCCCAAAATAACAAACAAGCTGTTAATGTGGCGGGGAGATGTAAACCACTTTCTATTACTTTTACCAGAGTTTATGTGTTTTCACATGGCCGCTGTGAATACGCTAATATGCCATGAGGTAAGGGAGTTTTCTAATTCATTGTGAAGGAAATTGTTCCTTTCAATTATTCAAGCGAATATATTCTCGTGTAAACCTACTTTGTTAGGTCTCTGCCAAGTATCTGAATACAGTTGGGCAGATTCATTATACGACAACGAATTTGGACTACTCTCTCCACCCTTATTTTTTAGCTTGTAGAATTTCAGTAACTTCTCTTTCTGGTCTCGATCAGGCGTATAACGTTTCTGGTTATCCTCGAAGAGATTTACGCTGGAAGCCTAATCTCTTTCATATCTTTTATTGATTTCTAAGATAGCCCATTGTGATTATAATGTTGCAGATTGAAACAGCAAAGAAATCATACAAAAAATAATAATTACACGTGGACCATGAATAATTGTTGCTCAAATTTATCAAACATTCTAACTAGAGTGGATAATATTTATGTGCAAGGTTTTTTTTAGAAATATAAATTGGTACGTATACTTTATGAAAACTGCAGATTTCAGCATTTGATTTAATTGAATACTATTATCTTACTAGGTTAATTGGAATTCATTAATTGAAAGTTAATCTTAACGAAAAAACAAGTATAAATGTCAGAATATTTCATTGTATGAGTTGAAATATTGTTCACATTAGATAGGGCGGACTCATCTCCATCGTTAGCTTTTACTGTCTGTTCTTCGATGAAAGCATTCCTTGCGGTCTCTTTTGTATGTAGAAGACAAAGCATGGCTTACCCTGTCACACTTGGCAATGATATGCTGTTAATTCTTTCAAGATTTTCCATTATACAAGCTGTTGCTGTTTAGAATTGGAGGATCAAATCCATTCAATTTTATCTTCGATGAGATTTTATACTTGTAGATCTAAAACGAGTTCAGGATGCCAACACAATTTTTTTTCTTGAGGATTCACAAGTATTTTTTAACAGTTGATAGAAATGTTTATTTCATCCCTCAATTAGAAAAAAATAATATTGCAATAATTTTCAGAGGAATTCACATAGAACTGATAATGAGATCTTTCTCTTGAAAGTATTTAGACAGCATCTTCTTGTTCCCGTTTTGTTTTTGTTTTGTTACTGATCAGAACTAAGTTAGGAACTGTTCCACTATAATTCGTCCTGTACAAAAAAGTTTCCAGCAAAGAATGTGTCAACTGAATATCATTGGTTGACTATGCAAGAAAAAAAATATTCATCTGAATAATTCAAGTAAATCATGAAATATTTCATTTCAATTCAGCATGGAAAGCT
This sequence comes from Thysanoteuthis rhombus, assembly GCA_963457665.1. Lineage (NCBI taxonomy): Eukaryota > Metazoa > Mollusca > Cephalopoda > Oegopsida > Thysanoteuthidae > Thysanoteuthis > Thysanoteuthis major. Next base: position 43,059,144 of record OY735206.1, read on the forward strand.
GTTCCAAAGTCCCAACAATTTGACAACCGGAGCGTTTTTGAGCTCATTTACAAAGGCACAAAAGATTAATGCGGTGAGCGTTGCTTGATGGCTTCACTAAAATTATTACCTTAAACGTTTCACTCTTCGATATGTTTCGATATAAGAATATCTCACACACCTATGACCTGTCTTTCCATTGAGTTTTATATGTCTCACATGTGCCAAACGCTATAGTTATGTTCAATACAGACTTTCAAGGTGGGTCATCACTCCTCACTTTGGGTGTAACCCAACGTAACCTCAAGCTCTTAACCCCAACCATCCCATTTGCCCTTAGCCTGACTCAATTTGGCTTCGTAAATATCAAATGTATCTAAATCTTAATGCTGAACAAAATTGCTTGAACTACTTTCCCTTCACAGCAAATAACATTGTATAGCAGTGAGTGAATGTAGCCTTTACTACTTTTGATAGGGAAAAAGCGTAAGTTTGAGAAAATGAAGTCTAATGTTCATGTCTTGAAACGAATATACATAAATAGAACTTTTCAGAGAAGACGACTGATAGCATTGGCTTTGAACCTGATTTTGGGTTTTTAGGACCAGGTCTCAGTTAATGATCAGAAAAAGTTTCACTATTATTTCAACTAGTTCTATAATTGTATTCAATAAAAAGAAATGTGCTTTGTTTGGAGAAGATGTTAAATACCGTCATGAAATAAATTTTTTTCATTTAAAAATGAAAATAAAAAATTCAATAACACAGAGATTCCAATGCACAAAAAAGATAGAATTGTTTGTCAATTTAAAGTCAATTTCAAATTCAGATGAATGATAATACTAAATATTGGAAATAGAAATGGAAATAACAATGTGCCTTCAAGCCCTAGAGTCATTTAACGCTTGACTAACATTATTGCTTATCCCACAATATCAACACGTCATAACACAGCGTGACAGAATGAGCAATGCCATGTCATTTACTTACAATAAGTGAACGTGGGGAATGCTTTTGTGGAAGAACAGACAGTAAAAGCTGACGATGGAGATGAGACTGTCCCACTATTTAATGCAAACACTATTACTACTTATGCGATGAAATATACTGACATTTGTGTTTTGTTTTTATTTTTTGCAAGATTTTGAGTACGCATGCGGATGGCTATATGTGTAATTGTGTATTTGTTTTTATGTGTAATTATGTATTTGTTTTTATGCGTAATTGTGTATTTGTTTTATTTGAGCGCACTGACAGGTGTTCATGTGTGTGTATGTGTGTGTAGGCTTGTTTGTGTAGGTTTCTGCGAACAAATCAAATCCTTGCATGCTTGTTCACGTGCTTGTGTCTACGTTTGTGCATGTGTATCCAATTGATTGTCTGTGTATGTGTATGTGCTCGTGCTCTGTGTGTGTAATGAGCAGAAGACTCAGTTTTTAAAAAATGGACGGCTTCATTTCTTACATGAAGTGTTGCCAGGATGAAACTTTGAAAGAATGTATGCTAACAATGCCAAACACGAGTATTCAGCTCTTACAGTCAACGGAAAGCATTTTGATCGTTAATTAATGTCCTTTTAATGTTCAATTAGAGAAAAAAACATGATGTCGTATACTGATTTTCACCCTTGCAACGTTTGATTTATCTTTGAAATCTGCATAATAAATGTCGTGGCGTTATCGTTGGTTCAACGTCTGCTGAAGGTTCAACAGCATTACTTCGTGTATCTGCAGGCAATGTGCCTCAAAGGGCGAGCAGATTGTCGAAGCAAAACTAAGTCTTAAGCATTCAACAAATTGAACAGCATGAAGGATTACAATTACAGCGCTCGGGGCATAGCTTAGAATAGTTGAACTGCTGATGGAATTGGACAACATTGCTTTGCACATCGTAAGTATCATAGAAAAGTGGACATCTCTCACGGTTGTAGATAAGTAATCGTCTATTCTCTTCCTTGTGATGGGACTGGAACTATTTGCTTTGGATTTCTGGTCATTCTATATTGCGGTATTAAGGTTGGACAGCATTACTATAGGTAACACAGTTTATGCACCATTTCGAAGAGTGCTGACTAGGAGATTAAAGAGTTTCATGGTGTCGCCAAAGAGGTAATGGATCGGGGAAAGTCACAAGACACAATACTCATTTCAACTAAAAAGATCAATTAAAACTAAGACATTACCGTTATAAACAAATTATATATAGGAAATGATCATCGAATGGTGTCATATATAATGAAATTCAACTCCATAACTGAGAGGAACAAAGTGATTCCTCAGAATAAAAAAAATGCCCCATGAACATTGAGATTTAGAACATCACTGAATCCCGAGTAGCATTAGAGTAGAGATTTCAGGCCTTGTGGAATAGCAATCGTAAAGCTGAGGGATATAGTAATAGAAAGACGAATATACTTAGAAAGCAAAATAGATGGTAGGCAATAAAAATGTGAATGATAACATGGGGAAATAATAAAAAGCAACATCACAATTTGTGAGAGAAGAAAATGTATGTAGATAAAATCTAAAAAAGGACAAGGTCAAAATAGACGAACCACACAAAGTAATGAACTAAATAACAAGAGAAGAAAAAGGAAGGAGAACAGACAACATATAATTACACTAAATCACAAAAATGGCACAATGATCTAACGTGCAGGGAAAATTTCACGAATGACTGATGGATAACCTGAAAACTTCTATACTCCAAAATGGACTATCGAACCGATAGATATTACTAATATCCGAGATTTAATAGGAGACAAAGTGGTGTTTGTTCTATGGATATGGAACTCGGAAAGACACCAGGCGAGGAAACAGAACTAGAAAATGCAGGAAAGTCTTTCACAAAGGACTAGCACAGCTATTCACAGTGCATAAGGAAAGGAAAATTACCCTTAAAGTGTTTTGTAAGGAAATCAGATGATCCATATCTCCAAGTTATATAGTGATTGTAACCCTGGCAACTACTACTTCATTGCACTATTACCTGAGATATGTAAACTATGCACAAAAATACTTGCAGACACACTAAAAGCACTTTAAAGAGAAAGAAATCGTGAGACTATAACAAATTTCATTGTTTAGACTTCGTAGATTATGAGAAAGTATTTGACTCGATTGAACATTCAACAGTTTTCAATTCAAGATTTCAACATTTATCATTTGCATTTCATTCAAATCATGTACGGACTTGCACTGCTATAACTAGTTTGTATAAAGATACTAACCACATGAAGATATAAAAAACCTTTTGTCAACGAGATATATTATCACCAAAACTGTTTACATTGTGACTTGAAATCCTCCTTCAGAAAACTGCCAGGAAGAAAGTAGGAATAAACATAGAAAGATAATATTCAAATCACCTGAAATCCGTTGATAACGTTTCTATAACGTTAGAATCGCCAGAAAAAAACTAAAATGAATGATATACAAATGATCAATCAACGAAAATGGAGACGGGCTCGAGACTTTCCAAAAATAGAGTTAAACAGATTGAGCAAAGGACAACCGATTGGTGTCCATGGGACCATCAACAGAGTTGGAAAAGACGTGGCACGATATGGAGGTATGCACAGGCTCAGTCGTCATGGAAGGGAGTTGGAAGTGCAATAATATAGCAGTAGACATATAATGCCTGCTACTGATGTTGATGATGCATTGAGGGCACATAGCTAAGGATTGGGATTCCAGTTCTTAGCTACGTGCTTTTGGGGCTTTTTTTTATATCAGACGAAGTAGGTCGAAATTATCTAGATATTCTTACATCTCAAATCTAATGAAAATTATACATTGCTTGTCTTTGAGATCTTTTGCTCAAAATAATGAAATGCTGGTTGGTCTGTTATCTGCTTAATATCATTGTTGAATCTTCTTTTGCTAGTAGTGTTTGTATCTGCAGGAAAAGCGACGGATTGGAGGCTAAACACATGTGGAGACTTGCTGTCATGTGTTTCCAATCACATGCTACAGCATATGATAAAGGCTTAAAGGCATATAACGAAGAATAGATGAAAATGTAGATGTTTGAATGTTTTAACAGTACGTGTAGATCACCCCAAAATTACTGATGATTGATTTATTCATTTTTACCCAATTCAAAATTCTTTTGAAATCTTTTGCTTCAATCTTCCCTGACTATTTCTTTTACTTCCAATGCTATACTTTATAACAAATAAAAGAAGATCGAAATATTTATAAAAATTTCGACGACTTCTTAATGGGGCATTTATGTTTGCATGAATTTCTACGTTCATTTGACTTGTTCTTCCATGATGGTGGGTGTGGAAGGGAAAGTTAATCAGTCGGTGCAACGCAAATTATCTCTAATGCAAATTGATCGTTTAAAGTAGATGTTATTTCCAGAATACCCGCTAGAAATTTGTTTAATTTATTTTAATTTTGATTCAGCACTGAATTAGCAGATTATTAAAGAAACGTTGAAAAGATTCGAAGCCAACATTCAAACCACATGAACGAGGTAATTAGGGAGCAAAAAGTACCCTACCATCGAGTGATGGTCAGCTTGTAAGTTTTTTAGACCATTCCAATTGTTGTAAATCAAGTTGTGACTGAGTGCCTTGCAATTATGGTCCAGCTAAACATAATAAAGATAAAATGAGTCAATTTTCTTAGGAAAAGTACGGAGAAGATCGGTTTGTATTAATCTGCAAAATTGATGGATGTTGCTCCTTCCAACCCCCAAATTTCAAATTCTTTTGCCTTTGTTTGGACACTGAGCACCAGTGCAAAGAATATGGAAACATATGGATTATTGATTGATACATAGGCGGATCCATCTATCTATCTATCTATCTATCTATCTCTTCACCTCTTCCATAGGAATAGAGCACTCTGGTGGATGGGGAATTTATGCGTAAATAAATATATCGCTTAAATTCAGCTTTACAGACTGTCCGATTCCGCAGCTCAGAGGTAGGATATTGGTTCCCAGATCTGAAACAAAGGATGAGTTAATGGAAATTTTAAAGTAATACATCGAAACACATGACACAATAATATATATATATATATATATATATATATATATATATATATATATATATATATAGAGAGAGAGAGAGAGAGAGAGAGAGAGAGAGAGAAAATTTATTTTTGCAAAATTATTAATTTTCCATTGTATTGTGAAGTCTGTCACATGGACCTTAATTTTCCAGAATTTGCGTATTTTTTTGTTATCAAAATTTTACACTGGAAAAAGAAGAAAATATGCGGTATAATCTTTTTTTTTTTTTGAATTTCAAGAAAGGAGAAAATGCTTAGGTTCTAGGAGTAGAAATCTCTCATTTCTGAGTGATGTGCTGTGATCAGTGAGAATAGTTAAAGCAGACATCAATAAACACGATCAAGCGTTGAAAATCGTTTTCACTATCTTGGTTATGTTATTCCCTTGAGGCCATATTTGAAATCCGCTTCTTGACCCTGACAAAAATGAACCTCCACCCGTACTAAGGGTTGGTCTTCAACTGAAAAATTTGATCCTGGCTATATGGTTCGATATGAAGATAATTCCCTGCTTTGAGTTTGTTCAGAAGAACCAAAGATTTATTTGAACAAGTACCATTCTTAGCTAAAAGCGTCCATGATAAGTGAATGAATAGGTTTTAATAATCGATAAGGATTATACTTTTTTAATGATCAGGCACATTAATACAGCGTGGCCACTTTGGATTACCATTTTTCAGGTCTTTATAGAATTGTTTCAATAAAATAGATATTATTCAATTCACTGGAAGAATACAATAGACATCAAAACCAGCTTTCGCTGAGCAAGATAGAAAGTTCTATGATAATGGAATCATGGATTTCCTGAAAGATGGCATTATTCAAATAAACATATCATGTTTTAATGTTGGAATTGATTTATTGTCGTTTGTATTCACCCAATAATTTGAAAAAAACTTTTTACATTACGAAATACACTGATACTATTTTTGAATCGAGTCGCAAATTCTGATTTTGTTGTCTAGTGTGTAGAACCAAGGGATGAAAACACAGTAGACAAGAGTAAAACCTAACAAAGCAATTATTTATTTCCAGCACACAGCCATCATAAGAATATGTAGGAATATGACAATCAAATTGTAAGATATTCGCGTAGAGGAAAGTGAGATAGTTTCGTCTGACTATCACAAATGCAATTAGGAAAACCCTCAGAAATGGATATTATTCCCGCGCGCCCGTTGTTTCAACATTTAAATTCAGACACAGAAGTCTCCAACTGTCTTTCTTTGTCTGGTTTACACATTATCATAAGGGGAAGAGCTCAATAGATAGACCATTATTATCATGACCTCGAACGAGTATCTTTCAACCGCTAACAGATCTTTCCATTATCATTCAATGGCCATCACGCATTTCGCTTTTTATAATGTTAATCAATATTAGCCACTTGAGGAGTCCGGTTCATATCATTTATCGTAGTTCAGCTTATAAAGAAATTAAAGTAAAGCCAGAAGTATGTGATGTTTAGAGGAGAACAGAGAAATAAAGCGAGGAGAAGTCCATGACAAAGTATGAATGAAAGAAAGACAGGGAAGAAAAATATGTTCATGGAATTGAAGAAAAAAAAACAATGGTTTCTTCTCATAAGCTTTTATCGTCTTGTCCTATGCCAGACTGCTTAAGAACATTAGATGTTTGTAAACAGCTTGTAGCCTTGTGTGAAGCTTAGTTAATAAATATTGTAATGAGAGAGATACATCAAAGCAGAAACGGAGGGTAGTACGTGAAGTGGAACGAAGAACCGATGAAAAAAAGAAAGGAAAAGGCAGCTTGTAGATTCAAGAAATTTGCTGTTCAGTTTGGATGAAGAGTAGACAATACGAAGTGTACGATCAGAAGAATGAAGTAGGAAGAAGAGATGGATGCATCCGTATTCATTTGCTTTAGATGAATAAATTGGATACAAATCCAATGCATTAGTGAGGGGTATCCCCGTACTCTTTTGATACTGCACGTCATTCTAGTTGTATTTCCTAAGCATAGCATCCAGAAAGTGGTCGGTTCCCCCATACGTTGCGACATATATCAGGTTATCTGATCATCCCTCTTGGTTCAATGGTAAGGTGCACTCTGTGCAAGGTACTCCCAGTCGTCAGGCCAGATAAAACATCGGTTGATTCGAGTGTAAGTGATAAACAAAGAGAGAGAGAGAGAGAGAGAGAGAGACAGAGAGAGAGAGAGAGAGAGAGAGAGAGAGAGACTGACGTACAGACAGACAGACAGAGGGAGAAGAGGGGAATAAGATGTTGATTAGAGTGTAAACAATAAACAAAAAGTGAGAAAGAGGATGTGTTTGTGTGTCTGAGAGAGAGGGTGAGAGAGAGAGAGGGAGGGGAGAGAAAGAAAATGGAAAAGGCAATCAAGACTATGAAAGGACATTCGAATTTGACGGACAAACAAAGAAAGACAAAAATATTAAAAAAAAGAAAAAAGATAGTTTGAGAGGTAGAGAGTACTTGTTTTCAAAATTCTTTGTCCCTCTGGGAACGATGAACTAAAAGCAGTAATTGAAAAAAAAATTTCTTTTTCTCCACACAAAAAAAATTTAGAAAAGTTGGCTTGATTTGCTGATAACAATTTTTAGCTGGAAGTCAAAAGTAATGCACATACCTTTTTACTCCTATGTATATTGGTGATATTTTTTTTTCAGTATACTGACTTTCAGACAAGACATTGGTTTATTTGTTGACCGTCAAAATTGATTTATCAAATTAGGCAAATTAGGCAAAACATTATCGTGTGAGATAATTATGGACAGAATGTTCTTATTAGAAGCAAACATCTTCGATCAAATTATTCTATTACGTACGTATTTATGTATGTCCATGCACATACTGATATATGGTTCGATGCGTACACAATGTTCACCTTGATGAATCCATGGCATAATACACTAATTTCATTCATGAAAATAAATTAATTAGAATTAATTCATGCACCCTGTCAGCAACAGAGTGAAAGAAAATATTTTTCAAACGTGCTGTTATTGCTTTTATATATTATGTTCCTACCTAGAGAAGATGCCTGGAAATAAAACCCTGACAAATGTGCTTCTCCGTTGCAGGCACATGAATAAATTATCACTCCATTGTTTATATCTGTTTATCTATTATTTTAAGAATGTGTTGAATGAGTTCTTTTCTCAATATTAGACGTCAGTCGCGTACAGAAATAGGTCTTCGAAACTAAATCAATTGGAATCTGTAAAGGATTGCTGCTCTACAATCGCTACAGGGTAGGGATGACCTTTCACTGAATCTAAATGGTAGCCACTGGTGCTGGTGCCGGACTTGCAAAATCAGCTAGCTTAGGTACAAAACTTATTCGTTCAGGTCATTCAAATATCGATTAGCTTAACAGCGAGTTGCTATTACTTTAAGCCGTTAACAGAGTCATTTTGAAATGTAATCTCTTACCAGCTTCGAAACATCTAATTTGTTAGGCAACAAACCCCCTACCCCCCTAAAAAAAACAACAAAAAACAAATACGTCATGCATTAAAACAACAAAGAAAAAATTCACCACTGAAAAGCTTATTAAGACGTTGTATATTCCTCACAACGAAAAAATCAAACAATTAAATAATTAAAAATAAAATGAAGTATATAATTCAAAGGTCATATGAATCTTAGAATAATTCAGATGAATGAAACGAAAATACTTTACAAACCCATCTATGGAATTCTAAGTATCTGGAGCTGGATACTGTAGTGATCTGAGATACCATTGAAATTGTCTTGAGAGCAAAAATAATCATCAGGATAGGTTTTTAAAACGATAAACAAGTGAAACACAAAGCGGTATATATATATATATATATATATATATATATATATATATATATATATATGTATATATATATATATGAATATATATATATATATACAGTTATATTAACATAAAACCTGATATATATATATATATATATATCAACATAAAACCTGATATATATATATATATATATATATATATATATATATATATATATATATATATATATATATATATATATATATATATATATATATATATATATATATATCAGGTTTTATGTTGATATAACTGTTTTGTTTCAAATCTTCGAAACAGTTAATTGGTAAACAATTGATGATTCCAACAAGAGAAAATTCACTCATAGTATGTATAATACCGAAGTATGTAAAAACCAGAGACACACTAGGGGAAATTGCAAAAATAAACATGAACAGATAGTGGGAAATAAGTGACTGAAGCGAAAAAGTTTTGGAAAGAGCGTATTTTTATGTGTTCAGTGTTCAAAGCTGTAAAGCTTTGTAGACTCTATTTCTCCCCTTTTATCTCTACCTCCACCTATCTCTCTCCCTCTCTCTCTCTCTCTCCCTCTCTCTCTCTCTCTTTCTATATATATATATATATATATATGTGTGTGTGTGTTTGTGCGTGTGTGTGTGTGTGTGTGTGTGTGCATATATATTGTACAAGCATATAAAACCAACGAATCTTGAAATAATCCAAATGAATAAAACAGAAATACTGCACGAACCCTTTTGTAAGATTTTGAATCACCCGCACTCAAATTCGCACTGAACATAACAACATATCTCTTCTCAATAATAACGCACAGGTAGACACGCTAACGATACATACACTCATACAATTTTCTCTCAATAAAAGTCTATAGATTTAACTAGGTACATCCACACAAAATCTTTCACTATTGCTTTATACGCAAATGATTGCAAATTTGACACGGAGACGTCTCATTTTTCCCCAGTGAAGATGACAAATTTAGAAAAAACAATAACCCTGCATCGTTGTCCCCGTCTGGAATGTTTGTTTTTTTTTCATTTTTCTCATTTGACCTTTGACAATGAGAGCAGTCTCACGAAATACGTTACAGAAATAAATACACTCCCATTTCCAAACATTCGTGTTTCCATATTGTCTATTAAATTCACAATTACGTCGGATAAATCTCATCTCTTTCCTAGTCATATGTGAACCTGTGTACTAGTCTGTTATTGAGACATTTTCTCTTTTTTTTTTACCAACACTTTCCTTATCAATCAATATACAAAAGTTAGAGCACGAGGGGATTTTTGTAACACGCTAGAAAAATATTCTTACTTGAAGTCCTGCGTAACAACAAACTGAGGAGGCCGGTTGATTGAACTCACAATGGTTGTTTGCACTAGCCAACATGGTCCCTGCATTCAAGCCAAGGTTTGACCTATCCAATTCCATTCTCGTCAATGATTTATGAATGCTGTGAGATAGCAAACTTGAGTTCGAGAGAAAAAGCCCAAGGGAGAATTTTGACAGAATCACCAACGTCTCATTGATAAAAATCTACTTTTTAAAAAATTGTATGAATTGATAGACTATTCATAGTTATGATGATTTTACAGATTCAAATCCAGCAATCGAAATTTCTGCTACTATTTGAACTCAAACAATAATTACTTGTGCCATATTCAAAGCTTCAATTGTGTCAGCGTTTAATGATAAATGTCCGTATTGTAAAAGATTGTGTAATAACAGAAGTCAACATCGTCATCATCATCAGTCTTTTAACGTCCGTCGTTGGACATTCACCTTCCCTACGATTTGCCACACTTGTCTATCATGGGTGTCGCAGAGCAAGTACTTTCTGAACTAGTGTAGCTCGTCTCTCCATCTAATATTCTGCCGGCCTAGGTTGCGCATGTGATCTCAGGGAATCCATGTATTAGGTCGTGATGTCAATCGATTGTCCGCCATTCTTGCAATATGGCAAGCCTACCACCATTTGTGATTTTTAACGGATTCTATGATGTCCCTGACTCTTGTCTTTTCTCTGATGTACTGTGCTGTCTTGTGGTCTCTCCATGTGAGGCCCAGCATTATTATTTCATGTGCACGTTGCTAGGTTCTCAAATTGCAGATCTTTTTCTTGGTTGGGTTATAACAGAAGTAGGCTCCCCAAAATAAAAGCAGGCACATAAAAATCTAACTATTTCAGGTTGGGAGTTAGCAAGAACTTGTGCAATAAAAATTAGCAAGCATGCTACATAGATAGATAGATACATAGATAGATGAATTGGCAGATAGATGTGAAAGAGTGGGCATAAAAAATATAAGTACGAAGTTACAGTGACCCAGTGCTACATTTGATTGCTTCCCAGGAGAGAGCGAATTCGTATTCAATAACTTCGTACAGAAGATTGCCAATCTATGCACTAGTTACTCATATATCAAAAGCATGACTGTTGAGAGGCGGGGGTCTAAAAGTACAGTTCTCTACTTGCTGCTTCGTGAAGAGTTGGGTAATTGCCCGCTGTTCACGCAAGATTTTTGCTATTCAATGTCCAGTATCGTAAATCAACGTTTCATTTCAGAGAGTGCACAACAAATGTTACAAATTTTAAACACGCACATGGATTGATAGTAAATCAGATTGACGCAGTCGAACACAGACTGAAAACAGAGAATTACCGTGTAAATTGAATCCCACACCACAAAATTTATTTTTAGGGAGAATTTTGAATAATTTTTTTTTCTATACATAGCAAATGAGTGAATGTTCTGAATTTCAGTATTCTATCTCGATTGTTTCCTCTCAGGCGATTAACACAGACCAAATCAAACTGTAAAAACCTATGTAACTGTTCAGGATAGATAGATAGATAGATGGATAAACTCAAATAGGGTGATAAACAAAACGTGTTACAAGGGAAATGACTATATAAAGACTAACAAAATACTCATTCAAAATACATTCGTTGCTAACATTTACTTCACGTTTACACGGGTGATGTATTTTGATATAAATTTCACAATACGAAAAAAAAAATACACATTTATAAAAATATAAGTGTCCAAATACTTGTTTCCCGTCACTGTATATGGATACGAAAAATCTTTTTCTATCATTTTTTCCCATGCTTGCAATAGTAGTATCCATGATCCCTTCAATATGAAAACTTCCAAGTTTACTTTCTTTCACGACCACTATTTTGTCTTTCTTTGGATTCAGCGTGTAATTTTTCTTCTCGACATTTCATTTCTCCTTTTTTTTTGCGTGGGTAAGTGAATTTGTTGATCAATCGATTTCCTACTCTTCTTACTCTGGGAACATTGTATTTTGTGCGTGATGTTCTCATCCATACACTTTATCAAATTATTTTAGTAAAGAAAATAGCTGCAGAGAAAAGATATAAATTTCCTTTAAGATAGCTAGAGTGTTGTCATTCTAGTAATAGTATATGCAAAAGGAGGATTCTGAACAATTATGAAGCTGGGGAAAATAGAAATTTGTGCACACGTAGGCACAGTAATATATATATATATATATATATATATATATATATATATATGTGTGTGTGTGTGTGTGTGCGTGTGTGCGTGTGCGTGTACAGTGTATATTGCATTTTTGTGTGTAATGGATTCAATAATGGGCAGGAGGGGCAAGTCTTTATGGCATAGTTAATTTCCATCTGCTAAGACGTCTCATTCATCCGTCTACTTCTTGATACAATTTTGGTACTTTTGTTCTATCTACCTGAGGCTAATCAGATTTGTCGACTTGTGGTCTGTTCTTATGTCTTACTGCCTTCCACTCTTAGACTTCTGTGTATCTATTTATCTAGGTAAGATTACTCGTAACTCTCTAACTCGATTTTTCTATACACATCCCTCGTTCATCTCTGTGTATGTTTCTGTTTCTATTTAAGTGGGGGCGTGCGTTTGTGTGTATATGTGTGTGTGTTTGTATGCACTGTTTTTTTAAAAATTTTCCATTATGATAATCGAAAGTTTTGAAGTTGGTAGAAAGGTACGACTTCACGTCGAAGACAATGAAAATACACGTCAACTGAAACAATGTACTGACACAGGAATAGAAATGAACAGAAACTTGTCGTTGAAAAGCCTTTGTAACCTTCACGTGTTTGCAACTCATTAGATGTCGTTATACTCTACACAGTCAGACGAAAATCGAGCTTTTTAAGATATCTTTTACGATTTTGTCAGTGTTATTCACGTATCAGTCTTAATGGAATATCATTATAAACTCTTTGTTTATGAACTGTTTGTCCTTTACTAAATGAATTGCTATAATCCATCTTGTCCTGCAAAGTACGTGCATACATTTTACTTTCTCTGAATTATATATATATATATATATATATATATATATATATATATATATATATATATATATATATATCTGAGTGTATAATCATATATATCAATGTGTATATATATATATCTGAGTGTATAAATACATATATATGTACATATATATAAATATGAAAAGAGAGAGACTCTTTTGTACGAATGTGTGTTTGTTTATATCTATATAAAAAGAATATATATATATATATATATATATATATATATTTATATATATATATATATATATATATATATATATATATATATATATATATATAAATATATATATATATATATATATATGTATATATATATATGCATACATTTTAAGTTTATATATAATGGCATTACATTTTACAATCCAGACTAGTTTATTTCTCATGAAGTGCCATATTCATATTGCAAAATTTATTGAATGCGGTAAAAAGAAAATAAACAGTCTTCAAAATAAGGTACACATCGGGTAGGTAATTAGATCTATACCTACCCCAAGCAAATCAGAAATCGCTTAAATTTGCCCACATTGTTGTTTGCTTTATTCTTTGGATTCTTCACCACTCTTTTTTCACAAAATTTGCTTTATTTTTCTAAAAAAAATTTGTTTTCTCTTCTTCTGAAATGATATAGTTACACAAAACCTGCTGTTCAATTTATTTGTTTTCCCTAGGTGAATGCTGATCTTCAAAGTCTGTGGGCGTTATATAAACATGAAACGAAGATTATTGTTCAGTTTCAAATCCCCCGGATCTTTCACAACTATGTAGTTCGTGCATTTTAAGAGTACCGTTTTTAATACCCTTGTCTACAATACACAATCTATCTGATAGAGGGGAACACACAAGCAAACGGAACACAAATTTTGGTATCATAACGTTATATAGAACAAGGTATTTTTTTAAATAAAAGAGGCACATAAGAGAATAAATACACTTAACAGAAAAGAGTGGTGATACAATTGATCATTTCTATCAGAGGACATCTATTGATAATTATGTTCTTCTCGATTGGTAATGATGTTATTAAGTTAGTAAAATAAGCAGAAGCAGTGTTAATAAAATGTTACCATTTGATAGATGTACTCAGTTTTATGTTTTCAATCAAGATTTTTGATATATATATATATATATATATATATATATATATATATATATATATATATATATATATATATATATATATATATATATATATATATATATATACCTGTGTGTGTATGTGTGCGTGTGATGCAAGGTGATAAATCACCTTCAGAATGTGTAACAAAGGGACAAATTCGATAGTGACGTAAGGCCAAAATATTGAGTCATGCAGACCATAGTATCAGTAGTAAATTAAATTATCTTCGTTAAATTTACGTTAGGCTTGGTTTTATTGTAAGTCTCTCCTGGGAAATCAAATAATTTGATTGAGAACGTTCTAGGCAATTTTCTTTGAGTCAGAGGAACAAGCGAATTCAATCAAAATGAACCTGTCCTTTAAGATTAGTTAGACATACGTGCAATTTGGCGGGTGGGTATGGTTCACGTAGAGGACAAAGGTCAAGAGACAAAGGCTCAAACTCTTTGTCGTTTCATTCATACAGATATCCCAAAACGATTACTTTGATTCTTGCAGCCATTGAGATAAAATGGAACTTTTTTGTAAAATCTTTGAAATATTCTTGTATTCTGTGATTGAGATCCTGATATAATGGATTCGGATTTGGGAGAAAATTTTTATTTTGAACTCAGCATATATTCGATGATAATATTTTTACAACCATCATCTTAAAGCTTTGCTGACATCTCAGTCGGTTGATTCTCGAGTTGCAATCTAATCAAAAAATCTCCAACGAGTAGGTAACGGTGTATTATAAAAGTAAAAGGTGACGAAATTCTTCAGCTTGGCCACACAGAATACTAGCAACAGAGGAAACTATGTCAATACAAAGACTTACAGGATCGAGAAAATCAGGAAGATAGGCCACAGAAAGTTGGAGAGCAGACACAAAAGTGTACCAACGGTCATGCATCATGAATTTAGCAAACAAATAGAATCCAGCCACAGAAACAAACAGTACCAACACAAAAACTGCCCCGAAAGTAGAAGCTATAAATTATATATATAAATATTATATAACTTAATGCTGGACCTCAACAACTTAATGTACCCCTGAGCAAAAATGGTAACAGATCTCTTTAGAGCACAAACAGCAACCCAAGATAACAGAAAAAGGAACAAAAAACTGGGAGAAAAGATTAGAAATACAGATCTCCCAAGTTCAGAGAGATGAAGGCAAGTGAATGCACCATACATGAACCAACCAAGTATAAAACTAGGGGACAAATACCAGAGGAGATAAAAGAGTGTTTTGTGGCAGTGGAAGAGGTAAACCAAAAGAAAATAATCAAAGCAGCAAGAATAAAAAGGCATTGACAAAGGAACACAAAGAAATTCAAATTCTAAAACAACTAGAAAAAGTCTTAACAGTATCTGAACGGAGAGAGGAACACAGAACATAAAGCCGGATGCCACTGAGGCGAAAAACCGCCGGAAAGGCACGCTGGGACTCACAAAAAGACACAATTGAAGCCCAGTATGATAAAATAGCAGGAAAAAAGAGCTGAATGACATAGATGACGTAGAACAAATAGTACTGAGTGAAACCACTTTGAAATTCACCATAAAAACTGGAAAGCACCAGGACTTAATGGAGTCTATAGATTTTGGTCGAAGAAAGTCATCAAATTTTATGATAGACTCTTCCAGGGTTGCTTAAATAAAGGCAAGGCCTCAGGATGAATGAACAAAGGCAGGACCACCTTTATTAGAAGAAGCCCTGAAAAAAAAAAGGGGGGGGGCAAATAATTATAGACCAAGCACGTGCCTACCACTGATGTGGAAAATTTTGATCAAACTGATAGTGGAGAAAAAATATACATTCATAGATAGACAAAGACTAAAAAAAAAAAATATAAACTTAAAAGATGCAGTTGACCCTAAAACAAGTGAGAAAAAGGAAGATGAACGTTGAAATGGGATCAATCGACCAAGAAAAAGCATACAACATGATTCAACACAGCTTGATACTAGAATGTTTCAGAATACTAAACATCACTGAACCAGTGGTTATATTCATAGCCAACTCTTTGAAAAACTGGAAAGTCGAGCAGAAAAAAAGGAGGAACTTCAAGGTAGTCTCTCTGTCACCTTTACTATTTGTTCCAACTTTGATATCTCAGCAGAATCCCTGAAAACAGTAAAGGATACTCAAAAGCAAAAAGATGATTCAACCAACTTATGTACATGAACGACATAAAACCATTTGCAAAATACAGGGGGGGGGGGCTCGAAACGTTGCGCAACAAATTGAAGTAATACAGGGATGACATTGGGTTGGAGTTTAGAATAAAGAACTGCGCACTAATAGTAATGCACTACCTAAGTAAAAATATCAGAGCATTGATCACACAAGCCAGATACAAATATATCTGAGAATTCTTGAATGTGACACAATAATGGTAAGGAATGAAGGAGAAAAAAAGACAATACTTTAAAATGATAAAGAAAATATTGGAGACTAACCAAAATAGCAGGGATCTGATAAAGAGACGGGCAAAAAAGGAAGCTTGTGGCATTGCTCAACCCCAGAGATGGCACATATAGACTGTACATGAAAAGATAAGACGATCGTAGAGGACTCATCAGCATGAAGGACAGTATCCAATAAGCGAAAATAGGACTAGAAAAGTAGAAAAGAGCACCCAAAGCACTTCAACAAAAATAGCAAACGAAAGAGCCACGCAGCAAACAAAGAAAGAAAAACCGGGGGAACAAAAAAAGCTATGCGTGGAATTCAGAAGACATATACGTGATGTTGCGTTCAATAGATCGCAAACTAGGCTACGCAGAGGAAACCGGTTGAGACAAACAGAATTTTGCTCATTATAGCAGCTCTAAACAAATGCAACCAGGAAAAAAATTATATCAAAGCAAGAATCGATGAAACATTAAACAGCAAAGGTTGTCTAATGGGGTTGGGGAAAGGATTAGACCGTAATCAACATATCTAGTGAATGTAGTCAACTAGACCAGGAGGAGTGTGAACTCAGGCACGATAGAGTAGCAACAGTGATACAGTGGGAAGTGAGTAAACACATGGGATTCAACAATGCATAAAAGTGGTACCAGCACGAACCAGACACGGCCCTAGAAAATAGGAAGTCACAAATTACCTTGACACTTTGTCGATCAAACTGACCAGCTGATCCAAGCAAAGGGCCGGACAAAGCAATCGTGTCAAAAAGGAAGAGAACCTAAAAATAATCGATGTGGCTGTACCACTGGATCACAGAGTAAATAGGAAAGAAAGTGAACACTTAAGAAAATACTAGGGCCTGCCAAGGAAGCTGAAGAATGTGCAGAACATGAAAATCAGGGTAGTACCAGTAATAGTAGCTGAACTTGGAGCCATACTGGAAGCTAGTTTGAAAGAAATGAGGATGATAGGTAAGATTGAGATTATACCGACCACAGCACTCATAGGTAATACACGAATCCTGAAGAGGGTGCTAAAAAAATGAGATTAATGAGCCCCAGCTATTAGCAATGGGAGAAGTGGAGAGGGAAGGGAAGAGCAAATAGTGACGGAAGTACAAACCACAGCATTGCTGTGATTAGTGAAGGGATTTTTCTCATTAGAGTAGGAGACCTGAGGAGACTTACAGTCACTCAGCCCTCAGTGATAACCGCCAGACACCTGGTGAGAAACTGAAAACCACAGCATCGCCCTAGACTGTAGGAATGTGAAGAGGATTGGAGACCTGGGTGGGCTTGATTTCATTCAGTTGCCAGATGTGACTGCAAGCCAACTGGTGTGAAAATTAAAATCATTATTTTCATCATTGATAATAATAATAATAATAATAATAATAATAATAATAATAATAATAATAATAATAATAATAATAATAATAATAATAATAATAATCTTAAGAGAAGTGAGGAAAAGGAGAAAGAATATCGCAATGGGATGGATAGATTACAAAAAGGCGTACAATATGATTCCACATAGCTGGATACTCGAATGCCTTAGAATGTTCAAAATTAGCGAACCGGTGGTTAAATTCATTGGTAATTCGATGGAAGACTGGAAAGTAGATTTGACAGCTGCAGGGGACAAACTAGCAGAGGTAGGGATAAAAAGGGGGATCTTCCAAGGAGACTCGTTGTCCCCACTATTATTTGTTCTAACAACGATACCGCTTAACAGAATCCTGAAAAACAGCAAAGGATACCACTTCTCTAAAACAAAAGGAAAGGTCAACCACTTAATGTACATGGACGATATTAAATTGTTTGCAAAAAACAGGGGAGAGCTTGAGACTCTGTTCAACGAAGTAAGGGAATATAGTGAGGACATAGGAATGGAGTTTGGAATAGAAAAATGTGCTATCATGGTGATGCACAAAGGAAGGCTTTCAATGACTGAGGGAATTGAACTCCCGGACAACAGCAAGATTAGGGCACTGACCGCACAAAACCGATACAAGTACCTAGGTGTCCTTGAATGTGACACGATAAAACGGTAAGAAATGAAGGAGAAAATAAAGAGGGAATACCTTAGAAGGATAAGGAAAATATTAGAAACCAAATTAAACAGCAGAAATCTAATAAAAGGAATGGACACCTGGGCTGTATCAGTAGTTAGGTATACAGAACCATTCCTAGGATGGACAAAGGAAGAGCTCCAATCAATGGATAGGCGAACAGGGAAACTTATGACGATGCATAAAGCATTACACCCGAAGGATGATACAGATAGACTATACGTTAAGAGAAAAGAAGGTGGTAGGGGGCTCATCAGCATAGAAGACTGTGTCCAGAGAGCTAAAACAGTCCTAGAAAGGTATGTGCAAACAAATAGTGAAGAAATCATAAAGAGCGCGAGAGATAGTGCAACAAACAATAAAGTAGAAAACAATGGAACAGTACAGCAAGCAAGAAAAGAAAGATGGGAAGGGAAAAAATTATACGGCGAGTTTAAAAGACGGATACAAGATATAGCAGACGAGAAATCATGGACGTGGTTACGAAAGGGGAACCTTAAGAGAAAAACAGAATCGCTCATCATGGCAGCCCAAAACAAAAGCATAAGGACAAACTACATAAAAGCAAAAATCGACAAAACACAGACAAACAGCAAATGCTGCATGTGCGGTGAAAGAGATGAGACGGTAAACCACATAACTAGTGAATGTAGTCAACTCGCCCAGAAGGAGTATAAGCATAGACACGATAGAGTAGCAACGATGATACACTGGGAACTAAGTAAACAAATGGGATTCAACCATGTGGAAAAGTGGTATCAGCACAAGCCAGAGGCAGTCTTGGAGAATGACAACCACAAACTACTCTGGGACTTTGACATCCAAACTGACCACCTCATCCAGGCAAGAAGGCCGGACTTAGTAATAGTAGACAAAAAAAGGAAGGCCTGCCAAATAGTAGACGTTGCTGTACCTGCAGACCATAGAGTAAAAAAGAAGGAGGGTGAAAAAAGGGAAAAATACCAGGACCTAGCAAGGGAGTTAAGAAAAATGTGGAACATGAAAACCAGGGTAGTACCGGTCATAGTGGGCGCACTAGGAACTGTCCCCAAAACGCTGAGGGAGAGACTGGAGGAGATCGGGATTAGGAGGAGGATAGAGACCGTACAGACCACAGCACTACTGGGAACTGCACGGATACTGAGGAAGGTGCTAGAGATATAAGTACTGCAGCGAATCGTTGCCCTGTCATGATATGCGAAAGAGAGAGGAGACGTTAGCTGAAGACCTGAGGAGACTTATTGTCACTCAGCCTTCAGTGATAACCACTGGGCAACTGGTGTGAAACTGTAAATCGCAGAATTACTGCGACCTATGTTTACTAGGAGAGGAGGGCTGGAGACTTGAGGAGACTTGCTGTCACTCAAACTCCAGCGGTTACCGCCAGGCAACTGGTGTGAGATTCCAAATAATAATAATAATAATAATAATAATAATAATAATAATAATAATAATAATAATCACTTTAGGGCCTGCACATCTTCACTGACAGGAACAATTGCTGCTGGAAGGCATATTGTCATTATTAATAAAGAGGACAATCAGGCTCTATCAATTGATATCCCATACCCAGAAGACAAGACTATTGAACAGAAGGAAAACGGAAAAGGAGAAATACCAAGAAGATGAAAAACGATAAAATACTGCATTAAAGCAGTCAAATAGACGATAAGATAAAGTGTATATCTTTCGCGCCAATTTCAAATAGTCACTCAATTCAGAGTTGTGACTGGATCTAATAAGCAAATGAATACCATTCTTCAATGCCACTTTAAAGGATTCTGCTATAAAGTAAATTCAGGGAATAAAGTGTCTAAAAATATCTGTGAGTATTGCAGAAGCACGGACGTGAAGCGTAGGAGCGCAACCACTGTTGTTTCCAGTCCGTAGAAAAACATACTGACTTAAAGACAGGGAAAACCGATTATACTAAAACTCATAGAAAAAGGTTATGGACTCACCACTCTTAAGTGATTATATTCATCCAACTCTTTTACTTCCTAGCGAATTGGGACTAATCACAAAAATGAATCAAAACGATTTTTGCTCATTAGCTGAATATCTTAGCTTTATGAAATATACCTTAAACAAACTAATTCAAGATATTTAGATTAATTGTGTTTTTTTCAAAACTTAAAAAATTCAAAAATTTTGAGACCACCTTGTAATCTGCTTTTTCTAAAATAAACACCAGAAGCAAACGCCAAGTCTTTTATAAAAATTATTTGGTAGATCATTACGAATGATTAGGATTTTTATTGTGCTGATTTAATTGAAAGGAAACACGACTTCAACAAGAGAGTTCTCAATTGTTATAATGGATAGGATTATTCAAATCTATTGAGAAGGAAATCCGGGTAAAAGATGTTGGTTATTGCCAGTAAACTTCGTCTAAAATCTGATGCAGGTATGAACAAAAGGGCAAAGTAACAAAAATGAGCATACAGACATCAAGGCATAGGGAAAGAAAAGTGTTCAAATATGAATTGGAAAAATAAATTGCGCAGCAAAAAAAAAATTTGATGGAATTACAGTTTGGGTTTGTGACCAAAAAGTAAGGAATCAGCTGAATAAAATGGTATTTTCAAATACCATTGGAAACTAACACTAATACCAAACACACACTCTCACAAAAGAAACCCAAAAAACAAATAATGTTAATGGGTTAAGAAAAGCAATAATGGCGTGTAGATGATTGGATGAAAGTGATATTCAATGATGAATCATGAATCTACATCGGCCACCTAATGATGCTACCACATTCGTCGGGTGTCACTTACACTGATGATTTGAAAGACAAAATCCCCCACTCATTTATGATATGTGTTTCCATGTCAGGTGAGGGACAAGGAGCAACGGTATCTATTACCTCAACGGTCAATGCCCTGGTCTGCATTGATCTGTTGAGCACTTTTCTTATTCCATCCATACAAAATGGGTTTGATGATGATGGAGTAATTTTCATGATCATAATTTAACTCGTTGCAGCTTTTCTGGAAAGACATCTCGACACATTGATATGGTCAGCAAACAGGCCGGATTTCAATCCAACTGAAAATTTATGACGGATATGCAAAAGGAATTGTCTTTGGAATGGTTCCAACCTACAAAGATGATATATCAACCGCTATTCAAGGAAATTGGAACCAGCTTAAGGAGGAATATTTTGTATTTCATAGTCAAATCTGTGTCTTGAAGGATTCAGTTAGCCATAAAGCCCACGGGTAAAAATAAAATAAAATAAAAAACATCGTTTGTGAATTTTTGAGGTGGTGACTCCATTTTTATTTCTTCATCTGATCTGGGAGAAACGCCATTAATCTAAATAATCTAATCTAATTTTTTGCCAAAATATTCAGCTATCAAACATAGGTTATTTTGTGACCTATCTGTGATTCGTTTATATCTTACGAGGTAAAAAAAGGTAGAGAAACGTCTTCCACTTTTGGTGATACCCTATTTTTGTCATGATTTGTAATTAAACTACGAAACCTCTTCACCTCCTACCAATATTTTTCGATTCGAATTGCAGCCAAATTTATGTCTGGGAATATAAGTTAAATTTAGTTAAATCAATACTGTTTACTATCATAAGCAAAATATTTTGAAACAACAATCATTGACTTCTAACTATCGACAAAACACTTCTCATGTCATCATCATCATCATTATTATTATTATTATTATTATTATTATTATCATTATCATTATTATTATTATTATCATTTGGTTTGTTTGGAATCTCACACCAGTTGCCTGGTGGTAACCGCTGGAGTTTGAGTGACAGCAAGTCTCCTCAAGTCTCCAGCCCTCCTCTCCTAGTACTAGCAGGTCGCAGTAATTCTGCGATTTACAGTTTCACACCGGTTGCCCAGTGGTTATCGCTGAGGGCTGAGTGACAATAAGTCTCCTCAGGTCTTCAGCTAACGTCTCCTCCCTCTTTCGCATATCATGACAGAGCTACAATTCGTTGCAGTACTTATATCTCTAGCACCTTCCTCAGTACCCGTGCAGTTCCCAGTAGTGCTGTGGTCTGTACGGTCTCTATCCTCCCCCTAATCCCGATCTCCTCCAGTCTCTCCCTCAGCGTTTTGGGGACAGTTCCTAGTGCTCCCACTATGACCGGTACTACCCTGGTTTTCATGTTCCACATTTTCTTTAACTCCCTTGCTAGGTCCTGGTATTTTTCCCTTTTTTCGCCCTCCTTCTTTTTTACTCTATGGTCTGCAGGCACAGCCACGTCTACTATTTGGCAGGCCTTCCTTTTTTTGTCTACTATTACTAAGTCCGGCCTTCTTGCCTGGATGAGGTGGTCAGTTTGGATGTCAAAGTCCCACAGTAGTTTGTGGTTGTCATTCTCCAAGACTGCCTCTGGCTTGTGCTGATACCACTTTTCCCCATGGTTGAATCCCATTTGTTTACTTAGTTCCCAGTGTATCATCGTTGCTACTCTATCGTGTCTATGCTTATATTCCTTCTGGGCGAGTTGACTACATTCACTAGTTATGTGGTTTACTGTCTCATCTCTTTCACCGCACATGCGGCATTTGCTGTTTGCCTGTGTTCTGTCGATTTTAGCTTTTATGTAGTTTGTCCTTATGCTTTTGTTTTGGGCTGCCATGATGAGCGATTCTGTTTCTCTCTTAAGGTTTCCCTTTCGTAACCACGTCCATGATTTCTCGTCTGCTATATCTTTTATCTGTCTTTTAAACTCGCCGTACAATTTTTTCCCTTCCCACTTTTCTTTTCTAGTTTGCTGTACCGTTCCATTGCTTTCTACTTTGTTTGTTGCACTATCCCTCGCGCTCTTTATGATTTCTTCACTATTTGTTTGCACATATTTATCTAGGACTACTTTAGCTCTCTGGACACAATCTTCTATGCTGATGAGCCCCCTACCACCTTCTTTTCTCTTAACGTATAGTCTATCTGTATCATCCCTAGGGTGTAATGCTTTATGCATCGTCATAAGTTTCCTTGTTCGCCTATCCATTGATTGGAGCTCTTCCTTTGTCCATCCTAGGAATGGTCCTGTATACCTAACTACTGACACAGCCCAGGTGTTCATTCCTTTTATTAGATTTCTGCTATTTAATTTGGTTTCTAATATTTTCCTTATCCTTCTAAGGTATTCCCTCCTAATTTTCTCCTTCATCTCTTCCCGTTTTATCGTGTCACATTCAAGGACACCTAGGTACTTGTATCGGTCTTGTGCAGTCAATGCCCTAATCTTGTTGTTGTCCGGAAGTTCAATTCCCTCAGTCATTGAAAGCCTTCCTTTGTGCATTACCATGATTGCGCATTTTTCTATCCCAAACTCCATTCCTATGTCCTCACTATATTCCCTTACTTCGTTGAACAGAGTCTCAAGCTCTCCCCTGTTTTTCGCAAACAATTTAATATCGTCCATGTACATTAAGTGATTGACCTTTCCTTTTGTTTTAGAGAAGTGGTATCCTTTGCTGTTTTTCAGGATTTTGTTAAGCGGTATCATTGTTAGAACAAATAATAGTGGGGACAACGAGTCTCCTTGGAAGATCCCCCTTTTTATCCCTACCTCGGCTAGTTTGTCCCCTGCGGCTGTCAAATCTACTTTCCAGTCTTCCATTGAATTACCAATGAATTTAACCACCGGTTCGCTAATTTTGAACATTCTAAGGCATTCGAGTATCCAGCTATGTGGAATCATATCGTATGCCTTTTTGTAATCTATCCATCCCATTGCGATATTCTTTCTCCTTTTCCTTACTTCTTTTAAGATCATCTGGTCTATGTAGAGTAAATCGTTTGCCCCTTTGGTTCCTATCCTACACCCTTTCTGTTCTTCTGGTAGTAGCCCCCTTCTATCCATTGACATGTATATTCTCTCTGCTATTTGCCCGGTCAGGATTTTCCACATAAGTGGTAGGCAAGTGATTGGTCTATAGTTGCTTGCTATGTTCCCCTTTCCCGGGTCTTTTTGGATGAGGGTGGTTCTGCCTTTAGTCATCCATTCTGGTGCTTTGCCTTCATTCAGACAATTTTGGAGTAGGTGAGTGAGTCTGCCGTGTAACGTGGTAAATTTTTTGAACCAATACCCATGGATCCCGTCGGGACCCGGTGCTTTCCAGTTGGCTACTTTCCTAAGAGTATGTTTCAATGTGGTTTCATTCAGTACTATTGGTTCTCCCTTGTCTATATCTCCTAGTTCTTTTCTCATGTTTCCTAACCATTGCGGTGTTACGTTATGTCTTTTTGGGTGCCCCCATATGCTATTCCAATAGTTCTTGGCCTCTGTGGCATCTGGTTTCATGTCCTGCCTTCTTTCCCCATTTAAATCTCGGTAAAACTTTTTCTCATTGTTTTGGAATGTGCGGTTTTGTGTGTATTGGGCCGTTCTTAGTCTATATCTTTTTAGTCTTGCCTCTTTAGCTAGTCTTTTCTGGTGTAACTCTTCGACTACAGTTGCGATGCCTTTTTGCGTTACCTTGTATTTGTTATAAAGTCTTACTCGTGGTCTGTCTGTGTGTGGTGTATTTCTAAGCAGTGCTTC
Source organism: Thysanoteuthis rhombus (assembly GCA_963457665.1). NCBI lineage: Eukaryota > Metazoa > Mollusca > Cephalopoda > Oegopsida > Thysanoteuthidae > Thysanoteuthis > Thysanoteuthis major. Next base: position 43,084,403 of record OY735206.1, read on the forward strand.
ATCTCTCTGTAGTTGGGAGATCTGCCTTTGTAACCTTCTCTCCCAGTTGGGTTTCCCTTCCCTATTATTGCTCGGGTTCCTATCTTGTGTTGTAAAGCTTTGTGCTACCATTTTCGCCCCTGCGGCTGTTAAGTTCTAGGAGGGTGTTTGTTTCTATGTGCTGTAAGAGGCAGTTGACCTGCTCGGTCACTTCTCCGACTTTCTTTCTGTCTTTGTCTCTTAGGGAGGGGAGTGTTGTTTTCTCTCCTCGCATGATCTCTTTCAAAGCTTGTATTTTGGTGTTCTCTTCTTCCGTTGGTGCCTCGTCATCACCCTCTGATACATAGCTTACTGTGGGGGTCTCATGGGGAGTTATTCTAGTTTTGTTATTGGTACTAATTGTGCTGGGGGGGCATTCTTCAGATGTGTCACCTGAACCTCTCTCTACATTAATGCGAATCTCTAGTAGTTCAGTCTCAGACAGCCATTTCTTCTTTTGAATTTGCTTTACTTGGTCAGCAAGGCGTTGGTTCGATACTTCCACATCAGATTTTTCCCTCCATATTTGGAGCATACGCTCCCTATAAGATCGCACTGAAGGCTTGCTTTTAAAGTAACAATACATAACTAGCCTATTCTCCTCCCTTGTCCATCTCTTTCTCTTGTTTTTTATAGCAGTCACTCCGAGAGGACCGCGCCTTCCCTGGGTGTCGTTAGTGGTATATGAGTCTTGGCCAACAGTAGCTATGTGACGACTGTGTCCCTCCTGAAGGCCATTAAGGGTACACGAGCCGGAGTTTTGGCCAGCAGTCACAGGATGACGACCGGGTCCCTCCTGGTGGCTAACAAGGGAACACCTGCCGGTTACGACACACAAATCTTGAATTTGTGCCCCGTTTTTTGCGGTAAAATGGTTTGGTTGTACTGTCATGATAGGGGTTTTTGGTTCTTTGAGGTAGCGCCAGACCTTGGTGGGTTGGTTAAGACCGATGTGGTTCAGAAATAACCGAAGAGCCCCACCAGCTCTTTTTGGTTCTTTTAAGGTAGCACCAGACCTTGGTGGGTTCGTTGAGGGCAATGAGCTCAGTGGCATTCTCAGAGTTTCACCAGTTCTTACAACCCATGGTACGACCTTACATAGATAGGCCATTCTGCTGCACAGATATATCTATTTGGTGGTATGACCAACCCCTCCTAAATTCAGGCCTAAAAATTAGCACTAAGCTTCGTCTGGGTGAAATTAACAACCTTGGGGATCATACGTCTCCCTTAAATCTTCTAAGTGTTGACTTAGTATAAGTCTCGCAATCTGTGTTCTTCCCCCACGGTGGATTTCCCCCTGCTAGCTTATATCTACTGAGGGGTCCTAACGGTCAGTGGTGGACAGACTCCATTCATTCATACTCGGGGGAGGGGTAGCTAGGCATTACTTTCCCATAAGACACCTCTTATCTCGGTGGGGGGGGTGGAGAGTTATTAGTTTTAAATTATAAATTATAAATTTAATTCCACTTACCCACGTGCAGTTCCAAGAAACAACAGACCACTCTCTCAACTTTTTTTTTTTTTTTTTTTGTCTTTTTCATTAGGTAGAATTTGGCAGTGGGCAATTCATCCAGGTGAAAACTTATCGGAATCGCAAAGAAAACCATCTCAAAAGTAGAAATATCAATATGTCAAGAATAATCATTCTTAAAGCCTAAAGTAAAATATCTTTTGAACCTTCGAAAATCATCAAAATATCAAAAATAATCATTCTTAAAGCCTAAAGTAAAATATCTTTTGAACCTTCGAAAATCATCAAAATATCAAGAATAATCATTCTTAAAGCCTAAAGTAAAATATCTTTTGAACCTTCGAAAATCATCAAAATATCAAGAATAATCATTCTTAAAGCCTAAAGTAAAATATCTTTTGAACCTTCGAAAATCATCAAAATATCAAGAATAATCATTCTTAAAGCCTAAAGTAAAATATCTTTTGAACCTTCGAAAATCATCAAAATATCAAGAATAATCATTCTTAAAGCCTAAAGTAAAATATCTTTTGAACCTTCGAAAATCATCAAAATATCAAGAATAATCATTCTTAAAGCCTAAAGTAAAATATCTTTTGAACCTTCGAAAATCATCATAGGGCTCATTCAGGGTAGGGGCCTGCGGTCCAAATGTTACAACTACCACTTATAATTATAATTAAAATTATTAAAATTATTATCATTATTATTATTATTATTATTATTATTATTATTATTATTATCATTATTGAGACAATATACATATAAGAGTTTAGTCTGAGTTAGTTTTCAAAGTCAATCACCAGAAATCATTCAAAGAAAGAAATTCACCTCTTTGCCAAAAGATTAAGATGCTTGCTTCTACCCTCTGTCTCGCAATCTGTGTTCTTCCCCCACGGTGGATTTCCCCCTGCTAGCTTATATCTACTGAGGGGTCCTAACGGTCAGTGGTGGACAGACTCCATTCATTCATACTCGGGGGAGGGGTAGCTAGGCATTAATTATCATTATTGTTGTTGTTTTTATCATTACTATCATTATTACTTTGATTTCGGTTCATAAAACCAATAGCTGGGTATTAATTAGGGGCCTAAGGCTGGTAACCTTGTTATGCAAGGTTTGACAACTGGAGAAACATTTTTTGCCTTTTACATACATAGAAGAATGAACATTTTCATAAACATTCATCTGCATATACTCAAAATGATATAAGCTAGACGGATAACATTCTTAAAAAATGACACAATGCTTCGAATGATGTGCTCAGGTAATAACTATTTTCTGTCTTCAAAATACATAGGCTTTCCTGAACCGTTGACATCAAATTGACTAATTCTCTTTCCTTCAGTAATCCAAAAGCCCGAAGCACAGCAGGTATGATTTTGGTCGTGTTTGGTTCCCTTCGACTAATTTCCATTTCAAGTTTTTTATATATTGAAAGTTTAAAAACATCATATTCAAGATGAAATATAAACTTGAGTACCTGTAGAAAAAAAAATTGATTTCATATTTTGATACTCAGTTGCATAGCCCTGGCCTGCAATTATTGTTCGAAGACGCTTTTCATAACCCTCAACATACCCTCTGCAAAATCGTTCCGAACTCATTGCTTTTTTCTCATTGTGAGATATCTTCAAATCAGAAATGTTTCAGAGGCCTTTCTGATGAGATCGAACTTTCAATAATCGCAATGGATAAACGGAATCAAGGCAAGAGCCTGGCGTGGCCATCAGATGACTTCTGTATTGTGCTGATCAAACGATTCGTTGCTTATCGCCATTTTCTTGAAAGATAGCCTTGGGTAGTTATCTTATTCGAAGATCCAACCCTCCTCCATCTCAAGTATCTATATCGAAAAGATTGCATTAAATTCCAAAATACTCCAATGACCATTCCATTCAGTATTCTTTCAATCCCCCGTACCATTGAAAGAAAAAACATCCCCAAACTATGAAACTTCCACCTCCCTGCTTCACTGTGAAGACGGTGTTTATTTAAATCATAGGCACATCCATCTTTTCTCTGAATGACTATCTGTGGTTTACGCAAAATATTCATTTTTTGATTCATTTGACCAGAGAATTTCCTTCCAAAAATAACTTAGCCCCTTTCATATGGTCACTTGAAAACTTCATCTGAGAATCTCACTGCGTTCTGCTCAACAGATGTGCTACTTTAGTATTTGGGATTTGAGTCATTCCTGTGTAGTTTATTACTAATAGTTCTTTTAGTAAACGATGTATCAGCTGCTTCTATCATCTCAAATCTCCATCAAAATCGACTTCTGTTCTCTGCATTTTTTGAGTTGCTTGTGGGGAAATTTTACTCATTTCCACTCAGTGTATGGTAAAATTCCATACAATACTCACATCTTTCGCTTCTATGACTGGCTTGGATCGATGTTCATACCACTTTTAGCATATACGATGTTATAGTGTTTGCAGATCCAGTGTAGGCAGTCCAATTCTGCTGCATATCATTTTGTATTCATTCGCTGCAAGGACTGGATATCCAGCTTCTATATAGTCAATTGCATCGATCTTAACATCACAGTCAACACTGTTTCTGAAGACCTATATTTCTTGTTTTGGAGCTTTGGCCCTGAGCCGTCAGTATAACACCCTCCTTTTGGCTTCTTATCTCCTTTGGTGGAAACGGGTATTGATCGCACTGTGGTTTCTGTTGCTAGGGTTTATGTAAAGTTTTTATTCTTTCCTGTTTAGCACTGTATTATTATCATTATCATCATTATTATTATTCCTTTTGGTGTCTAGTAGTATCCATTTCACACCAAGATTTTGCGAGAAACCTAGGACAGGCAACGATGTTATGACGTAGTAGGCATCAGCAGTCTCTTTTCTTTACATTTATACGGAAAAAAAGTCAATACAGGATCATTACTGAACATCTGAACAGTTTGAAACGCCCCCACCTCAGCTCAGTGATATCCTTTGCATAGAGTTCAAGATCATCCATTGAAAATAGGTTGTTTATTCTTTTGTTACCAGTTTTATATCCATAAATGGTGCTGTTGAGTTCACTTAAAAGAGGTATGAGGTCCGAATAGAAAAAGATGGGTAAAAAAAAAAAAAGAAAAGAAAATCCAGATTCAAGAGTTAATGGCTATATTCCGGTATTCGGGGAATATACTTTCGTTTTCAATGTGGGGTTACTTTTCATTTGATAGAATCTACGTGTTTAATTTGTACGAAGTTCTGATGCAGGCAATTTGCCTGTTGTTGTCAGGTTTTTGTTTCACATCCTTCAGGCAGGAGGTGAATGACACCATTGCTACACCACGTAGGTGCGTCATGTGGGGCGTTCATGATGTTGAACAGGTATTTTTTTTTCAAATCAACGTGGGCAGATCAGAGTGTGTTTAGCCAGAAATGGATTATTTTCCTAATTTCTGGCGATTTCCATATATGTGCCTCCCATTTAGCTTCATGGACATCTTCTACTGTTATAAGAATCTATTCCAACAAAGGTTTCACTTATTATTCGTTCATGTTCTCCCATAGGTCATTCCGGATATTAAATGCACCGAATATTTGCCCAGAATCTCCCTACATCTTTTACTGAGGGTCTTTTTTTTCAAATCTTCACCGACGGCCGACCAATCTCTCTGTAAAACTACTTGGTATCTTTACTGAAAACCAGGTTTTGGCAGTGAAATTCAAACTTTTTCTCAAAACGTTTTACCATTTGGTCTTAATTTTGTATTTTTCGTTTGAATATTTCTTTAATTGGAGAGATTTTCTCTCCAGGTAGTTTTAATTTCTTCTTGACTATTCATCATTTTTGTTCTGTTCTAATGTTCACTCATTTAGGGAGCTCATCAGATAACTCTCTCCTTAAGTAATCTGTTAGCTTCTGCATGTTTCTTTCCCATTTGGGCTTAATATTCGTAATTGTTTCTTCGTTTCTTTTTTTAGTACCTGATGGCAATTGCTGTTGTAGACGCAGTACCGTATATTATATTATTTAGAACATTTATATCTGTGGTATTCATTTCCTCTAATAGGATTCTAGGCATTGTAGTGAATATTTTCTATCGATGGAAGATTTCCACTGTTTTTTTTTTCGATTTTGTGAAGTGATTTTCTCTCGTAAAGATTTAGTTTTTTTTCCACTTTATTTAATTCTTCATGTTCTTTTCCACTAAGTTTATCCGATGTATATTGTTTTCTTTTCTTAAGAAATTCATCATTTGCATTGTTTACTGTGACAGGAGATATCTCACTCTAAGGTCTTATGTTATTGATATTTTGTTTTATTTCTCCACTGTCAGGCCTCGAATATGCACTGAAAGTTCTTCTGCCATTGCTTCATTTATATGTTCCAGTTGGTTTATCTCTACCAGTTCGATGACGTTAGAGGTATTCTTTATTTCAGCGATTTCTGCTATGTTTTATTTTTTTTTTATTTGTTCAGTTCTCAGTTTATGTTGTTCAATGCCGTGTACAATGCAGTCATAACTATCTATACTCTTTCCATGACCATTTGGAGTGTATCTCACTGTGACATTTGCAGAGTGGTGCATCAAGTAGGTGTAAGGTTCGAGTCTTACCAGTTCTAGGAACCTTTCAGAGTTGAGGTGGAGTACATTGTTCCCACAGAAGATTTTTTTGACCAAAGATTGGTTCTTCCCCAAGGGCAGCATCCTTTAGTTATTTGCTCGACTGCCTATGTAGTTTGGTTTTTGTTCTTCCGTCTCCATATAAAAAATGGTTGCATTTTATCCTCACTGCCAAGACTGCGTTTTAATTGCGACTCAAACGTTAGGTAGGTTGCTAAACAAGGCTAGTGAAGCCTTGATGCACAGAAAGATACCATGATGGACAGGCTATGACTGGTTTCAATCGGTAAGTTCAAAACTTTGCCGGCTCATAGCACCGATTATAGTCTCTCCTAATGAAGGAGGTATGTGTGTGTCTAACGTTGGTAAGATTTCCACGGATACTGCATCTTTCTCATTACCTGCAGATGTAAATTAATAAGCCACATCCATGAATATAAGGATATGAATATATACATATACACGTCTGCCCAATTGCTTACATATCTACCCACAAATATATAGTGAGAAAGAAATGTGTCATCACACGGAATTCAAGCCATAAATGGCTAGCATGTGTTCAATAGATGCAGAAGTTTGAGATTCACAGATAAATTTGGGTAATTATCAGGCTTGGTTTTCATCACGTGTAGATCGTTTACAAAAGGTTCACTCGTCCAGGCATTGAGGTATTTTTCCTCGAATTCACTGTCTGCAAGTTTATTCAACGGTCTGTTAATCTCAGCCTTTATATCTTCTTGACTTAGTAAGAGTCCATTCTGAACGGAATTCAAATAAAATAGGTTTACTCAGGGTCTTTTGATTCCGGGACGAAGCAACGATCAAAAGGAACGGTATGTAAGAGAAATTCTCTGTCCACTGGAGGTTGCTTTCTCCAGTAAGTGGTATTGTTTCCTACCTTAACACATATTCATGGCATTGAAACACGAGTCTATGCATATATATGTTGATACTGTTGAATTATCATCATGGAATGCTAAATATAGATTAATAATACGGATTTGTTCTTCTTCTTTTTCTTTTTCTTTTATTATCATTATTATTATTATTGTTGTTGTTATTGTTGTAGTTTTTATTACTATTATAATTATTATTATCATCATCGTTATTATTATTATTATTATTATTATTATTATTATTATTATTATTATTATTATTATTATTATTATTAATGATAACGTCAACATCATATGTCTGGGAGTCGTCACTGGAGACCGAGTAGCAGAAAATTACTTCGAACTCCCAACCCCCTCTCAGCTTTTGTGCAGGTAACAGCAGTGTTTTGCTTTGTATTTCTTCGTCATGGCCAAAAGACTTCATAACACTGTCCTTTCATGTCCACAGGTATCCTCTTCACGCTTGTTTTTTGGAAAATTTGTACATTTTAGTGATCACTGCCTTCCAAAATGACAAGAAATTAATTCATCCTTCATTTCCCTATTTTCCTATTGATCACTTTATCGAGTGACCACTACCTAAAAAAAGTAAGACTTATACAGTCTTGCACATATTTAATTGGTTTGCATTGTCATATTCGAAGATCTTACCACAGGCTTCCTAGGTATTTATTCCTTTGATCAAGTGTTCATTGTTTTTCTGGGACATTATTTCTTCATTTTGCCCCTCCTTTTATTTTACCCGTCTGATTTTGCTCCCGGTATTCTTTAGTATCTGTAATCATCATTTTTTTTTCAAAATTCAATTCTTTTCTCAAGGGGTGGCGGAAAACAATATCAAATATGTATGCTGAAAACTAGGAAACTGAAAAGCAAGCACAACTGGGTAGAAAACATCTTTCATTAAAACATATAGATAATTATGCGTAAACCAAGGAAATTTGCCTTCTAAATGCTACTCGATTTAGGGAAGACAAGATGTAGTTGCAATGAACATGCCGGGAATAAGGAAAATACCAAAAATTTACTGAGGGACTGAAAAGTTGGTCGTGTAACTCTGGTGACTGACGTTTTGGACCTCATGGAAGCACAAGAGACGAAATAAGAAAAATGTATATTCAGGTCTGAAACAATCATGACTATGGTATTGCTTGTGTTAACAAAAATACTGAGGAAGATGCTAGAGAACGAAAAACTTACTGGCATTCGATATAAAACGATACATGTGGTATTGACATGCAGATGGTTGTCAACTGTTATTCAGATACATGAAACACACTGTGCATCGAGCTATCAATGTATATATATACCTGTATATATATATATATATATATATATATATATATATATATATATATGTGTGTATATGTGTGTATAAAAGAATTTTCAAAGAATTGTTATATTCTGCAGTCTGATCTTGGGCAAAAATGCTGGATTGTGACAGAACAGAGCTCGCAGATACTCATCTTGTAGTTTGTAGGTGGAAGAACTAATCCTTACGTTAATAGTCCTGACATGATAGCAACTGAGTGCCTTTGGATGGATGACATAGAGAAACTAAGGATAATTACCTGATTTCAATTGCTTTAATTAATCTTTATAGTGTTTTTGCAGAATTGAATTTTCAGGAAGCAATCCTGCCTATCAAATGAAGGCAAAATCCTCTTTGATTTGCCCAGTTATTTTTTCTGATGAGCAGGAATACCAACTCTTGAAGTAGTCGTCTGCAATAAATAAAAGCAAGAAGGAAGCCAGACAGACGCAGAAAGTTGGTAAAGGATCGAAGCAGATAAAGACGAGAGGGAGGAACTATGTGGTTCCACCTGTTTCACTGACATCGATACAATATGACACATTGTCTGAACTGATAAGGCAGGCGAAAGACGCAAGCGTGTCGGATTCATAGACAGAAACATGTACAATTATTTGTTCGAACTTATGTTAAGATATGGTTGCACTAGGATACATACTTCATTCATATTCACGTAATGTATATATATATATATATATATATATATATATATGCAAACAGTATGAGTATATACGAATGAACAATTTATATCCGAAAGAATGTGTTTATCATGAAAAACATGTTCATAGGAAATATGTTTTGTTCGGCACCAATGCTGCACAGTTGCAATTCAAACAGACCTGTATGTAGGAATAGTGAACACATTCTCACACTCTCATATATATATATATATATATATATATATATATATATATATATATATATATATATATATATATATATATATACATAACAGCAATCGCAGAAAAAGGAAATGAGTTGAAGTGTACTCTCTTAAACACTTGACAAACCAGAGCCACGTTAACTCTGTTGGTAAGAGCAGATTTGCTACTGGGTAACACTGGTGCTGAACACACACGCGCACGCACATATATACATATATACACATATATACATGAGAATAGATTAATAATTCACACTTTGCATGTTGGATTGCTACGTGTCTGCTGATACTCCAATGAAATTTCGTCGTCTATCAGTCTGTTGCCTTTGTACTATCATAGAGGGAACATGGCGTCTATGCTTTCTGTATGAGCAAATCATGAACAGCGAGCAGTGATTCGTCTTAATACGTTGAATATGTAACGATGTGGAAATAGAAGGCTATCGAACAAATATGGGAATAGTGTTTTATCACAGCGGAGTCATCTATACTAGGCGTAGCTATCATAAAATGCTCCAGGAATAGGTATTCGAGGAATTGAAGCGTCGTTTTTATATTCCTAATTTTGTTCGATCATATTACCATTTTCTTGATGCTTCCAAAGATATTTTAAGAGGTTATCAGTTTACCACGGATCAAGATGAGAAAAATGGGCGACAAAGGGCGAACCAAATACATTTTTGGGGAGCATATGAAGATTCGTGGAGTGCTGGACAAAGTGCAACGCAAGATAAGTTGGCCATACCAAGAAAAATATATTTGTAAGTTCTACATTCATATTTGAATCGACTGTTGTACCAAAAGGGTAGAGAATTGTTGACTCACTCTCGTGTATGTATATATATATATATATATATATATATATATATATATATATATATATATATATGCATGTGTGTGTGTGTGTTCATGTGTGCAAGGGCGTATATGCATGATCACGTGATAACTAAAATACGCATAAATACAAACATTAATACAAACAAGAAGACGCAGTAAAATTTGTTTGTAAAATCCCCTGGGCGTCCAGTGATTATTTAGGTGAATTTTTTCACATCTTGTTGGTAGTTTTCCTCAAAAAGAAATTTGAATTCTAACAGTAGGCTGTCAACAGTTCTAAGAACGGCGAAAACATTGTGCTAGGACCAAATCGAAAAAGGTTAACAGGATCTGTAAAGGAATGAGAGAGTGCAAAGGAAAGGGTGGGAACTGGTAAAGATTGAAAGATATACTACTTGGAGTGATCAAAGAAATAGGAATCTTCTTTCATCTGGTACGTCATTTTGAGTTATCTCTTTTCTTAAAAAAATCAATTCTCAAGATGAATGAATACGATGTACAAGAATGATAAGAAGGAAGAAAAAAAAGAAAGAGAATACCATTAAACAATACTGTGTTTATACTTTTTTTAAAAAACATATTTTTTCTAATATTCATTTTTCAATACATAACTGGTCCGTTGAGAGAAATGGATATAACTGATATAGACCATTGATAAAAAAAATGAGAATTTGGAGTAAAATTTTAGCCTCTCCATTACTGGCAGCTATTTAGTTAAGTAAGATCAATGCTACACTGTCAGTCGCAGATTCTACTCCTGCAGCAGCCACATTTTTTTTGTTTACGCTATTCACGTTGTCTAGGCTGAGTGATATATTTACTGTTTAATGACAAGAAATCATTTCAAATGAGACTTCATATATGATATAAGGCGATTAAGAATCATATATTTATAACTTTTCAATTTATCAATGAATTATATTGCATTTCTGACGTAATTTTGATTTTGACTTTTTATGAAGCAATTATTTCTTTTATAACAAAGATTGCCCTGAGATGTCAATTAAAAATAAATAGCTCTATACTGAAACAAATATTCTCAAATGCTGTCAAAAACGCAATAGACAAGTTCGTATTTTTTTTCAAGTGTTTGTTTCCTTCTTGTTTTGGGCTGTTGTTTTTGTTTCAACTTTTTATGCTTTTTCCATGTTTTCACTTTCTTACTTGATTTTTTGTCAATGAAGTTGTACTAATTCTCCATGCTTTTAGCAAGTACCTATTCTCATGTCTACATTTAGATCGTTCTATGTTCGTCTATCAATCTTTTTTCATTATTCCCGAAAGACATTTCCAATTTTTCTTCTAAGCAGAGTGTGCACCTCCTAAAAGGCACGGTGGGGTCTGCCTAAACATTTTCCATGTGATTGCAGTTTTTGCTTTCTTCTAATTTCCTGTGTACATTTTGAAAGAGTTGCATTGTCCCTTTTCATCGTATTGTTGAAGGGAATTTTATGGTCACAGAAGCAGTTTTTCCCGTAATTTTGTGCTGTTACAATATATATTCTTCTTTATTTTTATCTTTGACGTTTTCTATTGCTCTATGTATAGGATTGTTTTTTTGGCAACTGAAATGTAGCAGGCAAACATCCGAATTTTTATGCTTCACCTTTGCTTAGATGTTTGTTACTCATTTATTTATTATTGTGTTCCTTAATACTGTTCTATGTTATCGGTGCAACTGTGACTAATTTCACAGTGTTTCCATTTAAATATCCTCTGTAATTTTTTTGTCAGCGGAAAATGTTTGTTTAACAGCTTCAGGGATATCTTTATGTGTATATTTATTAAATGGTGGATTGAACCAAATAATTTTTTTGTCCTTACGACATTGGATGTGTATTTATATTTTGTTTTGAAATTCACTATTTTTCCGTCTGTTTTTTCACTTTCTTTAATTACAATGTGTTTTGGGGATTAGCTGTATATCTTCTACCCATGGAATTTTGAATTTTTATTAATTGAATGTTAAATCCATGAAATTGCCTTTCTTGGGTTGCATTTTTATATTTTCATATCTTTTTCCTGGAATTTGACTATTTTGCAGGGTTTTTATTTGTTTGATTTCTCAATATTTTCTCTATATAAACCTATGTCTCTCTCATTTATAAATTATGTCAGCATCTTCAGTATATAGAGGACAAGTAATTCACGCCTTTGCCCCGTCAGACGAAGCCTTGGTAACCTTGATATAACCCTTCCCTCTTTTCCATCATGGTATATCGTAACTAAATACTAATTGTATACATACAAGTTATATGGAATAAAAAAAATATATATATATATATATATATATATATATATACATAAATATGTGTTTTCCACAGACACACACATATATATAAACACACATATACACAAATGCATACACACACACACGTATGTATATTTGTGGATGTGTGTGCATGCAGGTGTATGTTGGTGTCTGTGTATGCATAATTACAGAGACAAATATTTGCAGACATATTTTATATATTCTCACCGGTACACACAAGATTTTGAATTGATTACTCTTAATATACAACACTTGTTTATTCGACACTTTCTGCATATATTTTCTCACCATGAAAACATTGATCTCCCTCTCAAAAATCCGGTCCGTCTAGCACAGAGAAATCTTTTATTCATTCCAGGTCTTTGATCATGTTTATATTGAAAACGAAATCATGTGTTTCTTAGGTGTGAATATAAAATAAGGCCGTTGCATTGAACCTGAATCATTCGGTCAAGTACAAATGAAATTTTCATTCTCGTTCCTGGAATGAAAAAAAAATCCATTCTGAAGTCCGAGTTACTCATATATTCAGTCTTAACCACTCCAAAGTCGTTTCTATCCTGCTCATTTATTTATGCAAGTTGACGATAATCTCTCCTTTTTTCTGTTGCTTTAGGTTTTAAGATGAAAGGTGGCTGATTGAAGAGAAAATCTTTTGTTTGAGCCCTTGGATGAAACAGACTGCAAACAGGGTGGAGATCATGGAGTATTAGACGGGGTAATTGATGATGCAAAAATGATTAATCACGTGACGCTGGCGTTAGTAGCCAAGGAAAGCTCTATGTAGGAGCCAAACAGGTGTAGTTCTGAAAGAAACAATTCCAAAAACAAAAGAAGAAAAAAATCATTATCATTGTAACAAGAACACTAACTCGTTTCCTAATAAACTAACATTTGAACGAAGTGCTGAATTCTTCAATTTCAGCCTCACTTTTTCAAAGTAAAGGACAGGAATAAATACACACACACACACATACACACACACACACACATATATATATATATATACATATACATATATATATATATACATATATATATATATATATATATATATATATATATATATATATATATATATATATATATATACTGTACATGTCATAAGTATTTGACAGAACCCATTTCGCTTATAATCACTGATCACACTTTTCTCTATTTTTATTGCTCACAGTCCAAACAGCTGGCTGCCAAGAGAGGTTCGTTGCCTTGAAGGCGAGGAAACACACCTTTCCATACATATCTAATCTGTTGTGCTTGTAATGTTTTTATTGTTGATAATCAACGCTACACACAACAGACTGGTCAAAACATTGGTTTAGATAATTCATAGGTTGTGAGATTTATATGTATGCATATATCCAAACATTGCCCGACCCCAACTATTCAAAATAAAAGTTCGAGATGTACAAACATCCCCTTCGAGTAGAATTTTTTTGGGGGGGGGGGCGTTTTTTCGTTTTATGAAAAACTTCTTCATAAATAATTTCCTTATGTGTGCATGTCAAGAGGAAGTGGGTCCAATATTCAATGGGAAATTCTGGCAAATTGATCTTTTAGTTTGTAAGCAATTCATTTATCACCTCTTTTTCCAGATTTTTAATTGATCACCCCTAATGCTGTTGATGTTTAGAGATGTCGGCCGCTGTATGTTCTCATCTGTGATTTAAAAAAAATCATGATCTAACAGTTCAGATCATTTTGGTAGTATTTTCATCAATGATTCAATTTCAGTACCACCGATGCTTAAATTACTAACTATGAAGAAGCATGTATAGGTTTGCAGTAATATATAGTCTCTCTTAGAATTCTAGCGTTATATGAGTTCCTATAAAAGCAATGCATGGTGATATGGGCGCAAAGAATCATATAATTGTGAAATTATTTTCGTTTTATCGCTAAAAATCGATGGAACAATATTGGCAAATGTCGACATAATTAGATGGAAGTGGACAAAGACTATTTTGCTTTTAAATTGCGTTGTTTGCGCTGAAAACATTGCATACAGTCTGAGCGCATCATAATTGATATGTGGGCTTATGCGATAATTTACTTATGGATGAAACAATATGTATTGATTATTTTCGTGAGTAACTTGAATTTCAATTTCAACATTCAACTAATATGATAGACATCAAAGTTTCAATGAGCAATACAGGAGACCCAAAAGTCGATTGTAAGTCGAATTCACATAATCTCTTCCAATTGAGTCTTGATTTCTAGTGTTCAGGTAGCTAGCCCCTCTTTTACATTGTCCCTTCTTCACTCAACTAAAATATAACGGAGACATAGAGCAGTATATTAGGTATTCGTGATTTTCATTCAGTTCTCCACTGAGTGTTGGAAGAAAATACTTTGTCAGTAGGGAAATTCCGATAAAAAGGGCATCTTGTGGCGAAATAGCCAAGAAGCGTATTTCATTCACGAGCGTGTTTCATGTTATTAGAATTAACTCAATTGTATTTACATTGGCTGAAAAAAGTATCTGGGCACTCACAAAATATCTATTTGATATAGTCCTGATGCATATATTCATAAATACGCCGTATTCATTTTCTTATAGAATCAATAATTACTGCGATAGAAATACGTATTTCCAAACGTACGATGTAGAATAAAAAGAGTAGATAATCGGATGTAAGGGCTGAGAAAGTACTTGGTCACTACTGAAAATGATCATGTAAATGTTGCTGAAGATTAAATGATGATATGAAACATTTTGCACCATATAAACGTATGGAATGATCCGGTAATACGTCCCTATGATAGGAAGCCATCTCAGTCATCATCAAAAAATTGAGCATCATGATGAAGATGTTATATATATATATATATATATATATGTGTGTGTGTGTGTGTGTGTGTGTGTGTGTGTGTGTGTATACATGTATATAAATTAAAAACAAATTCATAGCAGGATGTAATCACATGTGACTAAATATTGAAAGATGATATTGCTCGATTTTGCCTCTGAAATTATTATTTCTGTCTATTTTATACGAGGTATTCCTGTTTAATATTTTTTAAAAATTATTTTACCTTCTCATAGCCCATACTTTGGGTAGGCATTTTCCTAACAAACACGAAAGTGGTGCCAATTGTATCTTGTAGGTGTTCACAGTCCCATTCATATAAATCAATTCACGAAGAAAATGAAATAAGAGAATTAATGAAAGAAAACATAAGTAACTGCCTGCACTTTTTTTCATTAATGCTTTGAGAGAAAAACATTTCTATATCATTTTTATTTGTATGCTGACGATAATATCGAACGAGCACGTGTGTGAAATTTTATAATCGTTACATACTTCTTTCGATTTCAGACCTAGCGGTAATTATTCATGGAAGCCATAACTTCGTCCATATCCACTGAAAATGACAGAAACACGTATCATACATATATTGTTATATTATAAATAGAACCCTCAGTAAGAAAAGTAATACTGCCTGGAAGTTTTTACGGTGTAATGGTGTGGTTTCCATGATTTGAGAACACTGTCGTTTTCCGTTAATTGAAATCTACAGTGAAGGCAATTTGCTTTCTTTTCATCGTTTCACTCACGCAGACTAAGTAACAGGGAATTAACCTGTTCAAGAATGACCATCGAGCAAATATTCTGTAAATCCTGTGTTATATGCTAGTAAGAGCACTACAGCCTCAGAAAACCAAATTCATGTTTTAGTTTTACAGCCAGTGAATGCCTTTCGTTTGCTTATTAGATTGGGAGTATCGTTTAGAACATTCAAACACTAGCTATTTCGAACAAAAACAACTTTGTCAAAACTATCAACACATAATCAACGTATTGTTTTGTTTTTTTCTTGTATTTTTCCCTCGTTAAATAGTACTGCTTTGTTTAGAGGCTATAATACCAGGAAGAGACATACAAAGAAAACTCCAACGTTCGAACACGTTAGTAACCGGAGGAAAATAAGTCAATTCTTACATTTAAATCCGAAAGAATCGAATAAAAAGTCAGAGATTCCCCTTAAGCAAAATCAGAGTTAAACGAAATCAATTACGAAACTCTGATGCAATAGAGAAGCGACATCTTGAATCAATGGGGAAACTGCAGAGAACAAAATGAACATCTTATGAAGGGAAGTGTATCTTCTATTAAGACGATCAACGGAGCCTTCAGAAATGCTGTAGTAATAAGATTCGTAATGAAAAAATATGGACAGAGAATTTGTTATTCATAAATTCTATTTGTATCTTGTGAGATATAGCACATAAGGTCCTTCGTGAATCATGGCTAAGAAACAAATTTGTTATGGATATCGGGTAAAATTGGCATGAGAATTCAGTGTGTTCTCAAGGAAGGAAAATAACAAGTAAAAGCAAAACAATCGAGACAACAAAATATACAAAGAAAGATCAGTATATTCCACAGAATGCAGTAGGCAGCCGATTCGAAGTAGTGCAATAAAGATAAGAAAAAATCGAAGTATCTGATGTAAAAGCATTTTAAAGCACAGATTAAACCTAAAGGATATCACAAGATACACGATAATTTAATTCAGTATATGGTAAGAAGGAATACTACATTATTTCGTTATTTTTTTGCGACCGGAAGGTTGCTGCTTCTAGCCAAATAAACCTTCCATTATTTTGAAAGTGTTGCACGTCTGTGTTTCTGGTTAAAAATGATCGACCAAACGCACAAAAAAAAAAAAAAAATTATACAGATATCCTCATCCTCCCTCTCTCTCGCTCTCTCTCTTGCTCTATGTCTGTCTGGCTCTCTCTCCTTCATTACATATATATGTGATGTTTATATATACATATATAAGTACACCAGCAAATCTATTTCCCAGTGTTAGAAATGCAGTCATATCATACGACAAATATTCTTTTTTTAACTCCCTCCACACAAATGCACCAAACCAAGCTCTCCTTTATTTTCCCCAGTTCTAAAAGTTGGTTATTTCACACATATTTCATCTCATAACCATTAACTAACAATAACTAATAACTCAGGACTCATTGATGTACCATTTGCATACAAAGTAATTGCTTCCTTGTTTAACGCCATCCAGGTTTATAGCAAGGAGGACTTGCATATGTGTAGTGAGAGGCGTTCCCCCGTGTTTGATGGTTTTACTTCAATGATATATTTTTCAATTCTTTGGACAAATTTTGATGAATTGTTTCAGCTCTTAAAGATCTCAGCCCAACATGTTCATGTGTCTCCATATCAAGTAATGTCTGCATTGCATAAAAATTACACAGTAAGGGTGTGCGTTTTATTGTTGGTTACTCTCGCTTGATATATGTCTCTTATATTCATCAAGAACTTATAAATAATTCAAAATGTCAATGAGACATACACACTCTCTCTGTAACACACACGCATACGCTTCCGCTTGACCCCCACCACACAAACACAAGCACACACGTGCGCGCGCGTGCACACACACACGCACACACACACACACACACACACACACACACACATATATATATATATATATATATATATATATATATATATATATATATATATACGAGTTCAGTCCGGGAAATAATGAGTCTGATTGTGTAGAAGTGATTATTATCAATTTAATTACAAATCAACTTTGTTTCCTCTAAAGTAGTTCCCTTGGTGAGCTACAAACCGACCAAGGACTGTCTGTGAGGTAATGAGACTGATTGTGCAAAAGTAATTAGTATCAACTTAATTATAAATAAACTTCATCCCCTTCAAAACAGTTCCCTTGGTAAGCTTCAAACCGACGGATATGATATCCTCACGCTTTGAAACTTTGCTTGAATTTCTCAACCGACGCTATTACTTCCTCTTGACTTTTGGACATTATCAGCGATTTTAAAAAAGGGACCACAGGAGTGGTTTTTTTTTTTTCTGAGGAACTGAAAATAGTCATTAAGAATCATATCAGTGGCAAAATAGGCTTCAGTACACATGATCACAATAGAAGCAGTGTGACCGTACTGTTACAAGGGAGACAACCTTGATAAGTGTTATCAAAATCCTTGCTGCGATCCTGAGGACGTTGTCAGCATACAGTTCTTTTCGAAAAACCATACACGGCAAATGTAATCCAGCAAGATTTTTAAAGCAACTCTCTTCAGAAAATACATCCCTCTGGAAACTTGTCTTCCATATGAAATTCAGCATATCGAATGGCATGTATAACAAACACGCCACTAAAGATGGGAACTTAACGATCAAAATCGAAAAAAAAGATCTGGAGAGAGTAGACCATTTTATCTGTTGAGGACAACAGATCTCCTTAAAATCCTTAAAAGAATTCTGGCTAAGAATCACACTGGGTTAGCAAACTTTCGATAGAGCAAGCTTGACTCTTAAGAAGAAAAAAAATCTTATCAGTCCTATAGAGAAGAGTATGCTACTAATACATCCCCCCAACATCATCTACGGAACCTAACCAAAATATCTACCCTCAAAAGAGAACTATACTCAGCCTCACAGAGAGAAATCATGGCAGCACAATGTATCAAAGAAAAGAAGGGAGTCTGAGATACCAAAGAAACCATTGAAATACTTAAATGGCAATGGTTTGAAGATGTTGCAAGAATGCCATCCAACTACTGGACTCCCCAACTCAGAACATCGACCCCAAATATCATTTGTAAAATTGTGACCAACGGAAGGTGAGATGGCATAGTGAGCTAAACAGATTCCGAAAGTACTGGCTCCCTGGTGCCCATGATAGAGATTTCTGGCGAATCTTTGAGTGCAAGAACATCGCTAAACTGGACTGTTGCTTTACTTCCGTCGTGCAGGAGTATGTCTTCCACATATTCAGTTACTTTCATCAATTCCCTTCAGTTATCTCCTTTTTCTCGTTGAATAGATTCGGCCAAGCCTTCATTTTGTGAACACAAAAACTTTTACCATTCTGAAAATCTACTATAGATTGAGAAAAAATTGAAACAAATTAGAAATAAAAAAATTGTTACTGTTGATGATATTCAAATCAATAATCATTTAATTCGTGCATCAACTTCTGTTTTCCTCTCAGAAATTTCCCATTCAGCCGCTCAACAAAGATATGAAAGGTAGTGTCCATAGTAAATATATGATCGTGCCCAAAACTCTTTTTTACTGAAAAACGACTTATTTTCTGACTCATAATAAAAAAGAAATCAAATAAACACATATTCTGTCGATGTTTTGTTTGCATTGAAGGAAAGCATCGTAGTTACAGGGGTTTCTATAGCTTCGAAATAACTTTTCTTTGATTCAATTAAAATTCCTGTGCTTAGATTTACAATCTTGCGTCTGTAATCGCAACTGCTTTTTTTTTCTTGTCGGCAGGTTCACTGGCAAAATATTTTGAGAAATAAGATAGGCAACACTCCTATCCGAGGTACCATTTCATGTTAGCCTAGAATTTGGATGCTAACCAATTTTCCTTTCAGATTTATCGAGAGAATCTCCTGCTAAAACATGAAAAATACATATATCTGTAGATACACTGTATTGAAAAAAAATACGGTAAATAGCAGTCGAGTAGCTGATATATCTACACCCAAAAAGAAAAAAAGTTTGAATAAAAAAATACCTGCTGAGATAATATGCGGAACATGTATAAAAAGAACCACGTTCCTTTAGTTTCTTTATAGCCTAATAATCGATTCTTAAGCCATTATCTATTCGCTCCAAGTAATTCATGTTTAGTCTTTTCTGTTTATTTTCTGTTTTATTTTTTGGTTATAAATCTCTGTCAGAAAGCAATGCCTTGTTTTATTCTATTACCATCATCATCAGCATCAGCATTATTATTATCATCATTATTATTATTATCATTGTTATTATTATTATTAGTAGTATTACTATTATTATTATTATTATCAATAGAAGTAGTAATAGCTGTTGTTATTACTTATGCAATGCAAGTTGTGTTTTATTCTTTTATATATTCTCATATAAGATTCAACATATGTCTGACGATGTTGCAAAGCAGTTAATAATTCCGCTCCACGGATGACTGTTCCAATCTTTTATTTTGTACGATCTTTCAAGCTTCTAGTTTATCATTCAGACTTTTTTTTTGAAATTCTTGAAAACTTCCTGTTTTACGTTTCCGTTTGTCTGACTCATAAAATCGAGATCGTTGTTAGTAAGTCTATATACAATTGCTATTCTGCATACACCATGGATTGATAAAAAGATATAATCTCAAATTTTTATGTTAATCAAAAGTTACATTCCGAGTTAAAAGCCCGAGGGAATATATTAAACTCTTCTTATGAGCTCATATCAACAATCCCCGAGTGTAAAATGAGGGCAAAGATTACGAACAATAACTTTTGCAGACTGATCTGTAAAAAAAAGGCATCATTACAGGTGTGTTATGATTCTGGGAACTTGGACGTCCTTTTTTCCAATCCATTTTCTGAATAGTCTCCATAAACAATGCATATTGATTCAATTCATAAATATGTATGAACATCAAGAAAAAAATTACAAGATTACCAGTATTCAAACATCAGGAAGGCAGATTTTAATTTTTTGAAGTTACAAATTCATGTGTATCTTTACCCTTTTCTCACATAAGATGATACACTGTCCAAATATCTGAAAGTTCCGTTGGAGAAAAATTCAAAAGATGTTTGCATGTTTTTGTTATAGACCTACCAAGTAAATACGGCGTTCTATATGACATATCAAACAAAGAATTTTGTAATTTACAAAGCAAAATATCATCCCAAGCATATATCCTTGTTACGGCAGACGTAACTGGTTTGATGTCGGCAATGTATCCCAACTTCAGCTCTTATTTTCTTATCTTTTAAAAAAAATCTCGTTGATATTTTTTGAAATCCTGAAATTTTCCTATTTTCCACAGGTGATCTAAAATGTAAGACACTATAAAAAGCCTTATTGGAGTCGGAATGCAAAATATCTGCACAGCTTTTCACCAAGTATTCATTTATAATATGAATGAAAAAAAAAGAGAGAATAAAAAGGGGAAATTGTTTTGGGCTCAGATAAACAGCCGATTCCCCGAACTGGGATCATCAAAACTTAGGAATTTTTTTATCCTTGTCACGTAAACTAAAATTAGCTAAAAGGTTACTCATCTATTTTGTATTGGTTGTTGGTGTTCAAATATTCATCTAACGTAGACCATACTCCCAATGAAATTGTTTTAGGTTTTTCCTTTAAATCTGTGTTTTAGAAGACATGCAGATGGGTATTACCAAAAATTGACGTTGGTTATTAGGATGTGTTTGCAGCTAAACAATATCATCATGTATGAAAATACTCTGAGAAAATTAGGTCTCAAGAATTGACCGAAAGTAAAGGACAGACAAAAGGAAAACTGCAATTGGGGCCACATTAACGACAATATATCAAAAATAAGATTAGGTCAGATTTTAGGAAAAAAGTTGGTATGTTTTTCAAATTTCAAATTTAGATACGAAACTGGTTCATTTAAGTTGCTGGCAATAGTAAAAAAAAATGGAAAAAAATCGAGGAAGCTATTACGGGACGGAAAGTGGGTATCAAATGACGTCATAGAGAGTATAGAAAAAATTTTCCCAAGTTCACTGGCATTAGGAGTTAGCCAGCTCCAGATAAAGGGGCGTGAGATGAAGAGAAGTTTTGATCAAGTTTGATTTTCAAAGAATCCCACTTCACTTTTCATTGGTTGGATAGTCAAAGACAGAACTTACAGTTAGGGCAGAAAGTAGAGGGTTAAGCGGTTTAGAAGTCAACCCTCTTAGCCGTTTTGATAATACTTCCCTTTCCCCTCTGTGTCTGTCTATCTGTCTTTCTGCTCTCTCTCTCTCTCTCTCTCTCTCTCTCTCTGGGCTCATTCAGGGAAAAAAACCCTGAAATACTTACTTTCTGAATTATCAAAAAAAAAAAAAAATTATATAAAGAGACGTTTTACTTTTGTATTCTGAGATCTATACGTGCCCTATGCAACAAATATAAAGAATGGGAAGAGATTCGATGATGATAAACAAAAAGAGAAGAGAAAGAAATGAGTCCGTGCGAGTGCTGTTCCGTCAGCGCTCGAACGAGAACAGCAAATCAGATATTGAATACAAATAACGGCAACAAAAAGTAGAAAGGAAATACTGAGATCGAAAGATAATGGACAGTGGACTGAACAATTAGTAAGGATAAACGGGAGTTGCCGACAAATGGTTGTGATAAAAAATATTTGGGAAAGCTGCATCCTCCCAATAGGTACCTATGGGTTTCGGCACAAGGAGCCAAACCAAAACACAGACCGTCCAACTGAGAACCATTCTACATGCAAAAGAAAAGAATTATACACATCATCACATATTGAGATCGCAACACTGTCAATCATAGTACAAAAAGACAACAAGGGTTAGTGTTATTCAAAAAAGTATTAAATAATTCAAATGGCAATGGGCTGGTTTTTTTAAGAATATCAAAGAACCATGGGACATTATGACTCACAATGCAATCTCTCAGTGATCATACTCTAAACCGAAGCAACGAAAAAAGATGTCACGACGAACCAGACAAGTCCAGTATGTACTGGCTCTTCAACGTCCATGATAAAGAAGTGTGTCGAAGTTTGGAGAAGGTATATGTCCAACGAGGGACGCTGAATGGCTGATGTGATTCTTTCTTTATTTTTTGTTCGCCAACTGATGCATACATTCACATTTCTGTCTTATTCTTCGATCTAAAAGCGGGTTATCAGCCACAGCCGACCATAACTGTGAGTAGTGAGTGTACGATCAACCAAATCTGATCAACAACAGATCAACATCCGTCAATAAATTGATTTACTTCTCTCACTATGCAACGGTAATCAGGATCAGAAACACACCTGCACACACGCATGTACACACACATATAAACACACACATCTGAGTAGTAAAAATTATTTTGTGTGGAGGGCTTGTAAAACCGCAGTTTTTTTACCGGAATATCTTGTTTAGTGCCTTTACGTCGCAAATTGCTTTAAGATTTAAGAAACATTATGTATATCAAAAGCACTCGTATTTTCCCATTGATAAGACAGCTGCAATGTTTTGTTTCCATTAAGTGAGATTGTTCCTTCAAGAATACGTACAGGAACGGATAATATTGTTTCAATCAAAAGCTTTACTGGTGTAAACATCAAGTTTAAGTCGAGGACTCTTGGGAAAATATACTTATTCCTATCAATTAACGTGTTTCCAGCGGGAATTGATAATCATTCCCAAGACGACCAACGATCTTTTTTAGCGTGCGATATCTTTTATCCCTTCCCTGCGTCCCACTTGCATTCTAAGTGATTTTGTTTACCAAACATACTAATTTTCATCTTTAATTATATAGAAAAATGTTTTTTTCCAATCGTTTGTATCTACAGAAGAATCTGTATTTTTTGAAAATGTGTATTGAGTAAATCAAAATTACGAAGAATTTCTATTTGGAAGGAATAGAAGTTGAAATGATGTGGTAATTTTCTAGATTAAGCGTCCACGAAAATGAACTTGAAAACAATCTCTATACGATCATATAATTGCTGATCAAAATTTTTGGCACAAGATGGGTATCAAAACTTTTAAATTTTCAACTTGTATTCTTCATCGTGGATCAACATTCCATAATTTAAGATTTAGCTTTGGGTCAGCAATAATGTTGTACTGGTGCACTGAAAGGACTCGTTTTGTGCAGAGCAGGGACATTGCAACGGATTTTAAAAGTATTGAATCGTCTCAATGTAGATTCAGAGAATTATGTTGCATATTTCATTTTATAATTTCCGAGAGTCAAACTATTCAGGCACCAATTAAAGACCAGACTCTCTATACTAACAAACGGGCTTTGATCAGCCTCAGAAGAAAATATTCGGTAAAAATGCACGTTATATAACAGAATATCCAGGAATTCAAGATTTGATGAGTTTAAAAAATGACTACATTCAAAGCACGCTAATAATCCGTCCCAATTTTAGCTCATGTAAAACAAATTGGCTTAAAGGGGGTTAATTGAGCCAATCAACTTCCATGGATATCCAGCAAGATCCCAATTTACAAAAAGTTGCAAGAGAGATCTCGTGTTAACTGAACGAGACTTGTCTAAAATGACCTGAAGGATCTATTATATCTATTTATATACATAAAGCAGGAACGTGTTCACAGTTTTCAATATTTCAATAATTTGATATCACGTTGACTAAAATAGCGTATTGCAGAGACATCCGTAATTTGGTGGACATCCCTTTAAATATATTCTTTGCAAAGAGATGCTGAAATTTCTGATATAACTTTATACAATCGATTATGATGGATGGAACGGTGTGATATACGTCAAGCGGGTGTTCCCCCAAGTCTTAGGGACATGTCTTCTGTGGGTGAATATCTGCTCCCCCCCTGTAGAGGAGAAAAACAGATATTGAACCTTTTCAAACTTCAAGATTTTAGGTAAGACATTGTGTAGCTGTGATGTATCATTATAACTAAGCATATCAGATAAAAGCGAGTTTTTCACTCATAAATGACAAAAGGCAAGACAGTCAAGATTTTTGTGCCACACCACGTATGAATTTAAAAGGGGGTAAGAAAAGATGATATCAGCCCTCCTGCCAAAACTCGCCACAGTCTGCCTCGACATGATCTTACAAAACTTACCCTGGGGAGACAAATAAATCAGAAATAAATTACTGACTATATTTTCTTTTTAGCTGAGTACTTTCATAATCTCCAGAGAATGGTAGACGAGCTGAATGGATAAAAAGAGTAAGTAAGCCTTCACTAGAACTTTAGTAAAACAAATGTCATGTAAAACATTAACGTAAAGAACGAAGACTACGATCAAAATGGAAAAATGAGGAGCTGGAGAAGGTAGACCTCTACAACAACATAGGACAACGAATATCCATGAAATCATCATAAGAAAAAGACATCAACCAGAGAATAATACTAGACTGACTAGCTTTTGGTTGAGTCAGCTCAACTTTCAAGGAAAAGAAGGGCACATAACTAGTGCATCCTTCTGATATTCACCAAAGGTGCAGAAGCATGGAATTGTACCATAAGACCAGAACAATACGACGAATCATGCTCCACATACAATGTGGATCCCCAGGGATCATATTTAAAAAGGCGAATTAGACAAGTTTAGAAAGTATTGACTCTGCCACGCCCATATTAGAAAGGTCTGGTAAATCCTGGGGGAGATTTATGCTCAAAGATGGTTCTAAACAGATCTAAGTAAATAAAGAACAGTAAAGGAAAACATGCCATTGAAATACACAGTCTCTGACTCTCCATTGTTGCAGTATGTCGATATGATACACTTATAATATTTTTGATTACAGGCAGATGATACTTGAAAATGTCCTGATGTACAGTAAAATTGAAACATCATGAGACGGATGTTGATTGAGTTACTCTAATTTGTATTAGAATTTTTGCAACATGCAATTAAAACTTCTTTCAAAGTGTAAATTTTTGTTACGTTTGCTTTGTTTCCGAACGACCCAACAAACTGCCAGTGAATAAAATGATTATTTTCATCCCTACCGCTTTACTTCCATGCATAATAAACATCTACAAATAGTTCCTTATATATAATGAATAATCCTTGTATCTTAGACGTAGCTTATAACGTAAAGATTTTTGCGATCAAAATTGGTTCATCATCTGTCGTTTTGATGGGTTATTTATAAATACATACATACATATATATACATATATATATATATATATATATATATATATATATATATGTATATATATATGTACATATATATGTATATATATATATATGTATATATATATATGTATATATATATGTATATATATATACATACACACACATACACACAAACACACACATATATATATATATATACACACACACACACATATATATATATATATATGTATATATATATATATATATATATATATATATATATTAACTGTTTTTGTTTTCAACTCTATCACTGATTTTTTTTCTGAAAATGTTTTTAACAGATTTTTAGTAATTTTTTCTAGTTTTCAGAACCAAGAAAAAAGCTTCGGACAAGCCTCCAGCTTACAAACATTTTCATAGGCATTGCCATAGACTATCAAAAAATAAAATAAGCCCTATTGATCAGAAAGCATCATCATTTGTCGTTTTGCCGTCACGATATCTGTATTTTGCCATAGCCTAAATGGTATCGCTGATTAGTAGGTTTTAAACTACTGTTGATTTTTTTCAATGTTCTTAGTTGATCCATTCTACCGTCACTAAATTTCATGTGTTCAATAAAAGGGTATTACTTCGAATAATCCTTTTTTGTTTGAATGAATCCAAGTGTAACTTTTTCTTTTTAGCAGTCAAATGAAGCCATTTCTTATTGATGACCTCTTGGAAACAATGAACGAGGTTTTAACATATCCATATACTAGCTTGGATACTCAGCATTACTGGGGACTGGGATGGTGAGATCAATAGTGAAAGGTTATATTGTTTTAATTTTATAGATTCATATTCATCACCACTTGATATTATATAGATATCATTGTCATAGAGTAAAATCATGTCTCATTCAAGAAAATTATATCCGAGAAATATAAAAATTCTTCAAAACAAACTCTCAATAAACTGCAATCATTCAATAAACAATCAGATTTGTGCCAACATTTCCAGTGAGAACTGGTATTAAGAAATAATGATCAATTGTGTTAAAATATTTCCATCAAAAAATTTACAATGCTTTATAGTAAAAACTGTAATTGTGCAAAAGACATTCCGTATCGACAAATGTCTCAAGTGAAAAATTATCTTTGCGTAGTTCCTAGAAGAAAACTTTTTTATTATGCTTTCCACCCTTCCGTAGTCAGGTTCAAGCAAAGCTGACACCATATCAGAGATACATATACTACTCCTGAAAGATCACAATGAAATGCCAATAGCAATAAAAAGAGGAATTTTGTAATAAGAAGAAATATCACAAAGGTGCAAAAGTTTCCCACTTCCATATTTAATTACCGTCGCTAATTTCACCAAACCAGGGTGATGTCAACCCAAATTGAAATATCATTAAGATAAAATGCCATGATACTTTTTGGCTATTTCTGTCGACTAAATTTATTGTCTGGTTTACTTGTAAAAACATTATTGAAAAAAAAACCTCAAAAACAAAAAACAAAAAACATCAACTAAAAAAACATCTTAGAGTTGTATATGCAACCTAGAAGTAAATCTAAAATCTAAAACATTTAGATACAGGAATAGAATGACTCATGATTTGATCACTAAAGGGGTAAGAATTCTATTTCAAAAGGGCAATTATTATGGAGGGAGTCTAGATACTGGTTCATGTATTTTACCAAGGTGTCCAAATTGGTATATATTCCTTTATATATCCCGATGTTTTTTCAAAACAAACCGACAAGTTACACGTATATATATATATATATATATATATATATGTATATATATATATGTATATATATATATATATATATATATATATATATATTCATATATATTCATGTATGTGTGTGTGTGTGTTTACATGTGTGTGTGTGTGTGCGTGTTTACGTGTGGGTGTGTGTGCATGTTTCAAAACAGAAATGAACTTCCATAGTATCAACATTCCGACCACATATTGAATCATTCATTATTTTTTCAATAACAAACATAAGTTTACTATTATACAAAATGCCATACAAAATATTGCCTTGTAGGAGAGACTGCTTCTATCAACTGTGAACTGGAAATAAAGTAATGGAAAATTTATCAATTTTTTTCATTAAAATCTCGATGCATAAAAATTCCGCCTTTCAGAATATTTTTAGAACGACTTAAAGATATTTTATCTGAATGGAAAGAAGAAAAAATCAGTAAAATTACTTTCCAAGCACAATGGCAAGTGGCAAAGACTTCAGACCAGATTAACTAAACACGTGTGTAGCCACCGATCGGCCGCTGACGGAAGGACGAGGTAAACAATGACGAGTCTGTTCAAAATGAATTAAAAGATTAAGATTCACAATAGCAATAGATAATACGCTGAAAACATGTTCAGATACTGCAAACAAAGAACAAGATACGTATCGCATTCCATATTGACAGTCGAGAGGAATAAAATCATTGTTCCT
This sequence comes from Thysanoteuthis rhombus, assembly GCA_963457665.1. Taxonomy (NCBI): domain Eukaryota; kingdom Metazoa; phylum Mollusca; class Cephalopoda; order Oegopsida; family Thysanoteuthidae; genus Thysanoteuthis; species Thysanoteuthis major. The sequence continues at coordinate 43,112,749 of OY735206.1, forward strand.
TCCAGTAGCGCAATATTCACATTTTGTAAAAACTGACAACCGTTTTTCAGAATGAGGGAATGTTAGGTGTAGAAGAGAGATCGTCACATCATTGGTATATCCTTCAATTTGATGCGTCTCATATGATTGCTTGCGATTGAATGCATGATATATTACTGCTTCAATGGTTCAATCTAAAATATACACATGATATCTATATCTATCTTCCATTTTTTAAAATAGTACTTTTTATGACACTGGCAAGAGAGAAAAAAGATATATGCTGAAGAGTTTTAGTACAACGAAAAGATGTCTTTGGATGACACAATTATTATTATTATTATTATTATTATTATTATTATTATTATTAATCATCACTTTTTTTAGGTCGAGCGCTCTGGGGTAGGACACTCGTCTACAATGAGCTACTATGCAATGCAATTCCAACTCACGAATGGAGGCATTTTGGCAAATGGGGAATTATGCGTAAGTAAATATATCACTTCATTCGGTTTGACTGACCGATTAGTTTTGAGTGAGGCAGAAGGTAGAGCATTTGACTTTGGGTTTGAAGCAAAGTTCCCAACCCTACCTAATGGTACTGGAAAGGATACTGGATAGTCTATAGTCAAACTGAAGAGTTGTAATACAATAGAACAGCTGTCTGTGGATGGTGCAATTATCATCATTAATGTATACACCATTTATTAACGTTACATGTTTTGTGAGACTGTTTTCTCTCGTTGTCACATGTCAAATTGGAAAAATTATGAAGTTTTGTGAACAAAAAGCTTTGAAGAAAAGGGTTAGTTGATGAGGATGATTTCATCTCATTCTAAATTTCTGATGAAAGTGGAGGAAATGTGTTGGTTCAAATCGCTTGTGAACGATTTGATGCGTGTATATGTAATTGGATCTAGTTACTGTCTTTGTTCATGTAGCTTTTTTAAATGTGCATTGTGCGTGTGTTGCTGAGATAAAATTGTATTTACACCGCTATTTGCTGTAGGAATATGTGTGGCTATAGTCCAAGATATCAGAAGAACGTAGGTTGCGTGTTTACAAATCAATATTCTCAATGAAGTGTTGATTTCATATTTGATTTTTGTATTAATCTGTTATAGAAGAGAATGTGTCCATATTGGTGTTTTGCAGTGCGACTATGTGATTTGACTATTCGATTTTGATTTATCAATAGAAAACAATCTTCTAAGATTACCCACACATATTCACACCGCAACAAACCAATGCAGAGATATTCTCTCCCCTTTCTTTGAACAGACAATTGCCCATTGGGCAGTGCTTACAGAAATAAAACCACAATAGATCACATCATTTTTTTCTTGCACAATCACGCTTAAGATCAATTTGGCTTTAATCATAGGTTCTTACTTGAGGACCGTAAGAATAAAAAGCACACCATTTCAAGCAGAGAGATACATTCACAAAATGTACTTCACATTTCCATTCATACAGAAGGGCATTAAATAAACACTACCAAAAAAAGACCACAGCAACACAGAGGGACACAAACCAGCTGATAATAACGCAGATGCATTATACTCCAAACCGACTCAGCCACTGCAGAGTACAGAAGATTCTTAAAAGACTAGGCTTAAAAATTGCAACAACAAATATCCAACAATACACAAGAAACTACAAAATAGCACGATCCCTGAGGCAGGTATACACGGAATACCCTGCAAATTCTGCCTGAAATCAGTTCTACATCATTTACAAGAGACTACACGTGTTCTGACAGCCCCTACTGAGAACAAAACATCAATTTCCATAAAAACCAACATCCCAATTGATGCAGGTTGGTACTGATCATATCGACATGTCTGTGATATGTGCATAACGTGCACTCTCTTGGGCATTCCCACCAATATACACCGATTTCCAACACAATAATATACAGACGATGGTATATACACGTACATACTTTTTCCACGCGCAACTAAACGGTGTCAATAAACACACTCTTGCACACATTTGACACACATACAAAAAATAACTCCCGCACATCCTCACGAGTCCATTGACATACGTACATTCACCCTGAAACAATTCAGCGCTATTAACATACACTCATGAATGTTCACAAACGCAGACAAACACACAGAGAAATACTGTGACATACTACCAGCGCACTAAGCTCAAAGCAGAACTACACATACGCACGCACGTGCATATACAGATACATATATAATTACTCAGTATCTCCCCTTTACACACACACACACACACACACATACACACATACACACATACACGGCAAGAAAGCTCCTATAGCAAGGCAGGGATTTGAGAACTCATTTTTTTAACTGAACCTTTTCTATTCTACAATAGTTAGCTAAAATATTTACATATGTATATATGTGACCCTTTAAGCCAAACCTATGTGCATCAGTTAACCAAATAGCATAACAACAGGCCTAGAACACCTTATATATATATATATATATATATATATATATATATATATATATATATATATATATATATATATATATATATGTATATATATATATATATGCTTAAAATGCTTGACGTGTACTGTATTACGTACAGAGTACAGATTTGAAACTCGGTAACTTACTCGATCGCCTGCTTTAATGAGAACAACACTAAGAAACATAATTTTTTTTTGAAATTCAGGGGTCAAACCAAAGTAAAAGATATTATGGAAATAATAAATTGACAAAAATGGATATAGGCTAGTCACCTAACAGGAAGTAAAGACAGCAGATGGTGCATAAAATTAACTGATGTGTACCCTAGAGACAGTAAATGCAATAGGAAGATACCAGTTATGAAATGGAAATATCAGATATAGAATTTTACAGGTAAGACCTGACAAAGGTTAGCACAGTCACAAGTGACATGAAATGAGATGGGAAATGCAGCAGATTTATTATGGCTGATATATATATATATATATATATATATATATATATATATATATATATATATATATATATATATATAATTTCTTTTTACTTTCGAGCAGTGATGACTAGGCTGCAATGGTTGAAAATGACATGTAATTTCAATGCATACCAGGTTCTCCATACGTTTGGCCTTTGAATTTAGTACCTGATTATTTCGCTGAGGTGAAGTTTTTGTGTTGTATTAACTTAATCTGCAAAATGGATTCGTCGATTCCGACGAGTCATAAGCAGTAGCTAGCTTGGGCTAGCGGTCAGTTAGCTAGCGGGAATTCTCCTCACCTATATTGATGGTAATAAATTACTTTATTTAAACACCATTTGCCGGTATCTTTCATTTGGAGATTCTACAATACTAAACGGAACGTAACAGTTTACGACGCGCTGGTCTGGCAGACATTGCTTTTGCTGTGCGTGCCATGGTCACCGAGTGTCATACACCCGAGCTCTTTGGTCAAGTTATAAAATAATTTGCATCATGTCAGCAAAAAATTACATAAGAAACTTTGGAAGATAATTTTGTAGGAGGTAATTGATTTACTGAGCAGACAGAGAGTCAGACCCTCTTGAAGAGTGGTTTGAAGGATTTTTAAGCACTAAGCTATTCATTTTTCAGGTATAAACTTCTATATCATCAATATTATCATCTCCATCATAATCATTATCATCATCATCATCATCATCATCAAAAGGAGTAGTAGTCACCATTATAATTCTGGTGCTGGGAAAAGGCCTTCTCCACCTTCTTCCATGGCGACCATGATTGCACTTACTTATACCATGTCCCATCGGCAAACCTTTGTATCCAACTCTCTCATCTTGTGTCTGGTCTCTTCTGCGATGACTGTTTCATGGGCATAAATTAGCAATCCCATTGTTCGATCTTTTCACATTTGTTCGTATTTATTATCCAGACAATCTCCATTTTTGTTGTCTAAAAATTGTATGCTATCTTCAACTTATGTCCTCCCTCTGATCCAAATTAATCTTTTTCTTTTTTTTACAAATATCCCCAGCACTTATCTTTCTAATTGTTTGCCCGTTGGATTGTTAATGTGGTGCTCTTCAATATGTCCCTATTCATACCAAATGTTTTCCAACCGATGGTATTCATTGTTTTACACTGCTTTCGTTTACATTCCCCTACTTTTGTTATGGACCTAGGTAGAAATATTAGTCATTCTCCCCTACGACTCTCTTTGAAGAATAACTTTGTGAGCATGATGGTGCTTGGTATACCAATGGTTAGCTTTTTTGTCTCACAAACTATACAGAATAAGTTTTTTTCCCCAACCAAATGGTACTTTAGTATGGTTTGCAATAAACTCTGCAAAGATCAGTAAATAATTGTAAGGCGTCTACTATAAAGCTTATGAAAAAAAAAGCATCGCCGTTTGATCTTCAATAATTTTTACATAAATTAGAAAGTGATTTGATCATTGAATTTTCTATTAAGTGTTGTTTTTCAAGACTTGACAACATTTAGACTAAAACGAAACAATGGTTTGAAAGAGACAAACATATAAATGTGAAATTTAATTCATTGACATCAATAGAAATCCTATCACAATATTAAAAAGCATCATTGACCATGTTAATCTTTTTATCTTTGGAATCCCCACCTCCCTTAATCCCTTTATTTTACAATTTTTAGTACATACGTTAATGGTACGATTCTGGTATACTCGTAATCAATTAACAGATTTTGACTTTAGTAAGAGGTTACACTCTTGACCAGAGTTCCAACAAAGAGAAGAAAAGACGAATGTTCTTGAAAATATGCATCAAACACACCGAGAGAAATTATAGGGATGACAACTTCTTCAAAAGACAGTTTTATACGGGCTACCATTTAACACAAAATACAGAAAATTAAGTCTTTACAAAATTAAATTATTTGTTTCGTGCTAAGACAAAACAAACCGTTCGAGGGCATATCGTGTCTGTTTATTTTCGATTTCTAAATTGTATTGAAAGTCGACTATCAAATTGCAGGAATTAGATGTCTGTTTGCTGGCAGCGATGGACAACTGTCTGCAGTTATTTCAAATTAAATATTGTTTTTTCCCTTTTGAATTTATTTATTTTTTTTAGTGATTGTCCTCTCCCTATTAATTCAAAATCGGGTGATATCAACAAATTCATTTTTACTACGTCACTCAAATAAAAAATACATACAAGAAATCTGAGGACATCAACATTTTAGAAACAGTCAACCAAAACTATCTTTAAAACTGTCAACATAAAGTTTGTCAGTTATATATATATATATATATATATATATATATATATATATATATATATATATATATATATATATATATATATATATATTGCAGGTACAGGCAGTACCAATAGGAGTAAAAGGCTGAAAATATTCATTCCTTATTTTATCAAGAAAAAATGTTGTATTTTTAGCCCCCTTCTTAAATGGTTTTCAGTGAATCTTGTTCAATTTCTCATATAGTATTTTGATAAGTTAGTCCCTTAAATCGTGTTTGGTCCCTCAAATCGTGGTCATTTTGTGATTCTGTCCTTTTTGTGATCAATGCCAAACAAATCATTGGAAACATCGATCATAACTGTTTCCAACTGTTTAATTTATCACACCTAACGTGGCCTGCTGCTGAAAGACGTTGACCATGTCACAGATTCTCTTCAGTGACTAACCAGACCTGCTAAAATACATTTTTCAAATATGTGAATATTTCAAATGTTATGAAAATTATAGTCATGAGGAGAGTTTATTGAATATTCATGTCACTAAGTGGCTAGAGTAAAAGCTGAAAAGCTATACACATTGTCCATTAGTAGTTACTAATATCGATTAGTTGCAATAAATCTATAGACCATGTATATCAAAACACTTGTCATATGAAATAAAACATCATCAATTTAAAACGAAAATTTCTGAACCGAAATAACTGTTGGCATTTATATTTACAAATACGATTGGGGACCATGCATAAGGTAAAATATTAACAAGCTGAATTTGGATTGGGAATACATTTTTCTGTTGGACTGTTTTATAGAGATATTGAATCTTTGAAAAATTTGAAGTTGTGTTAAAAATTACCAGTTCTTTAATACCTTTCCTCGGGTTTTGAATTTAAGAAATTGTTTTGACTGGAATATCCAGATATTTTAATGTATACACACATGGTTTCATATGTCATGATCTTCATACCCCACAGTAAACTTTGTTCCTTTTCTCTTTTTCCCTTCTACCCAATAATTCAAAACCTATATATTCTCTCATCAATGTTAATGATATTTTTTGTTTAACTCTTTGGTTTGGTGGATAGAACTGAGTTGTCACCGATCAGGAAAAAGGGAAAAATTTTGATCAGTTTGCCATGAAACTATCATGGCTGAAATTCCCATCGTCTGCTTCTGATCCCATGTGATCGCAAATAGTTTCAAGCAGATCATAAAACAAAGTTTTTCGTTCAAAATAATCGATATGTCACTGAAACTTCAATTATAATGAACAAACTTATATCGATATTTACTCAACCTAGCTTAATCCGTCACAAGACCACAATAGCAGGAAAGCTTGATGATAAAACTTGAGAATCGGTTTTTACCATGAACTTGCTCAATGTAGCATTATGCTAGACGCTTGAGCTTATCAAATAAGTGTAAATCATGGTGTATACAATCGTGAAATGTACGAAAGATTTTACAAATTTGAGCAGTATAAAAATTTCAAGTAGAAAAATAAGATTAAACTTTTTTCTTTACCTCAGATGTTTATCAGGAGAGAATTTTTTTCACCTCTTGAGTTTATCATATTCTCATTAAATTAAAATAACTTTCTTTGACTTGACATCAGCTGAAGTCTTTCCTTGCGTATTTGAACAATTTTTGCTATCCTTTCCAAAGATTTTTTTTCATTGTTTTCCTGTTTGTTTTTTTTTTCACTCGTCTTCCTTTCCCCGTCTTTCATTTTTTCTTCACTTTTTTGTCCTTTTTACAAAATCTGTTATTTTTTGTTTTTCAATTTTTGTTTTTGTTCCTCAACAAAGCGGCCAATAATCGATAGACACTCCCGATCGCCTGTGGATTCTTTTTCCATTCACTGATCGATACAGATATACAAATCGATCACTGCTGGAAACAAAGTAGACCTCTTGTCTTCATCCTCCAACTCAGAATTGAATCATACGGATAGTTGTAAATCAATGGTGCAACGGAAGAATATATGTTTTACGCATAAGAAAGCAGATGTGTTATTCACATGCAAATGAAGTGAATGGGTGCATCTCTGTTATGACATCGTTTGATACCTGAACATTTTTTATTAGATATTTTATCCAATACGTCCGCTTAGTTCGATATTATACTTTACTACATTCTCTTCCAATGCATGCAGACATAAATAGTTGCACATTAAAAAACGTACAAGCAAATGACTCAGACTTGAAATTCTTGCTGCCATTTAAAACAAAAAATCTTTATATAGATACTTACTAATCTTTTCTCAGTCCGGAACGGGACAACGAGTGTGTGACGGCTAGAGAAAGAAAGTTCACTTCGATAGCAAATTATCTTCGGGAATGGCTAGCCGACTGTCATGGTATTCAACGTTCACTAAAACCACTTAATAAATTATAATTTCTTGCGTATTTTCTCGGAAAAGGTCAGTTTGACTCTCTTTGTAATTGCCTCACGACTTTAGGCTGGAAAACAGAATCAGTGTAATCATACTATTTATCTATTTCCAGTCAACACCAACTTCTCACTAGCACAGGGGCACCGTCCACCGTAAAAGGTACATTTTTGGGAGGGACTGGACTTTATGACACGTGCAGCAACCTGCCATTGTTGCCATCTAAAGTAATTGGCTGTCGATTTTATGGAACTAAGACCTTGGAGTATTCCAGCTACTTCATATTAGTGGTGCTAATGTAGATATTTTATCACTAAATTTGGTTCTAACTCAAATAATATGTGTATAAATTTAGATCTATAGATTTGATCTATACATGTGCAAGTTTAAAATCTTCCTTATAGGATACGTCGAGAACTGATAAAAACTTAAAAACTTAACACAGCACTGTCTTGTGTGCTCACCCATGTATCTTGCAAGTATCAACTTTGCACAATAATTGGTAGTTGGGTAATTGCAGTGAGACACATGTCATCAATGGTAGATAGCTAATCAGCATAATGTCAACTCTTCACACAAATATCATCTTTTAGTATATGATCACTTTGTTCAGCAAAATTTATATAGTCAGGATGATTTTAATCTGATCCTTTAATCAAAACGTATGTCAGGCAGTAACACTTCCAAACAGGCCAGCATTATTAAGGAAGGTTTTGATGTGAGAATATGGAACATTCTTTAGTAATCGGTTAATCTTCATAATGAGTTATCTTAGACAGATATATGGTCCCTAACAAAATTGCATAATACATATTCATGTAAGGAAACATGTTGATTTTGAATGCCATTGCTTGTGCAATAAGATCAGTTCATACTGGGTACCGCATTAAGATGATCCTAAATAAGAGTAGTTAGTATGTATACACATCTACCTACGATACTCAACTTACAGCTGTGGTTAACATGTTAATAATATAATCGAATGTTTGTACATTTGATCTTCTTTGTGAGCCCCATTTTTTTCAAGTCTAGGTTAATTTTTGTGAATACATAAATATGGAGACTCAGTTGAATGACAAGGTAATACTCTAAGCTATAGCTGCTTAGTTTTGATCATTCAAACTTCTCTACAAATCTGCTTTTCTGCGAAGGTGCACATTTGATTGAAAAATGCAATAATTCCCAAAACAGTGATATCCCCGGATAGGGAAATTACATAGACTGTAACATACAGGAACACACCACAAAAAGACAAAACCGTGTAAAAGGCAGTTTTCTTATATGTAAAAATCAGAGAAATTCTTCAATTCCGAACTTCTGTTCTAATGTCAAAATCACTAACAAGACAGATCTGGCTTTAATTGATTTTATTTGTAGCCCTGCGTTATAAAACAAAGTGAATCAAGGTTATGCATTATTTATCAGTTTGAAAACTGTTTCCAAGGCTTTCTCTGTTGAATTTACTTTTTTGTTGTTGAGTTTAGAGAAAAAAAATATGATCGTATCAACCAGGTCTTTCTTTTGGTCAAAGTGCCTACTGAGACTCACAACTATTTTATCTATGTATCTGGTGAGTAAATAATGGTATCTTCTGGTAACAATACGTATAACAACATGCACATGATGTTATGTAGCACGCCAGGAAGAACTTTTTGACACGACGAAAGAAAGATTACGTGTCTAAAATTACAAGCAGGTTAACTGGCTATATCGATCCATTTGATTGAGGGAAATAATTATGATAGAGAGATGATATAGGAGAACATAGTTAGAATAACAAAAATATAGTTCTTATGGAAATGGTTCGATTTTTCAAATTATGAGAATGAATAATGTCAAAACATTGATTGGGTATTCTTTTTTTTCTGGGAAGTATCTGACATGGAACAGTGTCACTTTCCAAGCGACATCTCACAATTTCGTTACCATCCATATATATATATATATATATATATATATATATATATATATATATATATATATATATATATATATATATATATCAGAGTAACCCAACTGCCCAGATATCGAATATGTAAAAGAAGTATTTTTGTTGAACCTAATTGACTTAACTGATAGCAAGTTTTTATGTATTTTTTGCACGTAAATGTATGTGCAGATATCTTTTATTTGAACGCAAATACCCCTGTAAAGTTTCCGTGAATCTTCTTGACACCGTATTTATTGTTAATTAGAATTACTGAATAGTATATGAGCTTCTTACTTTCGTTATTTCTTTGGATTTTTAAATTGAGATGCAAAATAGAGAACAGAAACCATTATAACAGATGTGTTTTAATGAGCAAGAACTTTTTGGTTGACAACATTTCTTGTTCTGTGATTTGGTGTTATGTTGCAAATCTGTTTGCTCGGTCGAACATGTTAGCATGAAACATGGAGCTGGTTATAAGAGTAATGTGGACATCTGCTGCTATTGGTTCTGCCAGTTTGGCTAACAGGGCTAAAAGTTGAGCTTTCTCTTTCTCTTTTCCTCTCTCTCTCTCTCTGTTTCTCTCTTTCTCTATTGAGGACTCTCTCTGTCTTTAACATTTCTTTTTTCTTGCACATACATTAGCACTTGCAAAATGTCGTCTTTCATGTTGCATTTATAGAATTATTGTCTGCAAAGAATGAAATGAAAATTTGAATACGAGAACATCCATTTGTAGAGCTATTTTCTTAAAGAGAAAAGTAAATAGAAAAAGAAGTGATCTTTGCTATTAAGCAGAAAACTTGTTCATTAATTTAAAAAAAAATTGAAAACATGATTTTTTGATCATATTTCGGGGATGTTGAAGGTCTTTGAAAAACCAAATGCAATAACCTCTTCAATGTTTGAGCCGATGGCAGAGAATTTCTTGCATGTGCATCTGCACTTCCAGAATGTCGTCTTTTCGGTTCCATTTATGAAGTTGTTTTCTATGAAAAAAACAAAACATGAAACATTAATTACAAAAAATCCATTTGCAGAGTTATTTTCTTGAAAAAAATAGGAAGAAAGGTTGATAAAAGGAACTGAATTTTTTTTATCAAGCAGATGTCTTCTTCATAAATTTGTTTGAGATGAAAAGAAAATTTGATGTTGATATGTAATTGGAATTAATGCTCGTTGAAAGCTAAATGCAATAATCTGTTCCATGTTTGGGGCAATGATGCTGAATCTGCAACTTAAAACAACAAAATCTTCGTGAGAAATATAAAAAAAACAATGGAATAACCTCTGTAGAATCTTAAATGTGATATAGAGGTAAAAAAAATGTGAATAGTAAGAGTAATACTGTAGATAGCAACTGCGATAATCAGTTCAATTTTTGATGTGATGATACTACTTTCACTGACCTAAGATGACTCAATATAGACAAGAATTATCTGAAAAAAATCTAAATACAGGAATATGATTAATTGCCTTGATTATGACATATGTAAAACTAACAGGAAGCGCTATTGAAACAATCATCTAAAAAATGTAAATAGCAAATACAATAATCTATTCGATATTCGTGTGTCTGGGGTGTTGTTTTCGCTAGAGGATGCCACTCAATATAAATAATACTAAAAGCACTAATAATCTAAAATCTAAAAGCAAAAATGGTAACATCCCCATTGTCTTTTGATGCGAAAAATTGAGTAAAAAATTCGAGAAAAGATGATAAAAACAAAAAATAAAAAACAAAAACAAAAAATGAATTCTTTAAAGACTGTCCTTCACTTTTGTTTTTTTCTACCATTTTTTAATATTTGTACTTGTCAAATAAATCTAGATGAGAAATATCTCAAAAATATCTAAATGCATAAATTGAAGTAAAGGCCTCGATTTGTTTCATGCGTAAAATTGGGTCAAAAACACTTAAGATTATATAAACAGCTATCAGTGTACGACTGTCTTTGTCTTTCATGTTTTTAATTCTTGTTCGTTGCTTTTTCATGTGTAGATTGTGTTAAAAATATTCGAAAGAATCATTTGAAAAAAAGAAATCCGAATGCATAATGACAGGAAAAATAGAGCTAGGATGTTAACTTTCCTGGTTTCAGTAGTTGAAAGATACTGGATGGATTAGAATGCAATCTTTAAAAAAACGTAGAAAAAATCAGTAAGGACATTTCTAATCAATAGGTAACTTTTCTACTTTCACCGATAGAAGAGCGCATGAATGTGCATGGAAATATCAAGAAACATGTAGATACAGGAATAAAAATACTATTCTTGATTCTATAGCTTCCAGGATGAAGAAGAAAAAAAATTAAAAAAGGGAATAACCTCTGGGAAGGCTAGACCCCGATTTTCTTTATGTTGCAAACATTCTATTGTGTGTCTGGACCTCCGCATTAAAATTGTTCAACATTCGATGAGAAATGCCGTGATTTCAATTCAAAACATGGGACATGGTACAGTTGATATATATGTCATGCTGCTTAAAATATGGAAAGATTGTGGCACTTGGACGTTTAGTTTTGAATTGTTGATAATTTCAATAAGAAGACAAAATCATTGGAAGTAATCTCTGCATTTTCAGGGTGACAGTGGTTGAAAATGATAAGTTGACAATGTTCTTGACACGGAATCAATCTGTTCAGGAATGAAAGTTGCTTGTTTTGCAATACGTCCATGTAGGCAGGACAAATTAGCGTTGCGAAGTAGGTTGGTACTAATTGCATATGTCAGTCAATTGTTATTACGATATAATAGATTTCCTCAAATAATGATTTCTTTAAAAATCAATGTCGATTCTTGTATTCATTGCTTTTGATACGGGGGGGGGGATAGGTAATTTGATGCAGAAATTTGTACGTATGAACGTGGAGATATAGGAGGTGTTTGAAGAGTGTACGTGTGTGCATGTCTGCGTTGCAATATATATATATATATATATATATATATATATATATATATATATATATATGTGTGTGTGTGTGTGTGTGTGTGTGTGTATGTGTGTGTGTGTTTGATTGTGGATAAATCTATATCAAATACGTGTGTTTTGAAGCATTACTGTAAATGTTGGGATATGTATATTTCTCTTAATAAATGCATATACATATATATATATATATATATATATATATATATATGTGTGTGTGTGTGTGTATGAATGTATGTTTGTAAATATATGAAGATGTATCTATTTATGTGGTTGTATGTGTGTTACATAACTGTGTATGCGTGTATTATGTGTATGTTAAGTGACAAAAAGGTGCTGATGAGGCGGTATGTATAGTAAATAGTGTTCTTGTATTTAGACCTATAGTGTTTCACATACAATAAGACCCCACTAACAATCTATTTAGCTTAGTCTCAGAGATTTAAAATAAAGTTACCTTTTCACTTGCGTGAGAAATTGAAACAAATGTATCTTAAAATATGAAAGATCAACGAAATAAATATATAAAGGGTGAATAAACGGGGGTGGGGGCAGAAACTGAAATATGAGCAGGGGAGAAATATGGAGAAATAACGGTAATTTGCTATCATTATTATTATTATCAAATAGATGCTAGATACATAAGAAAGGTAGTTGAGAAAAAGACACCGTGAGTGGAAAATGTTTTGTGCTTCCCTGTAGTTGACATAAGTTAATTGACAGTGTGAGGAAGAAATATTTTCCTACCCTATGTCCGTCTCTTTCTCACTTAATTTGGTAATTTTACGAAGCCTGCAATGTTATCATTTTATTTTCTGGTTAACTGACACAAGATTCACTGGTCTTGGAGGAATTAAAGCCTAAGTTCTAAACACTTCATCTTCTACGTCACTTTGTGTCACATTAAGCTGATGTAGTAAACATCAGTGATAACGGCACTACCTTTGCTAATAGAAACATGGCACACTTCTGCCATAGGTGTATTGTGCCAACCACGCAAATGAAGATTTTTTGCTCACATTAAAAAACGGCATTCGGAATCTTGGCTTTTACCTGGGAGTAAACTGAAACCGCTGGTGCAAGCAGGGAATTTGTAACTACATAACCCATCTGATAAATAAACTCCACCCGACACCTTGTAGATATTTACCAGATTAGCCAGCCGGCAATATGGTATTTAATGTATATTATTCAAGTGATGAGGCTACCATTCCCTTTTTTACCAAGGGATTTATCACAGATGGCAACCCATTTTTGCAAGATACTTGAAAAGAACAGAGAAATAAATAAATAACTCTCTCATATGAAGTCAATGTTATTCCATTCGTCGTCAGAAATGGATACCTTTAACATGAACATAATACAAAAACATTTACCAAATCCTAACCAATAGACCATATGAACATAAAGTATGAGAAAAAAATTAAGTTTATCCGTGGAAGTAAGAAAAACCCGGAAGGCAAAAGGCATATCGAGAGAAAGTTAATAAAAAAAGGCAATAAAAAAATGAATTTATGGAAGAGAAAAGCATCTGTCAATAACACTAACGAGAAATCAGTCGGGCTGTCATGTGTTTGCTACTTCGAAAAACGAAATGCTCGAATTGTATAATCTCAGTGGAAGCTTTCAGTGGATAATTGTAACCGAGTCCCCAACGCCACCCGGGATTCCTGACCGCTTTTCAAATGTGAATCGAGAACTGAATAGATGAATGGATAAACGAAGAGAATTTCTCTGGTCGGGAAGTGAGTGAAATGTATGTCAGCTGCAGGGTCCGAGATTTACTATGGCGGGCCCACAGAGTTGATTTGTTAGGATGGGGAATTCGATTTGCTGGCAGAGTAATTGAAGTGACGTTTTGCACAAAGAGAACACTAAGGTTGAAATCTGCAAATCATTTGTGCGTTCAGAATTTGGAGATGACGGTGAAAATAAAGAGTGGAAAGGAAAAAGAGAATTGAGGAGAATGAATTGAACAGGTAAATATGTACGAAGCTGATAAATGATGGGAATGTGGAGAAGAAGAAGAGGAAGCAGAAGAAGAAGAAGAAGAAGAAGAAGAAGAAGAAGAAGAAGAAGAAGAAGAAGAAGAAGAAGAAGAAAAAGAAGAAGAAGAAGATGAAGAACAAGAACAAGAACAAGAAGAAGGAATGTAATAGAGACGAAAAAAAGATTCCATTGTATCAGAAAGAAGAGAAATTTAATACATTGAAGAAAAGCGGGGAAATATTTCAAAGTGGTGGATTACGAAGACGATCAAGAATATGCAACAAAAGACTGAAAATAGATATAAACTCGACGTAAGAATGACTAACTTCATTTTTCAATTTGTTATAGGAAAATGATTGAGAAAAATCTGAAGATGGAGCGAAAAAGAAAAGTTAGAAGCGAGGAAAGATAATGCATAGAAGAAGATGAAAATTATTGAAGCTAGGATACCACTTTGAATAATAAAAACATACAAAGAAGACTGGTTCGAGGAGGGAAAGTAAACGGCAGAATATTGGGTGTCCCGCTGTAATGCAATACTTACCAATCTTACCAACCAGACGATAGAGAGTTAGATCATTTTTAGTAGTCTAAGATGGTTGTGCCAGACTAAGCTTAACTTTGTAAATAACAGAATAGCAGACTCTTCATGATCGAATCTCAAGTTGATTTGTCAACCATTACCGTGAAGCGGATATCTGTGAAAAGAAAAAAAGTTACTAAGACACTGAAATGCAATAGCCGTTGAGGGACGTAATTGGTTCCATATCAAAAACACCAAGTCGGTTTATGGAAAGTAATCGATGCCTATTTTGTCCCTCCCCTCTCAACATTGCAGTTTAGTTCTTAATTCAAAAAAAGTGAAACAATTGAAGAAATTTAACCATCGTCCCTAACTGTCTCTCTCTAATGCGTGTCCCATCATAAGACACACATGTGAACACATATATCAACACAAGATGTGTATCATGATACACACACACACACACACTCAATTACATACTTCCAAGCTAATGGATGATGATCATTTATAATTAAAACATAAGATACCAGTGAGCCCTGCAAAATATTTAACATTCAAATGCATCAAAACTTGTTTTCGAAAGTCAACTCTCCAGGCACTTTAGGCCATTTGCTCTGGCATCCCCCTTCTCCTTTCTCCAATTTGAGAAACAGAAACAGAAACACACGATAAAAATGTTGATGTGTCCCTCTTGCAATTCTCTAGAGAAACTACAAAATTTCAGACCTTGTGTATACATATTTATATCTGAGCATATTTAGGATAACCACCTCTTAGTAACAGCGTTAGTTAGAAGTCAAAATTCATGTACATCTATATCGGTACTGATTCAGATACGTGCTGTATACCCGACACATACCTTTTGGTATGAATCTGCCATCGCTTGCAGACCATAAAAGCGATGGAGGAACAGGAGATACGGATTTAAGTTCATCTCCGAGGATTCATGAGTCGTGAATAGATAGTTTTTTATTTCAAAGAACAAATTCATTCTTATTCAAATGAATATACCATAACTTTTTTTTTCTAAGAGAAAAGGACATAGACTTTGCACATGGTCTTAAGTCTTCAAATAGGATTTAGTCAATTTTTCAAATAGTTATCTGTTACAATCGTAGTTTCAAATCATCTAGGTTGCGTTTGGTCCAAATACGGGTATCGCTGACACTAAACTGGAGCTCCGGATCGTAGTTATCGCTATTTGTTTACAGATCATATTGCATTATCACTTGTTTCAAAATGGAGGCTGATGGGGGACTATTCAATCAAATATTTGTTCTTATTCTTGAATATTTCATTTCATTTGTAAATAACATTTTTGATTGGAGATAATTTTGGTGTAGATATACATGGAATATACGTAAATACTCGGTAGAAGATAAAAAATACGCAGTAACATTTTTCAAATGCCAGAAATACGATAACAATATCTTAGATTCATGGATGAGATAAAGCACGGTCTTTTGGAAACCTGCAGATAGATAGCCTGGCACAGTCACTTAATTGCTAAGACGTTGGGAGAAAGATAGATAAAAGGGATTGATGAAAGAGGGAGAGTGGATAAGAATTCAAAGGGCAGGAGAAAGAAAAATAGATCGTAAGTTTATTTACGTGAGAAACTAAACAAAGCAATGGGGAAATAGAAAGGACAATCATTAGTGACCATTCATATCCGGTATCAGGTGAAAGAAGAGGGTAAGTAAGAGAATTACCGATAGAAGGGAAACACTTCCCTATAAGTAAAAAACGGACCAAAGGTAAGTCATCAGAGCTGACACAACTAGAGTAGGCAGAGAGTTGGTAAAACGGTTGGTCCAAGGGCTAGCTTCCTACCCCTGGCTGTTGGCTGTAGAAGGACAGATTAAACACTCTCCCTCTCTGTCTATAAGCTGTAATTCTTTCCCCCCTCTGTTTCTCTCTGGGTGAGGATTTTGTTTAGATTTTAAGTGAAGATTATCGATGTATATTCGGTCGGAGGAGAAGTATAAGGGTTCGATTTTGAATGTATTTTGAGTCTTTCATTCCCACCCTTGCTGAAGCTGCGGTGCCACCAGAACAGTACATCGTCGGAAAATGTCTCCACACCATTATCCTTCACTCTCATATTTGCTAAACACACCCATTCTGTTATTTTTTTTTTTTGCGATGTCTACTCGATATGCTATCTGCGTACGTTTTGTCTCCTATAATTCCTGATATATTCACCATTACATCTGATATACTTCATTTGTCATCAGAGAAAAAGAGAAAAGAATAAAAGCTTCTATATCTCGTAAGACTCGACCTGTAAACCTCATACGTGATTCAAGGTGTCCTCAGAAGGTGACTTGTACTTTTGATACAAGCATATACAATGAGGTGTGAACACGTGCAGATACATTCATCAGAAAACATTAATTTTCTTTTAGTCATCCGGTAGAAATTGCCTATATGCAATTATGTAACATAATGTCCGACTGATGTAATCTTGAAAAATATCCATTGTATCACTAAATCTAAAATAAGTCCCTCTCATCTATTTAGTGGAATCTGAGAGTGACGTTAATGTTAACTGAAAATAACTGACATTAGGAAGACTTAGCTGAACGGATAAATGAAGAGCACTACTGAAAAATTATGAGAGGCTCGACGTGATTGCTTAATGTTATGTTTTATCGAAACACTATATTTGAGGGGAAGAGCACTAATTATATAAAACTATTTATGTATTTAAATTCAAACACATACAAAATGTTACCAAAAATGTCAGGATTGATCAATTCGGTTATCAGTAAAGTAACCTGGCATTCCCATGTATCACCAAGAAATTTAACACCTCTCTCGATATTACTAAAAGAAACACGATTTCGAGTATCACTTATATATATATATATATATATATATATATATATATATATATATATATATATATATATATATATATATATATAGGAGTGTGTGTGTGTGTGTGTGTATGTTCGTGTGTGTGTGTTCAATGCCAAAAAAGTGAACGAAAGGACAAACGTAATCGTAAATAATAAAATAAATATGAATTTATACATGATGCATTTAATCAAACTAGATCCTCCAGATACCCGATATCAACTCTCTTTATATCCTGGATAAAATATCTCAAAGCTCTTTGTGTCGACTTGTTGAAAAAAAAAGAAGAAAATTGTACCCTTAATCGAGAATTAAAATAAAACAAACGCTAGTAAATCACTCCAATACATAGGAAACAAAAATGATAAGTCCTTTTGAGACTATAAATAAAGAACGTTCCATCGATTTAGAAATATCTGTGCTACTTTTGCGTGACAGAAAACCGTGTTTCACTTCCTGTAGTCAAACAATAAGCATCAATGCTTTTGTCCGGGCTTTCAGCTTATGTCAGATGACATCTTATCAAAATACTTTTAATACCACCAACTGAGAAGTCAGGCGAACATAACAGTCGCATTTATAACATCTACAGAAATTTCTGAATACATACTTTGTGGATAATCGATATATATTTCATTATCAAACCTAGGATATGTTTAGTGTCAGTTGCAGAGGAAAACATACTTTAAAAAATAATTCACAGAGTTATACATAAAAGTGACAAGTGAATTATAATACTAGTGAAGGATAACAATCAAACAACGACCGTTGGAGCTTTTCCTGGGGTTTAAATGATATCCTGCATTTCTAAAAATGTTATTCGTTATGCTTATGATCGAGTTTTTTAATTTGTTTTATTATTTCTTTCAGCAATTTCAAACTGTTTTGTGAAGTATATGTCTGTCTGCAACAGAATCATCCATTTCGAATATCTGGAGAAACGAATGGACAGCCTTGATATAATTTGGCAACCAATAATAACAATAACATATGCCGATTATGATGATATGTGTTCATGTATTACGTGAATGCTAGTTCAAAAAAAGTTCAATGTCATCAGTACTGTGTTTATAAAATGAGTAATGATTTTTTTCTGTCGGTTCATCACATATTGTACATTTTGTTTCACTTGAAAGAAGGATTTTCAAATCAGCACTTTGGAGATATTCTTTTCAAACCTTTTATAACCATCTAGAAATTCCAACTACGCTTATCTATTTTTTGGGCTGACATACATTGCAAAATTATTGGCCAGCTTAGATTAGCTGCATTGCGGTCAGCAAAGTTTCGGGAGATGGGCAAAGGTCGGTTTTTTTTAACGATATTGATTGCATTTCGATTTTTCTAATCTTCTTTTTAATATTATAAAACTTTGTAATTTTATTTGATTTTCTTTTATTTCATGAACTCATTTTGTTTATCTATCAATATGAGTTACTATTTGTTCAGATCATAAAGCAATG
The DNA here is from genome assembly GCA_963457665.1 of Thysanoteuthis rhombus. Classification (NCBI taxonomy): domain Eukaryota; kingdom Metazoa; phylum Mollusca; class Cephalopoda; order Oegopsida; family Thysanoteuthidae; genus Thysanoteuthis; species Thysanoteuthis major. Next base: position 43,131,987 of record OY735206.1, read on the forward strand.
AAAACACCAAACCAAAACATTGCAACGGTGAGAAAACTGAGGAATTCGTTCCACGAAAGAGATATCGAACCAAGAAGGGTTGGAGTCTTCAACAGAGCAAGGTCAACCTTCAAGAAGAAAAAAATTCCATGAGCTCTAAAAAGAAAGATATACAACCTATGAATGTTCCACATTGCCATGTATGGAACTGAAACATGTAACTCAAGTGAGAGACTCATTATCAAACTGAGAATCATCTGATGACATGACAAAATCATGCTCAACATCACACAAAGAGGACACAAGGTAGCACAAGCACAGTACATTAAGGAAAAACGAAAGTCTGAGACATCAGGAATCCATTGAAAAATCAAATGGCAATGGGCTGGTCATGTTGCCAGAACGTCAAACAACCGATGGGTGTCCCAACACAACATGGAGCCACAAAGATCAAATACCAAAGCGGGGCCGACAAAATACGAGATGAAGTACTTGCTCTGCAATGCCCACGATCGAGAGGTCTGGCTAATCCTAGGGAAGGTCTACTTCCAACGACGGACGATGAAAAACTGATGATGATGATGATCTACTGAGGACATAATGTGCATTACAAAAATCTCGACATTACGAAACCCTAAAGACGAGAGAGTATATCATGGAATCACTAAACTTTAGTTTGAGTCTAGACTTGGCAATCATAAAGCCTTTTTCACAAAATGATATAAACGCAAGGAGACTACACACTTAATCTCTCATTGGAAGATGATTGGAAAGAAAAGTAAATCCGTGTATCAGCTGAAGGTAAGTAAAAAAAGGCTGATATTTGTAACAGTGTACTCAGAATGTGACCTGTATCTAGAGAAAAAAAAAAGAATAATGAAATATAAAAACTGTAAAAAGCTATCAAGTTCATGGTCGAAGCTATGTGTGCACCGTGGATATAAACATTTTTTTCTATTAAAATATCAAGTGATGACGATCAGCTGTTTAAGCACAGATTGAAAACAGAGTAATTTAACAATTATTCCTTTTCTGTCTGTCCTTCCTTCTCTTTCCACCTCTCTCTCTCTCTCTCTCTCTCTATATATATATATATATATATATATATAATTCACAGACAGCTGTTTCGTTGTATTACAACTCTTCAGTGTGGCTATAGACTTCCCATTATTTCATCCAGTACCTTGAGGCAGGATTGAGACCTCCATATCAGACCCAGAAGCCGTTATCCTACCTCTGAACTATGGAACTGGACAATCAGGCTGAATTTAAGCGATATATTCATTTTAGGTCAAATTCCCCGCCCACAGTGCTTTATTCCTAAGGAAGAGCATTGCATAAGCTTGCAATAAAAGAGTTACCTCACTTAAAGAGTGTTCAACCCTGAATGGAGGAGCGTTGATAATTGTTTCATCTACTGACAGCTGTTTTGTTGTATTACGTTATCCTCATCATTTCGATAAGAGGTTCAAATTCCTTTGCAACTTTCATGTAACAGTTTCGAAATAGAAACGGTGCATTAACTAAATGAAAATTCAATGATATTATATCTCTGTTTGACTACTTTTTGTGAACATTGTATACATGTGCATACATCAGAATATAAGTTTTGTATCTTTTGCCTGGTTAGTATTATAGATACTGGGAGCATCTAACGGATTCAACGTCAGACGCACATTGTCATAAAACATGTCAGGTATGAGAATCGTTAGGTAACCCTTTGATCATAAACGGTTCTTAATGGGACTTTCATATCACACTGTCGTTTATTACGACTGACGCTTACTGCTTCTGGTCTCAAACTATCTCTAGGTACGATATTGAAGAGATATACTTCAAAGTATGCAATCATATCTAATAGACGCCTGGCGTGAATCGATGATTAGGAGACTGGCTTTGAAGGCAATTGCATGTTCTGGTGAGTTTTATGGTTATTAGGTACCTGCACTACGTAAAGAGCATCTGCAATGGTCGTATAGAAACGTGTTAACTAGTGACTTCAATCATCCCTTGGTGCCCAAAATTCAATTTGGGTAAGTGATTATGTACATTTGAATAAGAAAAATAGGAACGATGGGCTTTGAAGTATGTCATCGATGTTGGCATGCATAGTACGATATTATATTTCCATACGTTATTCAAAATATACATGTATAACATATTCGATTTTCTTCAAGGTGCATTTTCATTCTGATGTATTTCATCTTACCGTTTAGGTTAGTATCTTATCTGACTTTCCTCTGGCACACGTTTAATCAAATTATATATATCTATCCATCTATCTATCTATCTCTCTGTCTGTCTGTCTGTCTGTCTGTCTCTCTCTCTCTCTCTCTCTATATATATATATATATATATATATACATATATATGTATGTATATATAAACGCATTTCTTTCAAACAACAAACATTTATATCTCCACAGAATGTCCTCCATTTTCAAGTTTTATATACCAACGCCCTCAATTCAATTACATAGATTGAGTATTTCATAAGAGTGAGCACCGACAAATATTGTGAGTGCAGGGTTATGAATGCACACAAACACACTCACAAACACGCGCACGAACACACATTATATATATATATATATATATATATATATATATATATATATATATATATATATATAGCCACACTGAAGAGATGTAATACATCGAAACAGCTGTCCGTGGATGACACAATATGTACATATATATATATATATATATATATATATATATATATACACACGCACACACACACACACTCACACACACACACACATATATATATATATATATATATATATATATATATATATATATGTATATATATATATATGATCATCATTATAGATAATTTCGTTACAAGGGTTGTCACCCAGGTCGGGGAAGGATTGCTTTAGTGCAAAATTCTCCGGAACGCACGATGAAAATTTGATTCAGTCACTGTCTCCACCATTTGAACTGAGAATTCGCAAATCATATACCAGTGGAGTGGGATAACGATAGGTGGTCCTTGAGGCACAGTTTTTTTCTTCAAAAGCCACGTTTTCTAGTGTGATAGCAAAGCAGACTGAAGAGCTCTGTCACATCTTTGACATCATTTCTGTTGATTATTCACGTTGTTATAGAGTTTGAGCTCAGAACCAGTATGCTCAGCAAAGAATGCAGCCCTCGTAGACAATATTGTGTGTTTTTTCTATTTCGTAGTCCGTTAATGGTCTTAGAAGAAGTTTACGTATCAGTACTTACAGGTGATCTTTCTACCTTTCCCCATAATTTCATGGTTGATAATGTTAACATTCATCCCGAGATATATTAAGCAAATACTGACTGTTAAGTTTATCTATTTTTGTTTCCCCATTAAAGCACCTACCATAAGCAGTCTAATTGTAATCTACTAGCTGGAATGCCTACCGTTAAAAACAGTAAAGAATTTCTGTGAAATAGAATGATTGCTTGTATAGGTGTCAATTCATATAGGAACAACGTACGTTATTATTCATTTCATTTTGCTTTATTTGAAATGAATAGACTACAAAGGAAGATTGGTTTCATTCTAATGTATTCATTTATTATGAGAAAAAACTTATAGAAGAAATGTCATTTCTTTGTAAAAAAAAAGAATGTTAACATCGACTGATACTGCTTTCAATATTTTGTATGCTCTCAACGTGAACATATTCTCTCACAAAACAAAGCATGAATGTTTGTTAATGATCAATAGCAAATATCGCCAATGGTTAGAAATACCTAAAAAACGATACGGGCCGTTTTGTCGAAGTCAACCATTTTTTTTTTATGCTGAGGACCTGCAAAAAAAAAAGGAGATAATAATGAATTGATAGTTATTGTTCAATCGAATTTTTGTTTGAAATGTGTAATAAATTCTTCTCATACACTTATTTCAAAATTAACAAGACTGTTCAGTATTTGGATAATCAAATAGCCTTGGTGTCCTTTACAGTAGGGGCAGAAAGAGAGAGAGAGAAAGAGAGAGAGAGAGAGAGAAGGGGGGAAAGTGATAGTACATTCAGCAGTAATACCATTCTATCAGCAAGCGAATCGCAACTAAAAAATCAACTCAGCCATATTAGAGATGGGTCCTGAAAAAAATACACCATTGGCAATTTTTGCATTAAAAAATTGGAGCATTTCACGTAGAAAAACAAAATAAAACCCTAAAAAATTGAACAAAAACAAAAACAACACAAAAAATAAGACTTGAATTAGTGGGAAAGATATTTCACAGAAAATTGAAAATTGTAGTATCATCAATAAGTAACATGAAGTACAATGAATATTCAATACTAACCATTGAATGATTCGGCGAATATTTCTTGTCCAAAAAATGACAATTTGGCGGTCATGTAAAGCCATAGATACAGCTAAAAAATACAAAAAAAAAAACAAAACAAAAAAAACCCCCAAAACAAACAATGACATCGAGCCATACCAGAATGATAGCAAGCAGCGGGTTTGCATCAAACAGTCGTTAGAATTCAATAATTTGAATTCATTAACTTTATTTCGTCTCGTTCAGCTGTTCCCGGACAATGTTTTCCCACGCTAAGATATCTCAATTTCCCTAGCGAGACTAGAAAAGGCACTTTATCCAAGCGGACTTTTGAAAAGGCAAGCGTCTGTTATCATCATTGAGGTCTGGTTTTTGATTTTATATCTTGGCATTTTCGTGTGTCAAATGATGTATTCTTTTCCTCGCGTGAGAAAAGAAAGCTTTCAGCTTGAATGATATCACATGACTTTGTTCAGTCAAAGGTAGCGTAGCCTTCTGTTAGAGTGATTTAGCAAATATTCTCGAAAAATCAGTTTTGGTTTCGATTCTGAGTCAGTAATACCTCGGCTCACTATTTACTTAGCTTCTATGGGTTGGATAGGCAAGATGGCACTGATTGAGATGTTGTCTATCTTCTTTCTTATTGGCCATAAATGAGTTTTATCGTCAGTGGAATCAAGTGGTGGTGATTAACGAATATGTGATATGTCTCTAAGCTGTTCTTTTCATCGTATTCTCTCTCCTTTTCCGTTGGGGTTACGTTTTTCTTAACCTTCCCCTCTTTCTATTAAAACAACTATTGTCTTTTGAAAAGAAGTTGGTGGACAATAACCTCTCAAGATTATCCTGGAACGAGAAACTTAACATTCTCCTGTGTAGAATCTTGGCAGGAAGACTGAATCATATGTGAAAAGCATACAGATTTGAAGAGAATTGTCGCCAGTTTTCGTATGAACTTAAGCGCACTCATTTTTGAAGATCAAGATAAACGACTCTAAGGAAGATATCTTGCATTTATGATTAAGGATTTGTGAATTGATCCATCCTAAAATGTGATCACTGATCCAATGGCCGATTGCCTACTCTTTTTCAAAGTTACATTGGAAGGTAGCTGACAATCCAAAGCGAATTCTTAGATCTGTCCCCAAATTTAGTCACTTGTTGTCTCCTCTGTGACTCACTGCTCGGTGACATGTTTTCGAAATTCAACGAGAGATTTTAAAGATATCTTGTGGGCAAATAGGAACAAAAATGAAAAAAAAACAAAACAAAACAGAAAAGACAAAACACAAACAAACAAACAAAAGCAATGCAAAATATCTAGCTCTTTTTTTTCCATATTTTCTCGTATTTGCACTTGCCTGTCGACGCTATATCCCTGGGAGTTTTTAAAAGAAATTCAATGACATTCTGTAAAAAAGTAAGGTACATCGTTAGGGGAAAAAAAGCATTGAAATTTGATCAAGGTATTTGATTGAAGGATATCTTGGCGTTTGCTTTTTGTAAATTCCTGTATTCGCTCCTCTCTGTCATCTCTAAAATGTTCTCAAGTTGGTGCATGAGAAGGCAATAGGCTACGGGAGAAGTTATTAAATTTTGAGACAGATCAATGAACAATGTACAAGGACCATTTTGAATTTCGAAATAGCTGTCCTTAAACTTCATAGAAAAACTGGCAACATTTTTCTTAATTTGGATTGTTTTTAGATATGATTAAACACGGTCGTCAAGATTGTTCATTCAAATCATATAACTCAAAAAATGTGCCAGGTACCCATGCTCTATCAGCACTTCAAGTGAAATTAACTCGCAGATTGACCTGTTTGTATGCAATGCAATATAGCTATCCACGCTCTTATTAATAATTTCCACATTTACTATATTGCGAAGTGAGAATAACACTATCTTTTCTGTAGTTCAATCTAAAAATCGGATTATTCATTTGTAGCCATTCCCAGCCAGTTTCAGCTTTTTTGTAGCTAACCCAAAGATTTTAAAAACTATCTGAACATTATGTCCAAATATTTATCTATTCTTAGCTTTGATATCGATCCTAATTGCCGACAATGTAGATTCGATACCCTCTTTTTTATTGAAGTACAATCCTTGACATTTTCCCGTAATCCCATCCCCCAAGTTTTGTGTTAATAGGTTTTCCTGTTATTCTACACAAAACTTCACTCCGTTTAGTTCTAAATCAGTTGATGGTCTATTTACTCCCAAATTTGACCATTTTTGGGTGTAGTCTGACTGAAGTAATCTGCAAAAAATCTAAATTTAGTCCGACCCCAATCACTACAATACTTTGATTATCTTGAGTCTTTTTATGGTCGGTGAGTATGTAAGGACAGAAAGAATTTCGGGGATAGAAATAAGATTATCAAAATTGAAAGAAATTTTTGGATAAAATAGAGAAATTGTACCTAGCTATGTTTTTCACCCGGCCTCCACAATTCATTATCGTAGCCTGTTCTTTTTGCTTTTACACCGGTCAAAAATTGAGAGAGTTCCCACAAATATGGAATTCTACACATATTCCTAAAGTTGTGAAATATCTTAGAAGAATTGCTATCGTTCTTTAAGATACCAAAAATATAACAGCGAATCGTCATTCTGAAAAAGTTGTAACGGGTAATTAAATTTCTGATTGTAAATGAATCGTTTCAGGCCCTGCTACCAACTTCCAAAACAAAATCATAAACAAAATATTCGAGGCAACTCTCTATATTCCCGCTCTCTGTGTTTAGGCACTTGAAGAGGCAGCATCCAAAATCAGATGTTGGGATAGGAAATAAGAAACCATTGCACCTATCTGCAATGCCAAATAATAGTTAGAATGTCTCAAGACACCAGTGTCTGCATATTTGCTCATGAATATCACAGCTACTCATTGAAGCAAAAATGTTTATTTGATGCAGATCTGAAAGTCCGCATCTGAAGGGCCTGGTTAGATCTTTGGGGAGTCCACATATCAACAAGTTACCACTGGTGGGCTATTTGGTCGACACTGTTTATTTTTTGGAGAGAGACCAGCTTTATTTAAGCGGACGAACGAAGCAAGCATAATGAAATTTGACGCGAAAATAATCTCTTGGGAACAGACAATTGGAAGCGTTGAAATATGAACAGGTCGACACCTGCTTTTCTTTATGCGATGATTTTGAACAATTAGATGAAACCTTGTGCAAACCGGAGCAATTTGCCAACAGACATTCGTTCGTCGACTGCATATGTGTACAGACCTCACTTGTTCATTAGATTGCACATCACCTATACACAGTGGCTGAGAAAAATGTTGCGTTCTTTCTCTCAAAAGTCCTGATCTAATTTCTTTTTATTTAGACGGATATGTCTTGAGGCATTCTTTTTACCTCATTAGGAGAAGCCCTATTTTCTACGTAATGGTTTGCAGGCTAATCGTGGACATCCTTTACAGTGAGTTCGATCCTCACCGATTGCTCGGATTCCTTTATCGAATCTGATTGCCTGTATTTACTTAACCTCATGGTAAACAGTATTTTGAAAACAATTTTTTACCAAATTAAAAAATATAAATTCAACAGCAATTATTTTAAACTCATTGATTGTAATTTAAAAGCACAGTATATTATACGATTTTAGGAACAATTCTTTCATTGAATTATATTGTGTCAAACCTTTCACAATAGACATGTGAGGATCTTTGTGATATGCATTGCACCGTAACGGTACTCGTTATAATGGCACTATTTAATGACATACAAGAACTAACGACACATTTATTTTTAGTTTCTCAGTAGACTACTAGAAATGAGAGAACAGCTTTTTTAATTTTTGACCTGTTACCTGTGACTAGGGCGTGTGAAAGGAGGATAAAAAGTAAATTTGCCTGTATTTTTTGTTCCTCGTTATTAATACTCTCTATATAAAATCCACCTGTTATAAAAAACAATTCATTATAAACAGCACTTGACTAACTAGCAATGCCGAAATGACTGACGTTTACTCTATTATTGTTATGATTTCATGAACTCTTCACACTAGTAATCTATGTTTTTTTTACTGAATTTTGTCCACCACGCAGTTAATCCTTCATAGTGTTTTCTGAGGTTGTGGATCAACTTTTGAGATCATTTTTACATACATTAATCGTTTTGCTATTCGTAGTTTTGATCGATATGTTTAGGATAGTGCACTTCCAACTGATTTCCTACCGCTGTCTGGAGTTCTAAGCTCAAATATCATTATTTTACTATGAATTATTCAGAGTAGTATCTCATTTTTGTTTGGTAAGATCAAGTATTGCCATTATTCTATGAATTGTTTAGATTAATTTCAACGTTATATATATATATATATATATATATATATATATATATATATATATATACACACACACACACATATATATATATATATATATATATATATATATATATATATATATATATATATAATCTATATTCAGCCAGTGCACTCTGTTATTCCTGGCTTTGTTTGAAGTTCTGCCGTCAAATATTGCCATTATCGTATGAATAATTCTGACTACTTTCACTATCCTTGCTGTTTTTCATATAACACACCGACCTATTGATTCTTTGGTGGTCTTTTCTAGGCTTACATTGCAACTGATAATCTTGGGATCTTGTCCAAATCTTTTTCGGTAAATTTCGTCGCCGTTACAAATTAGAACATTACACAGACCCGATAGTGAAGTACTTTAAGAAAGAAAAATTGAAAGGGAGAAATTGATCAAAACGATGATAGTCGAGGGTTCAATTCCTGTCCAAGGTAAAGAGGCAGAATACAAAGCTTGGTGGTTTAACAGAACGATATCAGAATGAGTTTTGAGTTTTGAATTCCACACGATACAGCAACAGATATGTTGTAATAAAAAAATATCACAAATAATCGAATGGTCCAAAAGTATCTGAGTATTATAATACGAGCGTTGCTCTCAGAAATCCCAATTCATTTGCAGGGTGAATTGTTATTTCTCTTCTAATTCTTGAAAAGTGTAATCTTGTCCATATTCATTGTAAATTCGGAGATTCAGAAATGAGAACTTTACAAGAATAAAAAAACTTCTCGTCCCAGAAATACCAAAAAACAAAAACAAAACAAAACAACAACAACAACAACAACAACAAAACAAGCAATATACGCCCTGTATGTGTATGGTTGGCAGGGGTAGTAGCATGGTTCAAAAATCCCCATTGGCAATTCTAACCTGAAAGAATTTGAAGAGAGCTATGCCCCCTTTGATGTGCTCAAAACAATAACGATCCTCGTGTCAATGAGTGGTGCCATAACGTATAAGTATGTTTTTCATATCAGATTATCTCAACATAAGAACCATCAATGTGGAGATTTTGTCGATAGAGTATATATCCTGGGATAGTTCTTTACCTGTCTTCTTTGCACCAGTCCTGGGAATTCATTGTTAATAAGCGTGAGAATTACAGTTATTCTCATTTTTTCAACGTTTTTCCAATGTTTTCTATTTTCAATCAACCAAGATTTAGTTTATGTATACCCTGCTTTTTTAATGTTCTCTTTACGCCAGAAAGTGAAGAAAAGTGAACAGGAATTGCGTCCCGATTTTTTCACTAAAATGTGTCATAAAGTCAGTGCACACTCTCTTCTGTTTCTCCTTCATCCCTATCTCTTCTGTCCCCCCACTACCATTCCCACAAACAACTCATATGAATTGAAATTAATTGTTAGCTGCTATACGCCATTTGGGCTAACGAAAAGAAATATACACAAGAACACAAATTTTGGATAACAGGGACGACTCATATTTCGCTCTTTCTTCACTGCTTCTAACCGAAATCAGTATCGATCAACTGGGACGAGAAAACAGTATCTCAGGTGATAGAATATCCAAATGTCGAAGTGTTTAATCTAATCCAGCATGCATGATTCTATTTGCGTATCTTATTACGCTTAATTCTATTTTATTTACCAATTTTTCGTATTTACGTTCTGCAGTCAATAGTTTATAGGTCTTGCTCTCCAATCCTGCATAACAATATTATTTTGCTGTTATATGTACCACATATCCATTATAACACATTTGTCTAGAGAGTTTGCTTCTATAAGCAAAGAAAAGTCTTCACTCATGTTAGATTTAAGGCAAATTTATCTTATTTTTCGCAAAGTCGAAATATCCGTCACCGTATCCCAAATTTACAATGGGCTATTCCTTCGATGTTGCCACCGTTGTTATTTGATATTACCAGTTACATATAGAATAAGTATTCTATCCACCAGCAAAGCATGAATTCGTTTTTAAGCACTGAATCACTTATTCGGCTTTCAATGAACAGCATAGACATTTTAGCCAGACTCTAGCAAAACTAATTTAACGTCAAAAGTAACATACTTCAATCTTAAATCATCAAATTTCACTTGCAAGCGATAGGATTATTCCCGGGAGTTGTATCCATTACTTTGTGGACGACGATAGACATGGCTTGGATTGAATCAATGGTCATATAGTAATTGCATTCTTGAAATAATGATAATACATAAGTTTTATTTCTACCAAGACCAAGATAGTAGTATTCATCATCAACCGTCTTTTAACGTCTATTGTTGGACATACACCTTCCTTGGGATCCACCACATTTCTCTATCGTGATCGTCACAGAGCCAATGTTTTTTGAAATTGTCTAGTTCATCTCTCCATCTTGTGTTCTTTCGGCCTCGGTTTCTCATGTGATCTCTGGGGATCCATGTTGTGAGTCGTGATGTTCATCGGTTGTTTCTCATTTTCGCAACATGACCAGCCCATTGCCATTTGAGTTTTCTTATGGAATTCATGATTTCTCTGACCCTCCTTTTCTTTCTGATACATTGCACTGCCTTGTGATTTCTCCATGTGGGGTTGAGAATGATTTTCTCATGTGTGCATTGCATGCTTCTCAGTTTACAGGTTTCTTTCTTAGTTAGGTTCCATGTTTCTGCTTAATAAGTGGCTATCGAGAGGATGCATTGGTCGTACACCCTTCCTTTTAAGATTATTGGGATCGTCTTGTTTTTTAAGGTTTAGCTTGCTTTGCCAAAAGCTTGCCATCCTAGGATGATCATCCGCTTGATTTCATCTTCTTCTGTAGTATAAGGGTGGTAAAGGGTAACAGCAGCCCTACTGTGCTTGCTGAAGTATATAATAATATTTTTTGAATTCATTTTATATTTTCTCATACGCTAAATGCATCATGGGCGTATTCTTATCAGCTTTCTCAATATATATATATATATATATATATATATATATATATATATATATATATAAGAATTGTGTTATATTATATAGGAATTGGACCTGTTGTAAAGCTCAACGGTGAGAGTATCGGTACGTTGAAACAGCTATGCCATAAGTAGTATGTTTGATCCCTGCAGCAGCTCAAGTTAAAAAAAAAATGTTTATTTTACTTATGCTGTCTAGGACGAATGATACATCAACCATGTAATGACAGGAAAACTTTTGAAGTAAGAGTTTCTATATAATATAACGCAATTTATAATCATTTTGTCGGATCATATATATATATATATATATATATATATATATATATATATATATATCCAATATAAATCCTTTCCACGATATCACCGGATGCACTTATTTAATATTCCAACATTACCATAATAATCCTCACAATCTTTATATTTTTGGTGGTTCTGTTTTGAATATTCTTTTTTTAGCCAAGATGTGGAATCCAATTGATGTGATTTACTATGCTGTTTGACGTACTGGGTATTAATTCATTTCTTTTGCCTGTTTTTTCTTTCGATAATTCTCCAATATTTTACTGTTCAATATCCATTTTCGTTCGCTATCTCTGTTTCTTTCTCACATTGCACATCATTTTCGAATCGAATGTAATCAAGCCATTCAGTTGGATTCTTATCAAGCATTGTATATGATATGCATCCATCCTGTTATAAAATATCCAAATAGTCCATCATCATCATCATCATCATCATCATCATCATCATCATCATCATCATCATCATCATCATTCTTTTAACGTCCTTCGTTGGACATAGTCATTTTTGAGGATCTTGGGCGTTGCGGAGCCAGTACTTCCTGAATTTGTCCATGTCGTGGCTCCATCTCATTGTCCACCGGCTTTTGTTGTGCATGTGATCTCTGGGGATCCATGTCCTGAGTTGCAATGTCCATCAGTTATCTACCATTCTTGAAACATGGCCATCTTATTGCCATTGATATTTTCAATGAATCCTATTAAGTCTCTGACTTCTGTTTTCTCCCGGATGTATTGTGCTGCCTTGTGGTCATTCCTAGTGAGGTTTAGCATAATCCTTTCATGTGCACGTAGTATGGTTCTCAATTTGCAGATCCGTCTCCCAGGTAGGTTCCATGTTTCAGCTCAATAAGTAATTGTTGGGAAGATACATCTGTTGCACACAGTTTTTTTTTTAATAAAGATTAATGGCATTTTCTTGTTCTTAAAGGTTGAGTTGAGTTGAGCCTGCTCTGCCAGAGGGTTGCCTTCCTAGGGTCATTTTACACTTGATTTCTTCTTCTTTTGGAGATTCGTTGTCTTAGGTAGATGTACAAACTTTTCACAAAAATTATCACCTATGGAATCACAAAAAATTACTAGATGAAAACCAACCATGGTAGCAAGCTGGCTTTAGAAGAAGCTACTTGACTATGGACCACCTGAATTCGATAAATCAGCTGAAAGAAAAAGCAGCAGAATATAAATTACCACTCGCTGTAGCATTTATCGACTTTCGACTCAGTGGAAATCCCTAGGGTCATCGAGACAATCATTCGACAAGGTGAACATCCAATATATATCAAAATGCTGAAACAAATATATAATCACAGCTGGTCCTTAATCAGGCTGCATAAAGACTTATAGCGCTTTTGGCTCCAAAAAGGGAGAAGAAAAGGTGATACCAGCTCACCCAAACTCTTCTCTGTCTGCCTCGAGATGATATTCAGAAGACTTGACTTGGGGAGTTTAGGAATCAGAATAGACAGCGATTATCTGGGTAACCTCCGATTTGCCGGCGACATCGTCCTTTTCTCATAGATCCTACACGACCTCCTAGTAATGCTAAATGAACGAGATGAGGGGAGAAAGAAAGTTGGCTTACACATGAATTTCAGCAAGATGAAGATCATGTGAAACAACCACATCAGAAATAAAAACATGAAAAGTGAGGACACAGAACTAGAGAAAGTAGATCATTGCATCTACCAATTATTCAAGTGTCACCCTAATGACTAGAACAGGCTGCAAGTTCAAGGAAGCAATCAAGCACCAATATTACCCGTACCTTGAAATAGACAATTTCAGACTAACTGCAGTAGACTCAACCCATGCAAATACATTTGTGATTCAGTTCAACATTCCTTGACTAAACTGCTGGACGTTTTTTTTTTAAAGACATGACCTGCTCCTAAATAGCTATGCACCTGAAATGGAAGCAGGGTTTAAGTATTCTTTGGGGACATTTCAAAGGTGATCTACAACAATAGAATTGTCAGAAAAGAACCAAATCTTATGAACAATCTTCATTAGAAGACCTTGACTAAAATCTTCACTCATTGGCTCAAAGCGGCTGATAAATTTTTAATCCATCTCTAATTTCATGATTTGCAATATTATCTCGAATGCTGAGTTCGAAATATTTTAACCCAGGAGTCCGGGTTGAGATTAAAGTGAAGATGAGCTATCTAAATATCCGAACTGCTACTTTTTTCCAAGACAAGAATGAAGTTCAAATGATAATATAACCTGGAAGCAGTTGAAGTAATATCTTGAAATTCATTGACTTCAGATGTTCTCAGCTTTGGGTGCACAGTACCATCCTTCTCCAAGTGATTGACATGATTGGACGTAATCAAACTCACAGGTGATGATGACCTTTAACAGGGGATAATGTTTTGAATATCAACAGAATTAGTGCATATTCGAGACTGGGCTATTCGTGGTCTGATATTAGAAGAGATCAATAAACAATTAAGTCGGAATAAGTATGTGCTATTTCTGTGTCTATTCCTTGATAGGGACAGTAACCTTAGTAATCGTCATTATCCAATAGACAAAGACCCAGAATCCGTTGTTAAGTGGATCAAACAAGAATATCTGAGATTCTTTCCCTTTTTCTTTTCTTTTGTCAGAGTCATGTCAGTATATACAAGATACTGTCAGGTTGACATTTTGATAGGTAGCAAATACAAACTGGTTGAACGTGTGAATGAATTAATCACTCACAGTTTTTGGTAGCTTTTCATTACATCGCCATCTTTTTTTTAACGAATATTCCGAAGTTCCATTATTTGAAAAAATGTGTACTATGAAGAAAAAACTGTGCTAATTTCCTGTTGAACTTTTATCTTTTGTTGCATGGCACTAGATAAGAAGTCTTCATGTAATTAAGCAAAGCATGTTATACTTTTCTCTCTGTAGTCTTTATATTTTAATTTGTTAACTAAGATGTAATGATAAGGATTTTGACAATACTAAATTGATTCTACTAAGAAAAGAACTTCTTTACACTCTATTAACGATAAGTGTTTTCTGTAAACGATGGTAACGTTTAACACAGAGATTATTGTTTCAGTTCCTAAACTAAATAAGCATACGAAGATTATATTGAATTTCCTTGGTTCATACAGGATTGCACGATTTTCTTTGAGAACAACCAAACTCATTTTGCATTTTGGAAGTTTTACTGATATAGGAATTGAATTATGAGGAATGACATCTGGGCCAGGTCTGAAACATCAAACTGAGGTGATGAAAGCACTCTTTCAATGAATGGTAGGCCTGGACAAATATTCCTAGGTACTTGAATTTTACGTGCTGCTTTGGCTTATTTAGTTGGTTGAATTGATGCATGTTTCTTCCTGTACACGGTGTTAGGAATACGAGGATAGATGGAAAGCAGACCTTCAAATCCTGGCTTTCCAGGTAGGTAGTTTGGGCTCAGTAGGTCTGTTATTGAAGTTGGGGTAACCAAGTACTTCAAATCTGTGCTTCGATTAGGCATTTTAGTGGATTGGCTTTTGTTCTTGTGGTTTTTGATGTATAAACCAAGAAAAAAAAGATTTGGAATGCTGATTTTCCACGCAAATAAAACTGGCTCACTAGGGTACTTGTAGCGATACATTCTCATATTCTAATTTCTGCATTGATTCGTTTTGTGATGCTAGATCATTGCGTATTTGTCCGTGGGGTATATTGCTTGTATTCGAGCCGAAAAAAGAGTAGAATTTTGAATGCAGATTTTCGAGGCAGATAATCTTACTTTATTTGGGACTTACTTCAACAAAGTCTTCCTAATCAATTTTCCCTTCAGTCTAGTGCTATGCTACTATGTTTTTTCTGTCTGTCTGTCTATATCTGTGTCCTGTCTCTCTCTCCCTATATATATATATATATATATATATATATATATATATATATATATATATATATATATATATATATATATATATATATATATATTGCACTATCATTGCAGTCAAAAATATTCGTTTAATTTCCTTTTTTTCAGAGATTTTCAACACACAAGTTACATAAAAAAATCCATCCGAACCAATTTTATGTTTTGTTTTTTTGAAAAATTCTAAATATAATACTTCCGCACTATAATGCTTTTGCATTAATTTTCTTTTATCTACTCCACACATTCATACATTTACTCTCTATAGATAAACATACACACGTTATAGTAACCAAAACAAGGTTAATTATACATTCTCAAATATATCACTTATTAGTTTGAAAATGGTCATTCTTATTCCAACAGTAGTTCCAGCTGATGAAATCATTCTTTGTGTTGTCTGTGTTCCTCCACAAAGGTTTTTACTCATCCATTCAATTCTACCCGTCTGTGCCAACCAGTGAACGACAGAACAGAGAAAATAAACATTACCAGAAAGAATCCTATTTTTCTTCATGTATGGTATTCCTGAACAAAACCGTCTAATTGATTTGTCATAACGTTTTGGGAACCAAACAGTAAGAAATTTTAATTGATTCAAATCGTGTAAATCACACACACACACACACACACACACACAAACACACACACACACACACACACACACACACTTATATATATATATATATATATATATGTATATATATATATATATATATATATATATATATATATATATATATATATATGTATATATATATATATATATATATATGGCTTCGTAGCAATTATTAGAATATTTTTTGAAAATATATACTAATTCATTCCAGTGGAAAAAAAATTCATGGATATATGTGAAATTCTATGAGATTTCTTCTCAAGTAAGAAAAAAAGACACTGAAATCATTCTAATGGAATAGTCTCTTGAATCAAATGCTCAGTACGAGATACTTTTATCAGTGGCATTGGTACCTTCGAATGAACAAGTCCATTGATGCTGTCAGAGGAAAGAACTGAAAAATCACACAGTGATACAAAAAGCATAAGGTGTAGTTTCCCTGCTTCACTTAAAAAAATGATCGATATGTATACACGAGGAAAATAATTTGGAATGCAATAAGTACAGTCTTCAGATGCCACACCATCATTGAAAAAAATCTCATATTTATTCAGCTTCGTAAAATCTGCATTTGTTCTCTTATATTGATCTGATTCCAGGGATGCAGTAATGATTTTTGAAAGAAGTAACATCACGTCTTTGCATCCATCTTATTTCCTTATTTTTAAGCAATGAATGACCAAATGTTCCATCATTTTTTTCTGCCGAAATTAATCGCCTGATTTGTTGGAAATTTGATGCGTATTTTAATAAATTTTGATTTAATAGTCTGAACAGTTACAGGAACTATATTGAAGGCAAGATTAAATTGAATTAAATTATTAAGAAAAAGTTGTTATGCATATAGTTTTGGAATTTAAATGGCAGTTTTAAAGAACATTCCCATTTACTCTGGAGGGTTGTGCTCTGCGTGTTTAGATTCAGCAAACAGACGTATGCAATTGCAATTGTTACGAGTTACAAGGTACTTGACTGGACAGAAAATGATAAAGAATGTTAGGATCGCTGACAATACAAAATTGCAAATTAAATCATGTGATGAAAAAAAAATTTGTGAGGATATTTGGGAAGAAACAAAGGAACAGATACGTAGCATGATCTTTTGGTCCATACAACAAATACTTTTTTTTAAAAAAATATTTCAATCGATCGAAAGGTTTTCCTACTTTCCTTTTTAAAGATGCCTCTCAATTCCTGCATCATTTTTTATGGATCCTTGCCCGCCTTAATACTGTCATGGTTTGGATAACCCTCCCTCGAATACCAAATTCCTATACATAGGATTTGGGGACAATTCAACATGTGATAACACTTACAGGTAGGCCGATCGCTGATGGCTACTTCACTTCCCGGTCAGAGTCGAGTTCCCGGTTGATATAACTATAACTGTCACCAAAACTGTCAACATAGATTTTTTTCGGTTTTCATGCCAGTCTGCCTGCCTTGCTACTTATATATCACGTATACAGGCCGGGCCGATGCAGTTATAGTGCTTGAAATGTGACAATTACTTCTTAGTATGCATAGAGAAAACGACTATTTTGTTAATTTCTCTCATATACTTGTGATTCTTGAATATACAATGTGAGTTCCTGCCAGGTTGGCTCCTTATTTTTTGTACGGCAGGACTTACGCTTGGTCTTTGAAAATTCAGCGCTTTGGCTCACAGTCCAACAAAGGGCAAATGATGTAACTTATGAATTAATCACCACTCTTTTCAATTCATGTGATCACCAATACTGAATGCTGCCAAAATAAGTTGATCACGTGAAGGTATCTGCTAAGCAAGTAAGTAAACTTCTCTCCTAATTCTTTGTCTGTTTTTTTTTATCCCCATTTATTGTGTATCTTAGAGCACAAGGTTTTATGGAGGCTACAGCCGGAGAGAAAAACACCAAATAACGTAGAGTCTCAAGATTCAAATGAAGCCCCGTGATATACGCGACTAGTTGTTTGTATGTATGCGGGATACGCAACAATATTGATATTTACTAAGCTTAGTTTAATCTGACAAAGGCCACAAGCACGAGACTAACTTGAAAATAATTGATCGTCTGCGAAACGAAAAATATCAACAAAGCCTAACTGAGCGCGGTATAAGGCTACAAGTATGAGATAGCAAGTGAGGATTACATTCACTGAAGTAGTAATAGTCTATAGAAAGAACTTGATGACAATAGCTTACCAATACTGCAATCAAATATTTACTAAAATTAGCTTATAATGGCACAAGGACACAGGTATGGAGTTGCGAGTATATATGGATTCCATTAGTGAATTGTAGTACGACATTAACTCTCAAACTATTGATCTACAAGGTTTCTCCAAATATAACCAGGACATCAATTTTGTACAAGTTTGAGGAAATGAACTGAGAATTGAAGAAAAACTTTTTCTTTAATAACACTTATTTATAGACTAGACTAGATTTATATTCTTAGATCATTCTTCATCTTTTATATATTTAATGGTTCACTTTCCCCTTCTATTTGGAGCCATGGTTAAGTATCCCTTGCCATAAACAATGCAAAGTAAAATATATGGAAGCAAATATCCAACCCGACGACCTCCGGTATAATAATCTAAATTAGTTTTAGATTTACAGAAAGATAGAGAGTGAGAAAGAGGTGGAGCAGACAAAGAGAAAGCGATTGAGCAAGTAAACCCATTGATCAACCGCGTGGCCCCAACTAGTCGGCTCAAAATAATCTTGTCTTCGTATGATGCTGCTTTCAACAGGATATCAAAATATCCTCCAGTTCTCGCCACGGGGCACCTTTCGTTAACATGAACCGGTTGTCTCATCCGTCACAAAACTTGCGTACGGAATATATTTATTCATTAAATAATATGATGGAAATATAACCTCCAAAATAATAGGAGGCATAGAAAAACCGCTCATTGTCTGCCTCTCCTCTCATATACATAGACATTATATAAGGATATGTTTCATTTCTGAAAAGGCCTCGTACATTAACAATGGTTTTCATAAGAGTTGCTTCCCTGGTGTCTAATTTATTTCAGTAGAGAGGAGGCTGTAAAAGTATTGTCTCGTTTCTTTTTCCTTTTGGCGTTATTGAATATTGATCAAGTATTTCATTTGCTATCCTAAAAGATTTGATCAGTCTGATACTGTTTCCTACCGCTTCTCTGTTTCCAAACAAAATATTCTTTAATTATCTTCTTTGTTTTTAAGGTCATTGGTTCTTTTCCACTTCGAATCCTTTTTAATTCACCATGAACACCGTTTCATTTGCTTTTACTTTAACTATGGAGCCACTTATTGAATATGGCCAACTATAGAGCTGCACTAAGCCTCTGGGTGAATTTTGAGCCAGCTAGTCACTGTCTGCAAAATTTGATGACTGTCACTCAACAGCAGAGGTTTTATATCTGTTCTTACGCACGTATATATCTCTGTCAAGAGCAAGCTCTTTATTTTATTTTGCGATGTCGATCACTTTTTCATTTTTTTTTATTTATCTTGTTATGTCGATCACTTTTTCACAAGCTGACTGTCACATGTTCTTATATTCCCCTCTATATATTAGAGTATATTACCATCCGTCTATACCAGTGTCTCTATGACAGTCCATCGTATTTAGTTTGTTCAGCATAAGAAATTAAATGGTACGAATCATAAAGAGACGTATAAACATACATATAATATAGATAGATAGATAAATATCATATTTAGGAAGTATTGTGAGAAAATTTGGAATTCTGGATAAATTAGATTTCTGTTGACGCCTAGTCGATCTATTCCTTACTATTTAGGAGTTTATCATCAATAGAGTGCCCAAGTGATCAAATTACATCGAGATGAGTTGATTCGGGTAGATTTGCTAAACCATTTCAACCTAACGACTGAGTTGGGGCTTTGATTGTCATTCCTAAAATGTGGCATTTCGTATGGACTTGAGCTGATGATCTTTGTGTAATGATTTCTTTTTACTTATTTAAGTCGGAGACAATCAAACTCTGCCCCTGTCTCATTCTAAAAGCCAGGTTCAGATGTTGACAGAAAATTTTCCAAGATTATTCTCAGTAACAAATAGAGGAATTTGCTTTAATAGTGTACCTTTGTCATAATAAATGAGGCTTTGATTTTTGTTACATTCTAACGTGATTTACTCCCTTTTCAAAAATATATCAATAGTTTCCAAACAACAAAACACACAGAGAAACACACAGAGAAACACACACACACACACACACACACACACATATATATATATATATATATATATATATATATATATATATATATATATATATATATATAAAAATTCAAACAAACAGTTTTGTATATTGTTCGTAACCCGTATAATTATATTTCGAACAGGCTCAATCAGTAAATCAAAATTGACATCGTTCCTAAATGCTACAGTTCTTCTGCTCCTGAAGGCATTGTAATGTAATTTTGCAGTTCTCATGTATTAGATGTCAAAATTTAGTCGAATAATGAAGTGTATGTTTTATGTCAGCAAAGAAGCGGTCATTTCAAAACCTGATACAATAATGACATTTTTTGTTATTTTTGTCATTAGCTTCATC
The DNA here is from genome assembly GCA_963457665.1 of Thysanoteuthis rhombus. Lineage (NCBI taxonomy): Eukaryota > Metazoa > Mollusca > Cephalopoda > Oegopsida > Thysanoteuthidae > Thysanoteuthis > Thysanoteuthis major. Next base: position 43,152,842 of record OY735206.1, read on the forward strand.
GTAATTCTTTGTTTAGACTTTCCATATTACTTGCTCATGTTTTGCATTGTTTCATTTGGAACGTATACCTAGTCTTGGTGTTCTAAGCACAACATTCCTGCTAATGAACCCTCCACGCTCCCTTGTAGGAAAACTTTAGGAAATGGATATGAATAACTCAATTTTTCCATCACATGGTTTTGGCCAATACAATCATCGGGCTTTCAAAGGTGTATGCTACACTCAGTAGTCATCAGTAATTCTCTACTATTTTCCCTTCCGTCTTTGAAACGATAGTTTTATAGATCTATGTCGCAAAGATTTGTGCTTGCAAGGAACGCTGTAGATGGAAAAAAGTCGTTTTCACATCAGGGATTTTGCTTTACGTTGGCTCATAGTATGCAGAATTTCAACAATTTTTTATATCTTTTGAGCAAGTTTTGGCTCCCTATACGTAAATTTTCCATTGAAATTCAGATGTAAAAAAAGTTTGAAACGCTATGATATCTGCCTTATCATCATACTATCTGATGGTCTTCGAATGAGACATATAAGAGGTATCACATTTTCTGGAACGATTCCAACCGTACGTAGGCAAACCATAGTATCTGGGAATTAATTTAAAAAAAGTTCATAAACTTGTAAGTTTTTTCTGTACCTTCTACTGTTTATAACACAGAAAAGAAATTTGTAATCGTACCTGAAAAAATGACACTGTTCGGTGAAACTAAAATAATATCCGCAAAAGAGTCAACGGATTTTCTTTTCACCCATCTTTTAAATAGATAAAAATATTATTTCTTTAGGCTATGATTTCTGAGACTGTTATCTATTATAAAATTCAAAACCAATATATATTCTGCATCCCCCAGAAGAAGCAAATTTTGCCAACCACGAACCTGGATCAGCAAGACCTCAGAAGAATGAAAGAAAGTTTTACTGACGATAATTTCCACAAAATTATATTGCGCACACTTTTTAATGCTTCAACAAAAGCATCACCAGAATGTGAGTCGTCTTATAAATGGTCATTCATTCAGTTGGATTTTAAATTGCATTCGAGGTTATCTGCTCCGTCCTTACACAAAAGAAAGACAAATCAATTAACTACTTTCAAAAAGATTATATCATTCCATTACGAAAACGTGCGTTTGTGAATTGATGTCTGGTTTATAATAGATTAAGGAAGAAATTATAATTCCATAGGTTTACTATACATTTCAAGAACATTTGTCGCTCCAGTAATTTTATCCCCCTTGAAGAAAATTTCACTCGACGGAAATTGTCAATTTGTGATTGCACACGTATTTTTCTATATAATTACCAATGAATGACGGTAAAAATGACGGTGTTGAGTAGTAAATATATGTGTGTATGCATGCACAAGTATGTATGTTTAAATTTTGTGACTGTGCAAATTAGTTTGAAAAACGAAAACGTTTACATGATTGAAAAAGTCAAAGGGGAGGAGCCAGGACATTTTCAGGTGATTTTCGTTGTGATGAAGTCTTGGTACGGTCATTTTGTCGCCATATTAGTTATTAAGATACCTGATGGATAATCTAAATGGTATTGAGAATAAGAGTTGTAAACGAGTTGTCAACAATTTGCAGCTGGTGTCTGGTGGTTTTAAATGTTTGAAGGTGGGATGTTGTTATTTGATGGGCAAGGTTTTTTCTGTAATTTGGGAAGATATATCTTGGTGAATGATGCTAGTCAGTTGGGATTGCAGGTCACTTTGACTTCTGCTATACCCAGATGGAATGGGCGAGGGATAATGAGGGAAGAAGGAGAGAGAAAACAAAAGATAGATCCAAATGGGGGTGCACTGTTGTTCAAATGATAGCAGCAGTAGTCACAGATTTTGGACATTTTCGCCTGGTGAGTGCTGGATGAAGTTGATGCCTGCAAAGTATATATTGGTTATGAGTTCCATCCGTCGTCATTAGTACTAAAATAATGAGGTACCTTGGTGTTCAGAAAAAATCGTAACAAATAAAGCCTGATCGTTATATATGATACGCAGACTTTTGTATCTTCTTTAATGATTGCTAGGGTCAATCCTTTTCAGACTAACAGTACCGACAGCAGGAATACAAGTAAGTAAAATCTCACTTCCCAAACGTTTCTTTTCCTATATTTCCATTGCCTTCACTTGACTGTCCAGATTTAATTTATGTTGCTTTGCAAATAAGGATTTGGAATTTTCAAAATGGAAAAAGATTAAACATTTTAGATTATGAAGCTTGGTGTAAAATTCGTTGATAATTATCCATCTACCTTAGTGTAAGTATCTTCCAACACAGCAGCATTTTGCATGCTGAAGTTACAAGCATAGGCAGTGAAATAATCCCCCATTACTCAAAAACATGTTTAACATTTTTCTTTACCAGCGTCTGGAAGACAGAGACAGAGACAGGGGAAGGATAAGCCTTGAAAAAGCATGTGCTTGTGTGTGAATGTATGCATATATACCTGCTTGTGTGTGTTTGCATGCACATCAATCAAAACAACAAGGATTCTGAGACTATCGAGGAATCGTATTTCTTTTTTGTTAAATCAACATAAATTATTAATCACTGTTACCAACAGTAATTTAGTTCAAAATCTGTGCCTATTTTTAGGTTATTCCTGATTGGGCATTTACATCATTTAATTTTGAAAACGTTTGCTTGTGAGCCGATTTCTGGCTGACCAGTTTTAATTTTGTTGCTGTATTCAAATTATTCATGTGATCTGACATCCATATCTATTCATAGATGCATCCAGGCTTTTCTAAAAAATTTTTGTCCCCCTTCCCTCATTACAGAGTAAGTTCAATCTAAACTGATCCTTCAGTTCATGTCTGGCATCGTTGGCTTTTTTTGTTTTTTGGGAGGATACGTGGAATCTTCGATGCTCCAAAAAGGCAAAAGGAGTAAAGTACATGGGTAACCCATTTCCGAGTTTTTATCTGTGTATCCGCAATGTGGCTTCCTGTAAAAAGACGTTGGGTACATAACAGTTTCTTTTTAATGATTGACAAGACTTCCTCTTTTTAATTTTTAATTTAAAGAATCATAAATTAATGGTTCGAACCAAACTTGTAATATTTTCATTAGGTAACTGAATTTTACTGCCATTGAGTTAAAATGCAGTTTGTGAGGGTGGAAGTAATTCATAGTTTCCCTTTCGAAAGCTAGTCTTTTTTTTTGTCAGGGAATACTTTTGTAGTGCCCACCTTTCCCAGCAAAGAAAATTGCACACACATGGAGTTATCTTCCTTTGGCAGGAATCTACTTTCAATTCCTCACATAGCTGAAGAAATGGTAAAGTCTTTGTTGCTTCCTCTTTGATGTCACGCAGAACTACCAATAAGATAACTGGTTGTTATCCTTGCGATATTTAAACTATGTCCGTAAAACTATCTCTCTGTTCCTGTTTTCTGACGGCCTCGAGATAAGCTAGTTTTTTTAGATCTCTTTTTAGTTGGGTTAGTTTATATAGTTTTGATACTCATACCCTCACATATAAGAAGTAATCCAATCTTCTTTCATCATAAAGATCACATCAGCACTCTCAACGTAGTTAGGTCGAACTCTCCAAGACAATCTTATAATGGCTATGATTTAGATGATCAAAACTGATGGACAATCTAGACTCCATCTCGTATTCAGTGACATTTATTTTCCTTCTCCCCCCTCCTCCTCATCCTTATCATGGCTGATCTCTCCAAACATATTTGTGTCGGCAAAAAACTCCAGTCCTTCTTCATTTTAATTTACTCATGAATAAAATTTTGTTACTGTTGTTAACCTATTTGTTTGTTCTATTTCCATGTTTGTTAACTATCAAACTAACAGTGCACTAACCTTGTTTTTATGCGCTGGAGTAGTGAATACGCTATTTACTAGAATTAATCTTCTTGGGTCAATTCTGATGATTTTTTATTTGTATACCTAGCAACCCCCAACTTTTATAAATGTACAACAAACAAAAATATATCGAGATAAAAGAATTGAATGAAATAATTTTGACATTGATGACTGTTTAATTGTATATTTTCATTTTGGCATTTGTTGATATTGTACAGCGGTTGCTGCATGGAAATAGTGAAATATTTATTGGATAAGAAACAAAGGTTCTCCCTTATCTAAAGTTACTGTTCAGGTCAGCTCATGGATTGCTACCAACTATTCATATAATATAACAAACTATAGCTTGTTGCATATTACTTGGAGAGGTTTTGGGCTTCACCAAGTAAGTATATTTCTCCGTAAAATGTTATGGAAAACCAGTATGATAGCCCGGTTATTCACTTGGTCATAGGCTAGTTTGATCTAAATCAAACAGCGGGGAACTTGAAAATTGTAATCTTTTAATTTGAAATCTACAGATCTTATTGATATATATTTTTCTAAAAACATCTGCTCTTACAAAAAAATTGAAATCGTATTTTCAAAGAAAAGTGTGGCCAATTGAACACAATTAAAGCTATGTTTAGGAAACATATAAAAATACGACAGCCAATTGATGAACACATTTTAGGGAACAATATATTTTCATGAGATTTTTGGCAAATTTTCCCGAGAAAAAATGAAATGTATTTTCACGTGTTTGCTATCTTCATATGAAATTCAATTGAATGCCATGTAACTCAATAAAACTGATGAATTGGGCATAATTCTTGCGTTTTGTATACGCATTTGTTAAGGCACCACGAGTCTAACAAAACACCAGCCCATGTAATTATTCATTATCAAAATATGACTTCTATTTTGCATAGGTTCAACAATGTAGCTTCTATCCGTATAGTTAGTTGTATGGGCAGAATGATGAAGACCAATTATTTTTGTTTGAGTCAATTGATTCTCATAATTGAAAAATATGGAAATATTCCCAAGGTATAATTTTCAATAGAAATTGTAAATGGCCTTTTCAAAATACAGTTATGCTGGAGTCGTACATTGATTATTATATCATAACATTAATGATGCTACTCTTTTAATGACATCACATCTCTCTCCCTTCATATTTCTGTTGTTTAACGTAAGTGAGACTTATCGGTCGACATACCGATCGATCAACCGACTGACTTGACCAAAACGTGTCTCATGGACACATCTAAAACCGCTGCTTTCAGGCATTAATATTTAGTTGGAATGGCGTGACATTAGTTGAATGTTATCTAGCCGTAAATTGGTTTACTCACTCTGTGAGATTCCCATGCTGATTGAGTCTGGAATTGAAGTGAAATGAATAAAAAAGGAAAATTGAGTAGATAAGTAGTTTTAATTCTGATACTTATGTCCCGGTACAAATGTTCTTTTCATTTCCTTGCTCAGTTAAAAAAAAATGCCGAATAAGTTGCTATTTTTTTCATTAATTGGCGGAGTTTATTTTGTTCTTGTAGTTTGGCCTGACAGGTATTTTTGAATCTCGATGAGAAAATTGGATTATTAAAGCTCTATTCTTATCCGGCGCAAGAACTGACATCATATTTTTGTCAAGTTTATCACAGCATTCGGGCACTACACGTTTGAGCCTTCTTTTGTCTTTATTAGGTAAATAATGAATGGAACCATCGTTCAAGCAGGGAATACCGTTTTCACTACCCGTTACATTTTTTATTCATTGATTGACATATTCTTCTGAGGGATTTCAGAGAAGGACACAAGATATTCGACGAGAGTTCTTGACAACAATCTGCACAACTAGCTTGCCAACAATTGTGCAAAGATACTCAATATAGATATTTGATTACCATTATTACTATTGTTTGAAGTATTTTTCATCTTTTTTAATTCGCCTTATATCAACTTTACTCAAGCTATTGATCCAAGACAGTGAGTAAACGGTACAGAACGGAGAATAAATGGGAAAGCTCTTGGTGAGAATTGGACCTACATATCTTTTGCTATATGAATACCTGGTAGAACGCACCAGTTGATCTGACCATCTAAGATGAAAGAACTGGTCAATCTACGCCGTTTATTTGCTGCCGTAGGATGATGGCCACTGCGAAGTTGCAATAAACGGCAACGAAAAAATCACGACAAAAATTCTCGGTGATGATTTTGTAGAAAACAACGATGTTTCACTATCATTTTAGAAATCTTCCTGTTTGTGAATGTTTATATGTGCAGCGACAACTGTTCATTGTACGAATTCAATATACACCTGATATGTTGATCATTCGACCGGATACTTCAGTAGAAAATTTGAAGCTGTTTGGATCTAAGGTTCTTGACATGTGTTGGTTGCTTGATTTACAATGGAGCTTCACAAATATGCAAATATTTTGTCCCCTTTTAAGTGGAGTTTTTATAAAGCAATCTGCGTCTGTAATCATTTCGATAGGGTCTTGGAATGGAAGAGAATTGTAAAAGGAAAGAAACTTCTTTATGAACGAATGAAAGAAAGAATATTCATCTTTTTTACAAAAGAGTGAAAAAAAGTATTGTTACTTTTTTTTAAATAGGTGTTCATCTTTCATGATAAAGTGAAAGAAAGATGGTACTTTTTTTCAAGAGAGTGAAAGATGGAAAGAGTGCGTGATAGAAACATACTCTTCATCTTTTTAAGGGGAGGTGAAAAGAGGAGAGGAGACATTTATCTTTACACAGGAGTGTGCGAAATATAGATAGAGAGATAGGGATAGATAGATAGATAGAGAGAGAGAGAGAGAGAGAGAGAGAGAGGGAGAGAGGTGGGGGAATGGTCTTTTTTTACGATAAAATGGGTAGGGAAAGGGGACAAACAAAAGGAGGTTTTCATTATAGAAAAAACATCCTCTCTCAAATACTTCCAATGAGTTTCCACCTCCCTGCTAGCTAATTCTTCCTCTTACCCAACAAAATTTCTCTTCAATAGTCTAAAGGGTAAATAATTCTTTTTTTTGTTGACAATAACGTATGAATACTACCTGACATTCTATTTTCACTTTAACTATAATTTTAATTCTAAATTCAGAGTAAAATTTGACCAAACTCCAAAATGTGCGAATGGATTTAAAACAAACACAAACCATGGAGCCCAACCCTCTCCAAACATGAATTTTCTGAAAGTTTTAGCCCTATTCTAATAAAAAAAATCAAGATGAAAACGCTGCTACTAATACTCCTATTGTATAAACACGAATAAAATGAATTGGCAAACAAGTTGTGAGTTCGAGACTCAACGATAGCACATCCTTTATATTCTCATCTCACCGCCATACATCAACAGTCTGACGAACTTGCCATCAAAAGCCATTAAAAATGAGAAATATCTGTCAAAAATCAAATGTAATGGTTTACAATGCTTTCTTTACTAAAAAAAAAGAATAAGTACAGATTTGATTTTACTTTTTTGTTCCCGACATCGACTAATAACCCAATTCTACTGCAATGCAATTACTGCATGTAAAGTCTTATTGAATTATATAGAAAATCATATTAGGGGAAATTGTAAAGTCAGTTGAAACAACACGCCATTGCAAGTCGAATGTTTTTCATTATTCAACCTGAGAAGAAACACGGAGTAATTTTATGTGGAATAGGATTGTTGTAGGTAAAATTGTACTCAGTGATACAAGCAATGCCCGGATATTATGAGATTTTATAGCCATTTGCAAATTCGATAGAATTGACAAGATAGACTCCCCTTTGTCTTTTACCTCATAATCGAAGCCTTTGTGTTCTCATTTATTTATGTTTAGTAACCAGATTTTATTACTGCTTGGTCAGTCAGTAGGGACTGCAAATCACTTGTGTTTCATAATACAAGTTTTATGTGAAGTTGAACAGTTGTAATTATACTCTGTGATACAAGCTCATGAACACAAGTTATGATATTCCGTTGATACTTGTTAACTTCATAAAACTGCCTGGCCACTCTCACTCTTTTTGTTTACTTCATCAACAGACTTAGTGTCCTCGTTTATTTTTATTCAGCTTCTTAATGGCTTTCATACCTCATTGGTCTATATCTGTCTCTCCAGATATATACATGTACACACACACACACACTCACACACACACACATACACACAAACGCATATATTTATATAATCTCTATCATGTAGGCTTATAAAGACATAGGTATTGAATACATTGATGTCTTTGTGCGTGTAGTTATAGAAATTGAGAGAAACGAAGAGTTTGTTGTAGGCATGAGCCGATTGAGATAGATAAGTAAATGAAAACGGGAAATATAGAAAGTTTGACATAGGTAATTAAAGGCAAAGGAAATTGCTAAATGGATTGATTCAAAGAGGGGAAGATAGATAATGAACAAAAGTAGATAAATGAATAAATGGGCGCTGAAAGACCTATTCAACTCAACTGACTGATCGTTTTTCAGACGTATTTGTTTACCATATCATCATCATCAGTCTGTTAGAGTTTGTTTTTGGACATAACCCCCGACTCAAGATTTGCAATACCTCTCTATCATGGGTATTGCAGAGTCAATACCTTCTGAATTTATCTTGTCATGCAACTTTACTTTCTGCTGACCACAGTCTTGCAACTGGTATCTGGGGATCCACATTGTAAATTATGGTGTTCAGCAGTTTTTTTACATTCTTGCAACATATCCAGTGCATAGCCATATGAGTTTTCTGACAGTTTCTGTAATTTCTTGGACTCCTTTCTCTTCTCTAATATACTGTGATGTCTAGTGATTTCTTTAAGTAAGGTCTTGTATCGTTCCCCCATGTACAAGCTGCTTGGTTCTCAGTTTGAGAGTCATTCTTTCGATTAGGTTCCACGTTTATGCTCCATATATGACAATTGATAGGATGCATTAGTTGTAAAACCTTCTCTGTAGATCTATTGGGATTTTTAGATCATAAAAGTCGATTTTGCTCAACCGAGAACTTGCAAACTTAATGTGAATCTCCACTTAATGTCTTCTTCTTTTGATGATTTCATGAAGATTTGTTGTCTTAGGTAGATGCAGTGGTCGACTTTTTCCAGCTCTGCGTTTTCGATTTGATTGTCGTGTTTTTGTCCCCAACATGTTTGTAGTACATGACACTTGACTGAGATACATGTGGAGGACAACTTTCTTGTATCTTCCATTCAGTTCTTGTTGCATTATTTGGAGACTGTGGAGATTCTTTGCAAAGAGGACTAAGTCGTTGGTAAATCTGGAGTTACATATGTATTTTCAGTCTATCTTGATTTTTTGTGTTTCAATTCTAAGTTTTTGAAGATCATCTCAAGGCAGGCTGTGGAAAGTATGGGTGAGTTGGTATAACCTTATGTAATCTGTAAATGCTCGTAATGATCCAGTCGTTTACATTCTTTCTCAATATCATCAACTGTAACCTGGGCCCTATGCAAGAAGTTTAGAAATGCAGTTTTGTACTCAAATCTATTCGAGCAATAGAGATGTATTTGGTTGAATCCTACCATGGGAATTACCGGCATAATGCTTTTTTTTCCTTTTTTTTTTGCTTCTACTGCCATGCCGAATAACGTAGATATGGGTGAAATATTTGCTAACTACTTGACTCTATTTTTTCCTAACTTCGGGACATGCTACTGAAGAGATTTTATTGCAAAATATCCGGTAATTTTATCAGGAGTAGAGGACATATTTAGTGCGAATCCGTTTTTGTGCCGTAGTTGTTATGACAAATTCATTCTCGTTAAACCATATTTATAAAATTGCAGAGATTACTTCTTTTTTTCATAGCTATCTCTTATTCTAAACATATTTGATAAAAATAATTCATACTCAATGCATACTTTTGTAGTCATTAGCTTCATAGGTGTGCCATTGTTAGGGAGTTTATAGCCCATAAATTCTGCAAACATTTTCCCAAATGCCACTTCTTTTTTTTTTGAAAGTGTGATTTAAGAGAGCTTGGAGGACACCGGCTGACATCCCCTCCTTCTGGCACTTTAGCGCTAGAAATTGTAATACAAGTACTAGGAATGCAGATCATAATACAATCTTTTTTGCTAATATATATATATATATATATATATATATATATATATATATATATATATATATATATATATATATATATATATATATATATATATATATATATATATATAAGGACTGAATATACGTTGATTATATTTTATATACAAGTATGAATTTTTTAGCGTTTGAGATATTTCGTAAAGAATAGGTGAAATTTATGTTAATTGTCTTATGGTGACTACTTGTTGAAACTTCTTTGAAGTCTTCAACTTTTGATCATGACATTATAATTTGCATTGGCATAGAACTTCCTGATTTTATGTCGGGTTATTTCTTTCTCTTTTTCTGTAGAAACTTTTTGATAATATTCTTACATTTTTTATCAATCAGAATCATATGAATACTTTTGCACATTATTATATTTTGGAATTTTTTTTTCTCATCAGTAAATACGTCAACAATTTGAAATTTGATTAAACAACGATAGTCGTATACATAGTGGAGCCGATAAAACTACTTCATTAATTTCAGATATCAATCAGACATGGTTGTGGAAGAACTAGAAATTGGAGTCTGAAAATTGTAATTTGTTTGGTGGGAAAGAAATTTATCTGGCAACAACACACAACTAAGAATATTTTGGCAGTGAGTAGGGATTTGTGTTTTGGGATATTTATCTTCAATCTTCTCTGTTGCAGAGATATAGAAAATATGAAAAGTATTCCCAAACGGATTGAGAAACGAATTTGTTTAACTTCTGTTGAAAAGAGGAAAAAAATACAATGTCCCCCTTGAACAAAAATACGTTCCCAAAATTCTGCAATAAATCATTATCGTTTTTTCCCCCAAAATATGCAGACTGATACCTTTATCTTTCTTGCTGTTTTTTCAACATGAAGTTTCAACCATTGTGTTCATCGGACTCCTCCAGATGTGTGTAGCTCCCAGTAGCGTTTGAGTGTGACCCATTGATATTTGTTTTCGTTATCAATAGAAATTGCTGAAAGATACAAAATTCAAGATTTATGGGGAGATTTTAACGTTAGACTGTCAGTTATGTTGTCAGTCTTTGACGAGAATCGAATGTCTCAGGGGGGACCTTAAAGCTGGAAAATTCTAATTGTTCTTATAAAGGAGGTGAGGAATAGGGAGAATGAAAAATATTGAACACTACAAAGGTAAAAGTCCGCGAAGATATCGACTGAAATCTACCTTAGTAATACCAGTGGGGAAAACCAGGAGACGAGGGACAATATTTTACTTTAGTCGTTAAAATAATACAAAGCAAACGGAGAACGCATTTGCCAAAATGTTGCAGTCAAATAAAAGAAATAATATAATTTTGAATCATTCACGAAATAATGAATACGAAATTTCCCCTACAATTAACAAATAGAGCTCCCAATCTAAAAAAATCTGCTTGTATCGCTCGAATGTTCTATGCTTAATAAACATGATACAATAAATTACATTTATGTAAGTTTCATTGTGATTTTGATTTAGAATATCTCAAATTTGTACTCGATGCATAACTGAGACAAAATACAAGAAACTGTCTTTTGAGTTTGTCCAGAGAGTGTTTCTTGAATATAAGCCATTACAACAAGTCCTGAAACAGGTGACCAATAAATCTACATGTACTTACTATTTTGATTTGATATTTCGCTCGAGTTACATGAAAAGTGCTCAGTGAAGAAATGGAAAAAAAAACCAAGACGATGAAAGTCAAGGAAAAAGCATCATATGAGATGAAAGAGATCGTGTTATTCAGGTCATGTAGATTGATGGTCACCGTTCAGCTAAAATGTCCAAAATGAACGGTCAGTAATTGGATAATGCCAGCCTGTGATTCCTTTAGGATCAGAATATTGGCTCTAATTGAGAAGAGTCGCTGATAAAGATGGCTGGCAGCTTGATCACACTTGACCTGCCGTGATTAAGCCCGGGAATCTAAAGCTGTGTGCCTGACATAATAGAATGATTTGAGCCAGCCAGTAAAGACATCAGTTAGGCAGCCACAGCGTCAGGACGGAGACCAGGGAAATAATACAGGCTCCGTTGGATAGTCATACTATAAATCAATCAGTTAGTGCGGATGGGTTGTCGCATGAGTTGAGATGTGAAGGTTCGTCTTCGTAATGTATAATGCAGTATAGAAATATATCTCTACCATGAAGGCGCACCACTGTTCCTAATCCATACCTCAGAAACATACATGTACATTGATTTACGGATATATATATATATATATATATATATATATATATATATATATATATGTGTGTGTGTGTGTGTATGTGTATAAACCATTCCAATCTCCTCTTATGAAGGGCGTGATTGTATTAATCTCAGACATGTTCTACCGGTAAACATTTCTACCTCGTGTCCTCATTTTGTGTTTAGTCATTCCCTGTTGTGTCTACTGTCCAAGGGACGCCAATCCGTTACCGTTCAGCTCCATCCATTGTCTATTCTACGCACTATGTGCACTGCCCATCTCAATCTTTGTTGCTCAATTATTTATCAATATTATTCACAGTGGTTCGATCTCGAATCTATTTTAATATTTTTCTATCGCCAAGAGTGATTCTGAACGATGCTCTTCCCTTTGCGCTCTGTTAAATAGGGTTTGTTTTTTTGAGTAATTTTTGAGTTTCAAGGTTTAGTATCCGTGCGTCATTGCTGGTATTATCCATGGATTTTATACTTTACGTTATAAGAGTATTAGCAATTAGCTGTTCAGTATTGTTGTGCACCATCTGATTTGATTTCAATGGCCTTTCTCTACTAGTGTCGCGTGACCCACGTGAATGAATTTTCTAATTGCTTTTCAGGGCTCCCCCGTCTATAATGTTTGTTTTTTGGGGACTTCTATTTTTCATGTTTTACTTCATTTTTTGTTCTTTTGTTCTCATACATCTAAATCACTTGACCAGTTTTGTCATGCAAGTTTATTATATCAACACATTGACGTCACAATACCTTGTCTTGTTCATTTTTTTTCACTCACTCTCTCTCTCTCTATATATATATATATATATTTATATATATATATATATCTATATCTATATATATATATATATATATATATGTGTGTATATATATATAAGGGATAACAAAAAACTAATCATCACTCACTCATTGGCTTTTCCCCATCCACCAATTCACCAATGCGCAAGCAGTTATCAAGATTTCAAGTAGAATTTCAGAAAAAAAATCACCTGAAAAGGAAATTCAAACTCAGTTTTGATAACTTATTCAGAATCCCAGAAAAAAGATAAGTTATAGCCGAGAAAAACTCAGCAAAATACGCCGCTAACTCCTTTTGTTGCTATCAAAAAGAGAAATCTTTAATGCTGCATAGATAAAGCAACAATTTTATACATATGGACAAAGCTAGATGTAATCTGGTAGAATGTCCCTCGGAAGCGAGCAGAAAGATTGTTTTACACTAATCTTCAAAGTTGTAGAGGCTGCCTGCCTTGAAAATCAATATTCAAAATGATGCGTTCGACCACCAACCTCTGGGAAATAAGCTACTATCTAAGCCATCAGACTATTTCCAGCTCTTCTTCTTTTATCAACATTCTAGCGTACTTTTTAGATGATAAGAATATTTGAACACATTTTCATTTTACTTTTGATTTGGTGCAGAATATTTCACGAAAATTTTTCTTTCCTGATTATTTTCCAAAGTAGTCACATTTCAAACAGGCGTTTCAATTATCAAGGAATAAAAGTTATGATGACACAGAAAGCAATAATGTGGCCTTTTTTATGACTGAAATAGTTGCATATCTCCCAAGCTTTGGAAGAGGGCAAAGTTTTTTTCAACGCCCACAAGGGCCCCACCTCTATACTAAGCTAAGCTATTTTCCCAAGTATGAATTTTCTCTGCTATCCGAAAGTTGAGCCTTTGAAAAATATTTTGTGAACCATAACGCAAAGAAGCAATCACGTGTAACAATTCAGTGCAAAACAAATGGTGAACAATATTTTCGCTTAACACCTTTAGTTTTCGTGAAAATAAAAGAAAAACAACAACAAAAAAAAAAAGAAATAATGGCGCAAAGCAAACTTTCAGAAAACCGGAGGTGCCTGCCAATTATTTCTCTGTAATTTTCCTACTAGTTTCACTCTTTCCTGTTGGTACAATTTTTAGATCATAACAATTTGACCGATAAACCAACAGAACACTGTAGTGCAAAAATGGACATGATTACGAAGGGGGGTGAACATGACGGAACCTTTCTGATTAAACTGATCTCAATCTACAAAGATTTTGCTCGTCCGACCTCTCAGATCGTATACGTCATTTTTTGTCTTACTACCAAAAAACAGCTGATAGTCAAAAAATTTGTTCAGAAAAAAAGATACCAGAAGCCATGGAGGGAACAATCTGCTGATGAAGATGTATCCAACAACCGATTGAAACAATGGACTCTTCTACTAAATCGAGTTTATTCATCTTTCAATAAAACTTCAAATCAAATTGATATGAGGTAAATATTTCTTCACGCTATTAACGAATTTTGTATAGGGAACTCTCAAGTCATGAACAAAGTGAAAGACTGATTTTGATTTTTAATCAAACACTGATCAATTGTATTTATAAGATTATGAATAAAAATATTTAATATGTTAAATTTAGTGAACTACAAAAAATAATGGGGTTTGGAGACTGCGTTGTGGAAGTTGACGGACAGGTCTTGAAATATCTTGTTTTATTACCAGGGTTTGATCCCCAATCGATACTATCATGATTATTTGTTTTTAGGGTCTTCATCGGAACGTAAGAGTTGAACAACAACATAATGGTCGTACTCTAATTATTATTTGCTGGGTATGTGCTGTCCAGAAAGAACTCGTTTGTCTAACCAGTTAAAATGGAACAGTGAATCAAATTGTATCATTTGATTATTTCTAGTGTCTCTGTTTACTGGTTTTCTCTTAGAATACAAGAGAGAAATAAATGCTGGAGACTATAACACAATAGCTATTTAGCTCGTTAGCCATTACTCTATAACAAGCTGAACCACCATTCTGGTAATTTAAAATAGAAAACTGCTATGTTATTAATTTCGTAGTAGGTATAATACTACATCTGCGTACGTAAACAATCATGAGTATTTGCATTATATGCATATGGACATCTATAAGCATGAGCTCATTTAAAGAAAAGCATTTATTTTATGCTAAAGGTATTTATCATTTCATACAAGCTCCTCACTTGTCAATGCCCTTAATCCCTTAAATTCCTCCATTGATCCTAAAGACCGAACATTATGCAGTGATAATTTCAAAAAAGAATTTAACTGAAAAACCAATCAATATACAGACTTAGTGATGCAACCTAATATATATATATATATATATATATATATATATATATATATATATATATATATATATATATATATATATATATATATATATACATATATTCACGCACACAGTACTTATTATATACATGGTCGTTCTATTTTGGAGTTACCATTTAAAAAAAAAGTTCTATATATTTAGAGCAACCTGAGGTGTCCTGAGTTTCTGCAACACGTGATAAAACCTTATGTGAACGTGTTCAGAATATTCTATGCAGTTTTCTTCTCCTTTTTTACCGTTCGTCCATGTTTACCTTGTTTTAATTGTTTTGTCAGAAACAGAATAAGTTGGACCTGGCTTTTTTCCTCCCCTTGTAACAGCAGGAAGAATGATATCAAGAATAAGAAATAATTTGAACCTAATCCAGGGAAGTTAACTTTTCACGGTTTATCTATCACGTCTCGTTAGACCAAACCGATATAGTCAATTGATATTTCTTCACAGTGGAGTAGGAATGGGCTTTGATCACTTAAACATTGTTAATTTTTCCCTATATTCTTTTTCATTTTGCTGCTGATGTTACTACTTCTACTACTACTACTACTACTACTACTACTACTACTACTACTACTACTACTACTACTACTACTACTACTTGCTTCCTTGTAAGCGTCTTCGTACTTCCCACCATTCTCCTTTTTTAAAATATTTATCATTTATATTTGCAGTCCATCTATCGTCGGACCGAATAGAGACAACTGCAGTTACCGTTCTTTAGTACGACCAACATTTGTAAACGAATCCACACGAAACTAGGATTGTCAAAACACAATGCGAGGCTGAATGCAGAGACAGCTTCATGAATCATTCATTGCTTGATAATTATCCAATCATGTTGACCCGCTGTTTCACTATTTCTTCGGTCTATTTCATCAAGGATGCGTTGAGATGTTCATGGAAGGGAAGATGTTTGGATAGTTTGTTTACAATGACTATCCCTTAAGCAGATGAAAGGCTGTATGCATACATGAAATCGGAGAAAAATAGACTGTGAATTTGATGGAGGATAACAAAATCAAATCAATAACTCAATATTGTTTGCAGTTTCAAATATGATTGATAATGCCTGTACTGTTTAATATCACAAAAAAAACAACCCAAAACAAACAATGAACACACAAAAAAATACAACGTAAATAAATATTTATCCATCGTGTGTTTTCCTAATTTGTATTCAAGCAAATATTTTCTACCTAAGGTTCTCTTTTCCGTCTGTCGTTGGTTACATATTTTTTTTGCACGATCATTTTTGCGATAAATTCTCATTTTCGTTATTGATTTATTTAATGTATTTTCAAGTTCATACTTTTTTCTTTTGTGTTTCTCCTTGTAATTTTTGCTTTTCTCCTTCAAAGTCATAGCAAACTTATTTTGTGTTTATTTGCCTACAAGATTAAGAAATTAATATAATTTGAATAAATGTTTCTATTTTAACCGTTTTTTAAATGAGTTTTACTCAATATTTTCTACCCTTCATAACGTCCTTCTTTCATACAGCAGACATACAATAATCCGGCTAAGAATAACTAAGCACTGATTTCAATTATCATCTGTGATGGTGATTTTATTTCCTCTTCCGGAATATACGACACTACTTACGTTGTGAAAAGGTTATGAGGAAAATTGACTTTTGCAACTATTCACTCGGTATTAGAAATGACCTACCTGCTTCAAAAATAAAGAATAAAAATCCTGGTTTTCATCACTAATCTATCACCGATCAATGGAGACAGTAGGAATATGTACTTATCTCAGTCACAATGAAGACCTCTCTTTATATATCTTTGAAACCACCAGCTTTATTTATATCCCTCTACCCTAGCCTGCTCTCTCTGCTTCCTCTTCTTGCTTCTTCCCTTTGTCCACTATTTTTATTCAGATTTAACCCATCCTTCTGAGATTCTTACGACTCTCCATTTTCATTATTCTAGCCCATCTTTCTTTCCTTTCATTTATTCTTCTCTTACTCTCCCTCCACTTAATCCTTTTACCCCCAATTCATTTTCCTTCTTTTTTCTCGCTACTTTCTTTTTTTATCATTGCCAACTTTTTTCCTCTTTTTAGTTTTTATTTATTACTCCATTCTTTATTTCTGTGTCAAGTTAATCTCCTTCCCTTCCCATATTTTAGAATTAGTTGCTTCCGATTAGAACGTTATTGGCAATTCATGCCAAGCACTGTTTCTTGTCCGGAAATCTCCAAGGGGTAATGCATGCCGATGAATTAAATCGAATGATTGTCACCAGATTTTTAAGCGCTGAACCCTCAGTTCATTGAATTCAATTTTCAAATCACAACAGGCGTTCAATGAGATTTGTTTCATGAAATATAGAAAAATAATGAAGCATAAACGAATCAAAAATTGTAAACCAGAGCCAGAGAACAATGTTTATCCACATCTGATCTTAAAACAAATGGAAGCCTCCCAGAGGCATTCATACGTACTGGATTCAAACATGAGGCAATTTATAACATCACATCTGTGTATTTAGTGTTTTGAACGTTCCTGTTTTGTTTTGTTTTTGATATTTTTAATGTTTCTCCTTTACGTTCCTTTTGTTTCTGTTATTGTTATTCTCCTCTTCTTCTTTTACTGCGAACATCATGTTTTCCTTTTTATTCTTGCAGAAATATCTGGCGCTTTAAGGGGAAAAAACTGCTGATATAAAAAGACAGAAAAACTGTTCTTTGATATGTTCAAAACTGCACACCACAGCAAATAAAACACAGATCTTTACACTATTAAATGATAAAGTAGCTGATATCAAAAATTCCCAGGTACACAAAACAAACAATTGTCTCTTAGTTTGAACGATATCTGTGTTACTCTCGTTTGGTGCCAGTATGATAAAGCTTCTTTTTTTTTTTTTTTTTGGTATGAAAATCTTAGTCTAAAAATGATGTCAAGATAGCACAATGTGGTACGGATGAAAGAGAATACTTTTACACTTTGAAGATATTTTAATCAAAATTTCACCCAGTAGTAGTAGTAGTAGTAGTAGTAGTAGTAGTATGAAAAGATGAGCTCTTCGAATTGTTCCCTCTAGACTATATTTATTTTGGTCTTCCCAAAGCCATCATTGTATCATCATCATCATCGTAATCATTACACTAATTACAGTTTTGTGATGATTATAGTCAACCTATGTTTCCTTTATCAACTTCCTTCCTGTTTTTATCTATTCACTGTTTCCAACTTGTCTTCTTTTCTTAGTCTTCTCTGCATATCATTATCATTAGTCCAAGCCCTCTTCTACCAATGTCGTAGATGTAATCTTACACCCCTCTCAATTTTATTTTTTTCATAATTACTGTAAAATTACTAACATTATAACACACACACACAAACACAAACACACACACACACACACACACATATATATATATATATATGCATACATATGTGTGTTTGTGTGCACGTTATAATGATCTTTCTCATTCATTTCACATCTATGGAAAAATCAAAATATGTAATGATATTCATAACTTCTCATAGATTTCTGACGTCACAAATGGTCCATTTCATGTTTCAATCCAACCTGAAATACCTTGCCAAAATTCTGGTGTTCCAAAGCATTAGCTGTGTAAAACCGTCGTTAGGGGTTGTACACAACTGACTACAAAATCAATGGGACGAAATCTTCTTGATTCTATATGTTCGCTATTTAAAAGGCTCTTAACTGTGGCGTAATCCCCGAGATGTGAACAAGATGAGATGTATAAGATTTGGAAGGAATTTTACTCGTTGACTCTTCCAGCAAAACAGTCATAGACACGGAAAAAGCACATGGTTCAGCGTTCCCGTGTGTAGAAACAATGCATATGATTCAGCGTTCTTTTGTGTACCAATAATACTCGTAGTTCGGCCTTCTTCTCTGTGAAAGTAATACGAGTTTGGATAGTGACCCCCGATCGTTCTTTACGTGAGACACGGGCGGAAATTCCTGTCTTGTATCATTAAGTTCCTGATTTTCACCGGATATCTCATTCTATATATACCATCTTCTGGTTGGCCTTCGTCAAGCTATTGTTTTGACGAGACACTTGATTTCGACCTGGCCTTTGTGATGTGCAATCGTTAATATATATGTCAGTCGCATGAATGCTTTTATGCTATTTCCAATAATATCACATTTATTGCTGTGGTGCTGTCTACCAATATAACATTTTCATTAATGGTGGTTTTATTATCAATACACGCTATCGTTCTCGTCGAATATTCAATACTTATGACTGAATATTCAAGCGCGTACTTTCCGGTGATCTCAGCAGTCGTGTTAAAATTAATTGTTTACAAATTTATTTTGTGCTCTCAAGCAATAACTGATATTGCACAACATTTATTGGCTTTCAATAAAATTTCAATACATGTTCTATGTTATGAGCATGTGAACTGAGGTTAACTGGAGTACAATATCCCCCCAATTCAACCAAGACATCTATTATCGATTACCGTCCGTTTGATTGAGGAGTTTTCTCATTATTTCGAACAGTCTATCAAATTTTGCACTTTTTATCCCTGACTGACTCTATTCATCAACATCAAAGTCTTATCAAAGAAGAGCCGAACATTCATATACCACTTTCGCATTATTTATCTCCCTTGTTCTCCCTCTCTCACTCTTCTTACGGATTTTATTTTCATAGGGTGCGTAGATATGTTACAGATCATATTCAAATCTTTGATGTGAAACAGAGAATTTCAAGAATTTCAATATCACATAAACATTAAAGAAACCAAAACACTGAAATTTTTAAATTATAAGTTAGTCATTTAAGAAATCATTTATACTTTCAGGATAACATTTTATGCAATATTTGCAAATTTCATCAGAGGCAAAATTTAGTGAACAACACTATTTTAGTCTACCTTCCTGATGTTCTTGGTTCGACACGTCTTACTTTTATATTCTATAAATTCTTGGCTAAGAAAAAACATAATATTTTCACCGACTAAATGCACTACGGTGTTTGATATTCAGGATTGGACTATTTCATTCCCTACATTTAAAGTATTTTTGTAGTATTTTATAACCCTGTTTTTGGCATTCTAATCAATCCCAAAATTTTGGAATAATGACATAAGTTTGTACCAAATCCGTATTCGTGTTTCCAAAGCAGCGGAGATCGCTCTATCTTGTGGCAACACTTATACTACCTTAGCAACGGATAACATTCCCAAAGATCCTTGTGTTTCTGATTACCTGATGTCTAATCTGTCGATAACTCAGTAGTATTACTTTATGATGATTTGATTTCTGAGATTAAGTAGTGTTTATAATTCCATGGATATTCGTTCTAGTATTTTGATCAGTTTTTCTTATCTTTTTTTTATTTATAGTTTTCTAAAACCAATGTATTTCCAGCACTTGAACTAGAGATCAGAAATTGGAAATGAAGAAGTAATTCCTTGTGATAATTCCTGGAATCCTTGTGGTCAAAAATCCATTTTATCAGGTTTATGGTCTGTTCCTCAGGAGTTTGGTGATGAATTATTCTTTTCATTGTATGTACTTTTATCAGGACAATTGACTCCATGTTTGTTTATCTCTGAAATTCGGAGAAGAGGTATTTATTTTATTCTCTGTGTTCTTATTTGGATTTCCCCAGCAATTACTTCTTGTTGCTACCGTGAGTATTATCATCACTGTAATTATTTCATCTATGAAAAATGATTTATATTTCTTACTAATATAACCACAGCCAAAAGGGTAGGCTGACTGACAATTTAGCTGACTTAGTTTTTTGAACCGCGTTTTACAACTGAAGCTTGCTGGTTGCCCGAGAGTCTGCCAAAATATTCCCAACAGATAGTGATAACATCGTTAGAAGAATTCAGAACTATGAAATATAGAGAGTTGTAATCGTAGTTTGTAAATCGGTGTTAACTGTGTATAAAGATCTATTTACCTTAAGGGCCTTAAGGCATCTGTTGTGAGAGGGAATTGTGAACGTGCTTCAGCTCAAGCTAAGCATTTTGTTGGGCAATAATTTGTTCATCATCCACCAGACGGCATACGTTCTTTTGCAGAATATAGTTATATAAGAAGAATAACGTTTATAGATCAAACATACAATTCATCGATCGTATCTAATCTTGGTTTGAATTCCTTGAGAGATATGGAAATTGTTTGAAGGGTCTGGTTCAGAGTTTACTTATTCTGTAGTGGGTTGTCCTCATTGTTTTTATGCCGGCACCCAAAACATCACAGAACATACGCATGGTAAAGTGGACATCACGTGCCCCAAACACTCGTACATAAATCGGGACTGTGGATAAGTCACACCACTTTGTGATCACAATATTTTGGCTTCAATCCTTGACGCATCACTGTTGCATGAGTGCTACTGTGAGGCAAGGGTCACTTTTCTTTTGCTATCCCTTTTACTATATCAACTTGACCCCTCCTTTTACCTGATTCTAGAACTAAATGATCATCTCTCCTTCTCTTCAATTTCCCTCCAGCTTTCTTTCGTTTCTCACGCAATTAAACGTACACTCAATCTTCCTTCCTTCCTTCCTTTCGTCACCCCAATCCTTAAGAATCATCCCTTTTTTCTATCAACCTCTTTTCTGCTTTCTTTCTCCTGATGCCTTTTCAATTTGGTAGCTCTTTGCTATCAATTTGCAGGGGTTCAAAGCTACTTACTATGATCCCATAGTCTTTTTGGCGGCTGGAAGAAGTCACTCAGTAACTTTTCATTTCTAATCAAGTATCAAAGTGTAATTTCACTTATACCCACGCCAGAAGTATCTTTAACAAAAAATGCTATTTAAAAGCGAAATGATATATTCAAGAATAAAATCAAATATAACATTGAAGAGTCCCATCAGCCTTTATATTATGATATAACATGTAATCCAAAGAAATGAGCGCACACTGCCAATCTAAATCCTCCTTCACCCAAGAGAATGAACATGCCCTATCCTGACCTCCACAATCATTCAACCTACAACCTATCATAAATACGCAGTTTGAAGATGGATGATCGTTTCTCGTTATGCATGTTCTAGTGTTGGGTTCTGTACAATTTCTTCTATAAATAAAACAAAACGTTGTGTAAACTCCTTAACACTGTTATGGGCATCACTTATTGTTATGTTAAAATGTCAGTTTCCATCTTCTCTTGATTTGTCCATCTTCGTATCTAATTCAAAAACCACTTGAACCCAATTGAAGTCAGTTCTTCAGTTTACTTTTGACATTTACGATCGATATAACATACTTATCGTTAAGTAATGTCGGCTACGTGACGAGTACACGCTAGATTAAAACCCTGCTTGATAGATAAGTCACATGTATTTTTGTGAGTCCGTATATATATATATATATATATATATATATATATATATATATATATATATATATATATATATATTAATTCTTGAATTCCTGGACAGCTATTTGGTAAACAACTGACGATCCAAAGAAGGGAGAATTTACATATTTATATATATATATATATAGATGGATAGATAGATAGATAGATGTATGAAATGCCAAAAATGCATAAAAATCTGGCAGGTGTTCGTTTACCATAGCCTTTTGTGTTTGTAATACTCAACATTGTAGCAAAGCTGTTTCTGAGGTTTTTCTTCTATTTATTATACAATCAAATTCGGAAATTACATAGCATAAGTAAATTTTATAGTTATTAGGATCTCTTCTGTATAGTATATACCTATATGCGTGTTACTAAAAATTGAGATTATAAATACCCACAGAGGAGCTAAATATATCTCAATCTACAATTTTAGTCATGTCTACGCGAAAATTCCTCATAAAAATCTTATGAAAAATTTAAATCAAATAATAGACATTTAAGTTGCAGGAGGAAATAGAAAATATATCGATTTTACCGACTTCAAAGATTTCCAGTGTAAAACAAAAAGAACAAGACATGCTATACGTGCTGTATCCTTGGGGCGTTTGTTAGTCATCGTACTGGAGAATGTCACTTCAGAATAGGTAACAAAATATTTCATTACATCAAAGGTATCTCAAAGATAATTGATCATGTGCAAAAAATTGTATTTTCATAATAATGGATATTTGTTGATGTCATCTTCAACTAGAACTATTAAAACACAAACGTGATAATTTTGAGGTTGAACTCGTTTTATTGACAATTTATCGTCTTTTTTGTATATATGTTTGTATATGAATTATCTGATAAATGAGATTCCCTTATGTTCTGTTCTGTATTGTACGGATGCCTTTTAGAAGAAGTATTCTATCTTATATATTTTACAAATCATACTATCAAAATATTCGAGAATAGCTAGAGGTACATTTATATTTGTTGATATTATACCTAAAAATTTTAAGAATGGTCAGTTATGGATGCAAAATAAGTAAAAACTATAGACAATTTAGTAAAGCCATGACTAGACATTCAGAACCCCGTAGAACGTTTCAGTTTACCAATAATGAAATAACAGAAATTAAAGAATATGTTAACAAGAGTATTACATATGATAAATGAACCAGGTGCTTTAAAATAAATCTATTTGTGTAAATGCTATCGATATTAAGTAACAACAAGGGATGTAGCCAGCCTTAGCCAGCACGAAGGTCCTTGTATAGACTGGAACCAGGGACAGGGGAAAACATTTAATTCTGGTCCATTTATCCGACTGGTAAGTAGTTAAGCGGGATGGGAGACTAAACACTGAATGCTAAGTGACAAATTAATCATATTGATGGAATAGCCCATTGAGGTATTACTTCTTGCTAGAACTTCTTTGGCTACGTTTCAACCATGTATATAAGGATACTTTATTTGATTATTAAAAGGGAAAAATGATGGAAGCTTGATGGTAAACGATATTGGAAAATTGACTTTGGGTATAAAAAAAATTGATCAATTTTTTGGTTGAATATTTTGGTAGGGAATCAAATAAGGAAGTTTTTTTCTGCGTATTTTGGACATTTTAAAAAATTAAATCGTAGGTTGGTTCGCATTTCGTCTGTGATTTAACACAACAATAGATTTGATATTCACATCGATGAACACTCAAGAAAAAGTGACACAAACAGCGACACACTCTTTTTTTAATACTCACTGACCACTGTTAGTTAGATACATTTCTTTGGGTAACCTACGTGAGTAAGACCTACTTAAAAAAAATGATGTATAAGATAATATAACATCCATTCACAATACATTATGATAACACTGTGTATAGAATAACAAACTACATGTATGACATAAGCTATATATAAAAATCATCGCTGAGAGGGAAGTGGTATTTGATCAACACTACTGGGATGTCGTGTTGATACAACGATTTTGTTTCCACAATCTCCGAAACTGTTAAATTGTAAACAAGGAGAGAAAATTCACACATCGTACAATAAAGTATTTGTAAAACAGTTAAAAAAACACTGAAAGAAATTACATGAACTGCATTGACAGATATTGGGAAATAAGTGATTGGAGTGACACCAAAAGACTTTTTAAAAAGTTTGTAGATATTAAATCTTCAA
The DNA here is from genome assembly GCA_963457665.1 of Thysanoteuthis rhombus. Lineage (NCBI taxonomy): Eukaryota > Metazoa > Mollusca > Cephalopoda > Oegopsida > Thysanoteuthidae > Thysanoteuthis > Thysanoteuthis major. Next base: position 43,177,597 of record OY735206.1, read on the forward strand.
AAATGTGAAGCCTCCTGGTCTCTCCTCTCTCTCTTTCTTTCTCTCTCTCTCTCTCTCTCTCTCTCTCTCTCTCTCTCTATATATATATATATATATATATATATATATATATATATATATATATATATATATGTATGTATGTATGTATGTATATATATTAATGCATGTTGATGTGGGGCTGTCCGTATGCATCCGTATGTGAGTCTGTTTGTGTGTTTGTTGTGGAGGATTATGTTGAAATATTAGAGTGCCTAGAATTTTTAATGGCAGATACCAATTTGGTACCGCAGTTTTGTTGAGATTATTTCAATTGATCCAAAAATTGCTGTGAAGAAAAAGACAATAATTGTCTTCATGAACCATCTTACTTAAAACGAACGAGGATGACCAAATAAATCAAATGTTCAATCATATAAATTGTTTATAATGACAAAAACACTTCAGAAATATACGCTACACGCTGAACTGCACCGCAACTAAAGTTTTCCATCAATTGATATTGAATATTTTGTATTTTGTTGTAGTTATCTGATCGAGAACAACTGTCAATAGCTGAAAAGATTTCCGTTCTCACTTATTTTCTCTTTCCCTATTTTAAAAATACTTAAATTGTCTGTGAACTCATGATAGGAAAGGGGGAATTCAATTGAACGTATCAAAGATAAGGTGACACTGAAATAAAACTGTTTGTTGGTCTATTACTTTATTAACTCGAGCATAGAGGGTATAGTTTCTGAGAGTTCCTATATAATGAACGGTAGAACTTTTTGTGAAACTCTCTCGATTCTCTATTTTCAGCGTACGGTAGAGCACACATATAGTACATTTTGATTCCAGGAAGAGAGTTAGGGAGTTGTTCATCCTAGACCGTATACAGATATCTATACTTGAGTACTCCTGTCATTTATGACGGGTAGCATGCTAGTAACACAAGAATTACATGAGAAATGTATTCTTCCATGCAAATGCTATTTGCTTTTTTCTCACAGTCTTCAACTCTCTGGAAACTTGAGAAAGAAAATATACTTGCAAAAAAACAAAACAAGGGAAGCAAAATTTTTTGCTATGAAAGATAAGTAAGGAGGAGAAAAAAGAAGAAATATATCGGCAATACTTGAAGTGAATTTGTTTGAGTATAGATCTGTGTTTCTATCCGGGGTGAACAATTTTGAATGCGATTTTCTCAGCGTTTAGAAATAATCAGATGGCAGGAATTAGAAGCAACGACAGGAAAAACAAAGAAAGGGATAGGAAAGAAAGTTTGTGATGGTTACAAAAGGCGCCCCAGGCGAGAAGAGGACGTTATTTTACGCCATGGAGCGTGTAGAAGAGAAGGGAAGTAAATTGCCAGCGGTTGATGTGACGGTAAACCATCCTTCTGTTTACAATTATCCGGATGAATCCACTTTTAGAAGATAATTCTTCTCTGTGTAGCTCAGAGCCTATGCAGCAATGATACAGTTGAAATTGTAGATGATTGGCCTCTCGATTGTAGAGGTAAGGTTTTTGTTTGCAAACGCAGTTATTAAGGTGATAGGTACAAGTGCATGTTAGAGATTTACAGTTGCTCATTTCTTTTCAACCTCTCAAATGCACTCACACACACGCATATATATATATATATATATATATATATATATATATATATATATATATATATATATATATATAGCAATGGTGACAAAGTAGTAAATATTGTAAATATTTATCGAGCCATCAATCTATCACACACACATATCAGTACGCAGACAGGCAGACAGTTGGAAACACACACACACCCACACACACACACACACACACACACACACACACACATACACACACACACACACACACACACACATATATATATATATATATATATGCTGGGGTAGTTCAATCTATACTAGCAGGGGTACTTCAAATAAAACAACACAGGAGAGCACATGCCTGTCCCTTTATTCCATTTCATAGAAACTCTGTAATATATCATGCATACACACCTTGGCAGACCCTTATTGAATTTATTATTTGGTCACTTTTTTCCGTTAGTAGTTTGCATATTAGTGCTAAAGTTTTATCGCCGTGTTTGAAGTTGGATTGAGGTTAATTTTTTTTTCAAAAGGGAACGTTTTATTATAGGGTTTGCATCAGATCCTTTAGAAAATGGTCAAACTGACATAAGCACAGAAGAAGAAGAATCAGAACTTTGGATTTTCTACGACAAACTGAGTCTAGAGTCTGCCTGACAGTAACATTATAGCATTATTATTATTATTATCATTATTATTATTATTATTATTATTATTATTATTATTATTATTATCATTATTATTATTATTATTATTATTATTATTATTTGGAATCTCACACCAGTTGCCTGGTGGTAACCGCTAGAGTTTGAGTGACAGCAAGTCTCCCCAAGTCTCCTGCCCTCCTCTCCTAGTACTCATAGGTCGCAGTAATACTGTGGTTTACAGTTTCTCACCGGTTGCCCAGTTATCATTGCTGAAGGATGAGTGACAATAAGTCTCCTCAGATTTTCAGCCAGCATCTCATCCCTCCCCCAGCCATCATGTTAGTGCTGCAGTTTGCATTTCCGCTTTCATTTCCCCTCCTCCGTTGGGTCACTGTTGACAATTAACTGTGCAGTCTTTATATTTGTAGCACTTTCCTCAGTATCCGTGCAGATCCTAGTAGTGCTGTGGTCTATACAGTTTCAATCTTTCTCCTTATCCCGATCTCTTCTAGTCTCGCCCTCAGTGTCTTTGGGACAGTTCCTAGTGCCCCCACTATGACTGGCACTACCCTGACTTTTATGTTCCACATCTTCTTCAGTTTTCTCGCTAGATCCTGGTATTTAACCAGTTTTTCACCCTCCTTCCTCTTTACTGTATGGTCTGCAGGTACAGCCACGTCTACTACTTGGCAGGTCTTCCTCTCGTTGCCTACGATTATCGGTCTTCTTGCCAGGATAAGGTGGTCGGTTTGGATGTCAAAGTCCCATATTATTATTATTATTATTATTATTATTATTATTATTATTATCCTCAATTTTCTTGCCTTTCACTCAACATACTCATAGTCCACAGTGTTGCAGTCTGCAGTATTACACCAGTTGTTTTGTGAAGGTCTCCAGGTCTTTCCTCACTCTTACGCATATCACAGTAGTGTTTTTGCTCATATATCCACTGCTCTCTTTCGTATTCTTGCAGAGCCCAGTAGTGCTGTACACATATCCAGTTCCCTCAATCTTGTTTCAGTGTCAAGTGCATGCTTCTGAGGGCATCTAGTATTATCGGTACTAATCTGACTCTCAGGTTCTCCACTTTCTTCATGATCAGATCCTGTTATTCCCCTTAACTTTCCCCTCTCTTCCATATTCACACTGTGATTTACAGGCACAGTTACTTCTACTATTCGACAGATTATTTTTGTTTGTCCACGACTACCAGGTATTCTTGCTTAGATGGAATGGTCGGTTTGTAAATAATTTGTGAATTCTATTTCCTAGGACTGTCCCCAGTTCATGTCTATACCATCTATCTGCATGGTCGAATTCTAGTCGTTTGTTCATTCACAGGGCTTTTTCTACACTGTTTTAGACTCCATCTGGGCTAGGTTATTACATTAACTGGTTTTATGGTCTACAGTCTCGTCCCTCTCTCTCTCTCCACGGAGGCTGCATTCGCTGTTTGTTTGAGTTCTATCGATCCTTACTTAGACATAGTTTGTCTTGGGATACTTTTGGGCTGCCACTATGAGCAATTCTGTTCCTCTCATCATGTTTTCTCTGCGCAGACGTGTTCATGATTTCACGTCTGCAATTTTTTGTATCATTCTTTTGAATTCCCTGTGTACTTTTCCCCTGTTTCCAATTTTCTTTCGCTTGTTAATTTTCTGTTCACCTCACTGCTTGCTTGCAGATACTTTTCTAACCGATTTTGGCCTTTAAGACAGAGGTTTCCATCCGGGTGAGCTCCCTTTTGTCTCCAGGGCGTAAAACCATGTGCATCATCATGAGATTCCTTGTTCACCGGTTAATTGATTGCAGTTTGTCCTTTCTCTATCCTAGAAATGGTCCTGAGTTCGTCCCTTCTATCAGATTTCTGCTAATTAGCTAAACTTAGATGCTTTTTCTTGAAAATCGATACAGTCATCTTTGTATGTGATTTAAATTGATGATATTTGCTTGGCATTCAAAATATGTGTCTATTCAAGTGAAAAGGATGCGTGTAAAAACTTGATGAAAGTGTAAGTCATATCAATGTACATAGTCTTGGTGTTGTGGTAAAGTTCCGGAGGAATCTTCGGGTTGATTAATAAACAATAAGATATGCCAAAGGGAGCTTGAATGAAGAAAGATATTTATGGTATGCATTCCGAATAAGTAACAAAAGATTTTTAATGCCATTCTTCATTATGACGTATTTTTTCTGTGGTTTTATAGTTTCAAAACAACACAAATGTTTTATCAAATATTGACGTATTTTACATTGTTGGGAGAAGAATTTTAAGTCAAGTAAAGTTTACGGAGTAACTGCATGCCACAAAGCGTGTTTCTGCGATTTTTTCACTGCAAAATTCCGTGATATCTTGTCTCAGAATGAAATGCTTGTGACGACTGATAGCTATAACAGAGGAAATAATCGTTGATGTATCTGCTCTAAAGTCTGATCAATTTTTCCGAAGTCGATTGCCCAAGCTTCCATGAAATTCATTGAGATCTCCCGAAGTGCGTATATGTGTGTGAGGGGGAGGGGAGTATATTCCACAGAAATAAATTTAAATTCATTGCAATCATTTTTGAGATATGGGAAATTTGAAGATATTTTGTTTTGGAAGATAGGTACAATGAAAGGGAGGTAATTAAGCATGGATCCATTTTAAATTCTCTTCCCATCAAATTTAATTCACCTTGTCCATGAATGGCTATCAAAATTCATCGGTAATTTTTGGAGATATCGTGCATATAGATAGAAAAATTCTTCGAAATATGTGCTGGCTGCAGACAGTTAGCTGAAACGTGGGGGCAATAATCTACTTGAAAATGTACTGTTTCGTAGCATATTCTCTCCTCTTTGCACAAATGTTCATAGGAAAACTTTGGAGATATTGCATGAACCGAAATAACGGATTTGAATATTTTCTTTTTGATTTAGACGAATACATACAGCATGAGAGTGGTAATTATGCTTATATCATCTCAACAATTTAATCACTTCTTTCTTAATCCGATTACCCATGTTTCCACAGCATTCCATTGAAAATTTACTTGGAACTTTGGGTGTTGACATATATATATATATATATACGCATATATATATATATATATATATATATATATATATATATATATATATATATATATGGGAAATTTTAATACACACACATACATATATATGGAAAATTTTAATACACACACATACATATATATGGAAAATTTTAATACACACACATATATATATATATATATATATGGGATATTTTAATACACACTCACACAGCACACACCACTGATGATGGGAAGAATCCCGAAACATGTATGGACAATTTACTTATAAGGATTATTAAACCTTACCTCCAAACATCTCATTCCCGAGTCTGTCTCACTCTCTCTATATATATACGCACAGAGAGAGAGAAAGAGAGAGAGACAGAGAGAGACAGACAGACAGACAGACAGACAGAGAGTTTGACAAATTTTGAGGTTGCCGACGGTTCAGATAGAACATAAGGGATATAACTTTGTAGGGATCTACTCAAAAATTTTAGATTCGGTAGCCCAACATATCACACATAATCATTGAAATTGATTTGGAATTCTTAGTGATCTCGTTACGAGGAGAGCAGCCAGGATTGGAAAAAAGGCCCAGATCTTGATTTTTCAATCGCTCTCTTCCTCCATCTGCCCATACGATAGCTACAAAAGTTGTCCATACATTTCAATGAAATTTAGATGAGGCTTTGGCGGTAGATTAGGGGAAAATCTTTCACGTACACATGTGCTCACACACACACACACACACACACACACACACACACACACACACGTTCAAGCATTTGTATTTCTCTATCATCTATCATTATACATCTATCTAACCCCATCTTTGTTATTCTTTTCTAATCATTCTGTTTAGAAGTACATGAATTTTTTCATCAAAATTATGTTGCTTACATGCATGCATGAAAGTATGAATGGATCGATTCAGCCACACACACACACCAAAGCACACAAACACATACACACACATGTACACACACACGCATGCACACACACACAGAGACTCTCACACATACACACACACACACACACACACATATATATATATATATATGTATATATATACTAATATATATACATGTATGTATATTTATATATAGAGAGAGTTAGATAGAGGTAGAGAGATAAATGCGTACAGACATACATAATTTCATTGATGTTATTCTCTTGTTACGTGAGCAAACACGTAATACACCTAAACGAAAGTTTGTTCTCACCCTTTGCAAAAACTAAAATACAATGCTACTATATAAAATCAATTATATACAAATCTTTCAACCCGTAGAGCCACTGTTATTCATATGATTAATATAATATTTCGGTATCTCTTTCTATATATATCTTGGGTTATTTATCTTAGTAAATTCTTCTATGTATTACACTTGCCATGTGACATCTCTCTCTCCATCTATCAATCATTCTCAGTTAAATTATGGATTTTTATGAAAAAAAGTCTTTTTTTACGTATGTCAGAGATGATAACTTTCTCAATTTGCTTCTGTGTATGATAATTTCTATCAGTATAATTTCTAACTTATCAGTTGCTGTTCTTACATTTTTTATCAAGTCAGATTTCTTTTTATCAGAAAATGAAAACGGAGGTTAGACAGTTAAATAAATGAATTATGGAATGAGTTTTTTTTTCATATGTCGTTACTGCTGAGCCGTAGCAGACGGAAAAGGATGTGGGAGATTGAAAACTTAGACAAACCATTCATCTTACCTGATCAGGCAGTAACTACAGGTAAAAGCTGTTATACCCATTTTCAACCTCGACAGTAGCAAGTTGCTATATGGGCATATCTCAAACTTGAAAACTGAAAAACAGTAAGCTGGTTAAACAATGGTATTTCTGGGGGACGTGATTTGCCTGACTGTCTTGAAAGTAAAAATTTTACATCTAATGGATTTTAAAAAGGTACATGATCAACTCGGATTCGTCTGGCATAAGGCCACATCAAGTGAGTTTGAAATGAAATTTTAGTTCACAATATAAGTCAATAGGTTGGCAAGATAAACTTGCTAACTTTTGCTAAATCAAGTTTTTTCTTGTACAAGGTTACAGTAGTTGAGTAATGAGTATCAGTATACACTAACGAACTTGATCAGTTGTCCAATAATAAAACTGCTATTTACACTCATACTTGCAGGAACCTGGCGTTGCCAGGTCACTACTAGTGGTTCCAATTTAGTTGTCGAAATACTTATCTTTCTGATGAAAGTGTGCATGAACTTCAGAAGAATACAAAAATGGGAATTGCTTTCTCCCCATTATTTCTATTATTATTCGGACTATCCTCATCTTGGTTGTTTTTCATACAACATTTCGGCCGGTGTACTCTACGGGCTTCATCAGGTATCATCTGGTAGGTGTGGGGAAGTAATGAAGCGAACCCTTTATTTATCCTACGGGGGTATATCGACCGCACTCCCCTCTTAGCATTTCGCTAATTTATATGAAAGTGTGCATGAACTTTAGAAGAATACAAAATGGGAATCACTTTCTTCCCTTATTTACATGTATTTCTGGATTTCCAGTCAGTGTCTAATCGTTCCTACTGACCATTTCAAACATGTCTTTAAATGAATTTCGATTATGAATGGAAGACTTTGATCTATGTTATCACATATGAATAATCCCTAATTAATTGCTCTTAACACTCTTCTTTTCTTCTGAAGCTCCCCATTTTTTTCAGATTAAACTTGCTTATGTATGACGCAGGACTCTAAATAATTGCACGTGAACTCTCACCGACTTAAAACACAGAAGAACATCAGACATGAAGCATTGTTTTCTATTATTAGCCCTGTTGTTCCGAATTGGAAATGTGACAGCCCAAAACACTATATCAGTGTTTCACCAGAACATGATTATTTCAAAATCCAGATTCTTCAGCTCATTATATGACAGTAATTGTTATCGATATACAAAGAATTAAAGGAAGCATATCCCCTCTAAATAATATGAAACCAAGCTATGAATTATTCCATTGATAGAAGTAAGGATCTCTTACAGAATGTGAATGATAGAATGCATGAAATCTCTCATGCTTTTAGCTATCCAACTGAGTTCCAGTTACAGGAATTATTAAACCAAGTCTTCCATGGAAGTGAGCAACAATGATGGATGAAAGAACGAGCTATTCATACGAAGAAAAATATTGAAGCATTAAACATGAAGAAGATCACACGAGGGGGCACTTAAGGAGCAATCCTTTTACTTCGATGGAGTCATCCTTTTCAAAATTTTTTTTGTAATACTTTTGGCCTTACAAAAAGATTCTGCCAAATGTTGGGGTCTTGCCCGCAGTTGCAGGGGGTAGCACTGCTATGAACAACGAATGAAAATGAGTTGCATGATTTCTGGAGAGGGTTAATAACATTGGCAAGCGTTTCTGAGGTGAACATTCGCCCTTCACTCAGTCGCCACTGCATCATCATGGTTTCAGTCGCCAGTGGCATTAAGTTGTATTCATCACGATTTTCTCCAACTATCTGCAGCTTCCCCGACACACATTCTCTCTCATACACTTTTCTATTAAAGAGGTGAAGATATATATATATATACATATATATATATATATATGTATATATATATGTATATATATATATATATATATATATATATATATATATATATATATATATATATATATATATATATATATATATATATATATATATATATATATATATATATGTATATATATGCGCGTGTATGCGTGTATATGCTATGAATGAGCAGTAGAAGAAAAGTGAGGTATAGTGAGAAATGACGTCTTGCGTTCTCTCTCCTTCTAATCTTTGTTACGTTTCCTTTAAATCAACTTTTTGCTTTCTAAATTTCATCTTTCTCATTCTTCATTTCTGGATCTTTTTGTTCATTTAAAAAAAAATCTTTTTTCATTTTCAATTCTTTAATCTCATCAACAACTTGAACGAAATTCTGTCTTTTCATTTATATGACAGATTATGCACGTGCAAAATGACGGGGTTATTCACATATAAATTAGCATTAAGTTGCCTGGAGCTAATTTATCAGGTAGTTATTTTTTTTTGATGATGCAAGTATCCTAATTTAAAGTTTTTGTAAAAAGTTCCAACTCATTTCATTTGTTGTTTTAATGCGTGATGATCTGATATGAACTCTTGAGAGTTTCTATGACATAATGATTATTGTGTCTTTTCAGAAAGGTACAACAGCCAACGAGTTCACCCCCCATTCAAGTGCTAACAATCAAACAGAAATTTAAACTAAAAAAATAAATGGAAAAATTTGCATAACTTAAATACAGATATAAATTCAATTTGCATATAATTTGCATATAAGATTAGACTTTTGTATAGTCTCATTATTTTTAATTATCCAATCTGATTATTTGACTCAGTTTCTTTATCATCTCAAATTGTATATCTATCGTTCTCTCACCTTCTCTATTTCTCAATTACTTCATTTTTTTTTCTTTTGATATTCCTCATTTTTTTCCCAACTTCTCTTTGTTCCTTTTAATTTCCATCATTTCTTCCCATTTTGTTCTTGATGATTCCCCCTTAACTTTATTTCCAATTGCATATCATATCATTGTTTTTCATGGTTTTCTTCCCTTTTTGACTTTTCCATTTATTTCTGAATTTCCTCTTTTTTTTTCTTTTTTCTCGTTCTTTCTCTTTTTCTTTGTTTTTTTTTTTTTAAAATTCATTCTCCACTCTTTATTCTTGTCTTCCTTTTTTGTGTTTTTTCCCTCTGTATTTTCCTTCCTACTGTTATACACCGTTTCATCTTATCGTGTTGTCTTTCATTCTGCAACAACATTTTCATACACATATTGTCCATGGTAAACAATTAATTAGTTATTTTCTTCTCCAGTTTTGCATGTTTTGATACTGATTCATCACATTTAGTGCATCTTTTTCGGTTAGATTTCAATCCATACAATGATACCATACACACACACACACACACACACACACACACACACACACACACATATATATATATATATATATATATATATATATATATATATATATATATATATATATATATATATATATATATGGTGCTTTCTAAAATATTGAGACCACCAATGAAAAAGTAGGTTTTTGCAACAAATGCCCCAGAGTGCATCACACAATTATTGCGCATTTTCTCTCAACTACTTTGGCATTATTCATTCAAGTTTTGTCTTCTGGATAGTCAACTTTGTTGATAAAGCGGCCATTTCGTAACTGACGTTGTGTGCAAAAAAAAAAACAAACGGTCTCAGCTATATTACACAACGAAGACTATTCAGAAAGCGAAGTTTGAGCAAATTATGGTGTTAGTAAGGCTACAATGCAATAGGAAATTTTCAAAATTTTGCTGCTTATAGTGACAAAAATAGAAGTGCTTGCCGTAAGCAGGAATGCAAGATATTTGAAGACCCCACGGATCCAAGATCGTGACAAACAGAAAGTGATAACAGTTGAATGGCTTAGTGACAACCCCGTCTTAGACCCAATTGACAACGTGGATCACTGTGAGAGATAAAATGTCAGAAAAAACCGCCATCAAGTACCGGAGACTTGGTTCAGGTGATGTATGCATACAAGAAATTGCAACAGAGATCCGTCAAAGTTTAACTGACAGTGTACCACGCCTTTTACCGGTCGTCATTAAAACGGAGGAGCTACAAAATCCTAAGATATACTATTCATGAATTGTACATATATCAGTACATATACCATTAGTATTATATAAAAAATATACTACTTCAGCTCTTTAGTGATATCTAAAAGCGTCAATTTCATGTTGTTTTGTGTTGTTGTTCTGAACTTTGGGAAGCACTATGTATATATAATACAATAATACACACACACATATATATATATATATATATATATATATATATATATATATATATATATATATATATATATATATATATATATATATATATATATGATAAGCATCGAACAGGAGAATTTTTTTTTGCTAATTTATTTGAGCCTACAAACATCAAAGGGAGGGGTCGATACATTTAAATATTTTCTATTTGTACGCTTCACATTCCTGGTTTTTCAATTGCCTAGAGGTTATCTTTGCGGAAAACAGATATTGCTGAACATATTCAAATTCGGGGAAAAAGTTGAATTATCTTTCTTTCTATAGCATATGTTTTCAAACTATTTGACCCTCGAACCGCCGGGAAATTTGTCTATTTTGATAAAAAAAGAAATTCAGTTTTTAAATAGAACTCACGGTGATGCCATAATACGATACTGCAACCTCAGTTCTCGTTCTTCAAATAAAATCTACGAATATGGATTTCTCTTTGTCGCAGTGGTTATGTAATTTTGACAATACCTCTTTATATTATATAGTGATATGCTTGTGTGTATGTACTCCAAGCGGTCAAGGACTACACAACATAGAGGAAAAACAAAGACAGGTTCGAAATCATCAGGGTGATAATTACCTTCAGTACACATCAAATTTCGAAAAAAACAAAACAAAAAAACGATTTCTTTTAGATCAGCATTTGCACTCGCTAAAAACATCTGTTTAAAAATGTATTTTATGTTTGTCTTTGTTTTGTCATATGGATTTAAAAAAATGCTTTTTGAACCATTTAGATCATAAAGTAAAGCTCCACTGTTTATACACAAAGATGTCGAGAACTATACATCATAGATCAGGAGCAAAGGCATATCCAAAATCAAAGGCAGGTCTCGAATTACCTACAGTACATATATTTATGATGAATTTCCAAAAAAAAAAAAAGGAAAAATTCGATTTCTTTGGGGTGTGCATTCGTGCTCTTTGGAAAAAGTCAGTCTTTTTTTTCAAACTAGAACTTTCTCAAAAAGATCTACAAAACTGCATAAACACATTTTGGAATCAGCATCAACTGGGGAAGGTTTTTTCATCTTTGATTCGGACCTACACACATGTCAGGGGTTCTATACTTGAAAAAAAATTCTTTCTGGAAACAAACTTGTAAAATTCAAAACCATCTTAGCTCATTTCCCAAGTAGTTACAGACACGAAAAATATAAGTGGCAGACCGATTTCGAACCCGGACGAATTGAGTTTAATCTTTTCCTTCATCTAATTTTTATATTTTTACTTTCAATTTGACCTTGAAAACCTGCAGATATTTCCCCGTTTGCTTAAAAAAAAGAAAAATCTGTAAAACTATATACTACTAAAATCTCACCGAAAAAGAATCTATAACATATCGGAACAATGCAAAATCCTAACGCCAAAAGTGAGAGCACGAAAATCCGTTTCCGGACAAATGTTTTTTTAAAAGGTTTTTGGAGACCTACTCAAGGTTACTTAATGGCCTGCATCGGTCCTCCATGGAGTGTATGCTAATTGGACTTCTGATTCCATGATATGTGTATAAACTATTATTTTCTTTCCAATGCTGTATTCCAATATGTGTGCTTGTACTCTAATATGCATGCTTGTACTCTTATAACGCCTAAACTCAGCATCACAGAACAGAAACAAATGCATATTCAGAATCAGTAGGTCTCAATTCACGTAAGGTTAACATTTCTCGCTCTAATTATCCAAATAGAAAATCTTTTTATGTTGCCTGCTTTCGCATACAACAGATAAAGATCTTATCGCTAAAGAAATTGCTTAGAACACCATTATTCATAAATGACATAAATTCATTTGGCAGATCCTTACTTTCCATTCGTCAGAGGTAACCATGGATGTGGATTAATCATTATCTTAATGCTTTCATCAGTTTAGCAGTATTTCCTTTAAGGAATCGATATGTGCACGAATTGTTTGTGTATGGGCACATACTGGTGTGTGCGTGTGTACTGTTAGTAGCATATCTCTAAGTTTTCTATTTGTTTATACGTATCAATGGGACATTCGTTTAAATCAGTTTACTCTTCCATATTTCCTAAGTACATCTGATAAGACATAGCTAAATGAGACAAGACCAACAATTGGAAGGAATTATTTTATGATGATTTTCATTCATTTCCTCCCACAGCAAAGAATTTTCTTGATTTCTTGAGAGGAAACAGAAAACGCTGATTCCTTCAAGATTCCAAGAGCATCTGCTATGATTTAAAACCAAATCATTCAATTTTATTTCTGGATATTTTATCTCATGTCATAAGGATTACCAGAAATTCATTGTTCACCGTGATTTGATTGAACGTTTCTTATTTTAGACCTGATTACCGATGGAAAGATCAATTTATTCTCCTAGTTGTAGGATGTGGGAATTCAATTAGCCTAATTGTTTACCATTAATCGGAATATTATTCATTCATCCACTTATCAAACTATTGTCTAGTCCTAAATATCTTCAGATAAATTTCCTGGAGTTTGAATCCATCTCTTTGCTTCGTTTTTTATTTATCCATTCCTCCCGGATTAAATCAATCGTTATTTTTGTCGGGTTATCCTGGATACCTTTACCCTATCAATCTACGTATGATACATTTCCCAATTGATTACATTGGTCAATGGCATTCCTTATATTTCTGTAATGAGAAATATATTCCATTGTTATAAAGAAACTTCATAGTGTGCATAGCAAAATGATTTCCAATGTTTTCAAGCTCTAGTATTCAGGATAATCCTACTCACCAAGAATTTTTAGAAAAATAAACCAACATCTGGCATTGTTTCTCTGTCTTTTTTGCACTACGTATATACATATATATACATATATATACATACATCTTCTCTCTGACCCAATTTGGGAAGATATTTCCTCTTAAGTTAAATACAGATAATTTTCCTTCTTTCTCTATCGAGAAACTTCCTTTGGAGAGTATTTAACAGCTATATTAATGTCTCTAACATCGGATGATAGACGAACACCGATGAGAAAAAGGGAAGGAAAAAAATGTTTTCATCATGCAATGTGAATTAGAAAGTGAGGAAAAAAACGGAATTAATTCAAACGTAACTCGTGCTCAAGTGTTATTTGATATGTTTCCGTGGGAAATGAATGAGAAAAGGGGGAAATCCAGTCTCGCAGGATAGTGGAAATTAAAAATATATCAAATTTTTCAATCATTCCAAGGGGACAGAACATAAAAAAAGATTTAAAAAAATATGAGAAATAAGTTAAGATATATGTTCGATAAATGAAAATTCATTGATCAAAGAAATAGCCGAAAGGAAACCAGAATATATTCATTAAAGCGTCTATAATTGATAAAAATCAGTAGGCATATTTTTCAACATTTTCAAATGCTGTACGTATAATTGGTTATATATATATATATATATATATATATATATATATATATATATATATATATATATATATATATATATATATATATATATATATATAATTGTGTCATCTTATATATTTTTTAAGAAACTTCTTCGTCATTACATTGTAGATTCATCTTTTACTCTCAACACCTCATCGTACTTTTCTCAATTCCGTTATTATATTTATACATATATTAATACACATACTAGCTGAAGTGCCCTTCTCTGCCATATAAGAGATCAATACTTATATAGCTGCTGTTTATATGGCAGTAAAACGTTCCCATGGTACTGATGGTGAGTTGGTAAGTATTTTTCTCTGTGAGAATCAAATTGTGCAAAACAGCTGGATGTGTGTGTATATATATATATATATATATATATATATATATATATATATATATATATATATATATATATATATGTATGTGTGTGTGTGTGTGTGTGTGTGTGTGTGTTTTAATATATTTCTGAAGAGCACTAGAATTTTTGCGAAAAGTCATTGTTTGTAAAAGTGCTGATGGCGCCTTCAAACAATGTTTTATCTCAAAAGAATTCGGCATTATTTAAAACCAGGATACAATCAACAGGACAACAACAGACAATAGACATTCAATAATTGTAAGAAATGTACTTATGCTTTGGTACCACGTAACGTGTTATAACAGTGTGAAAACAAATGAATTGTTTCTTTATCGAAAGAAACATTTTCCAATTTCGGAGATTTATCACTATTTTTTCTAGCTAAAATTGGATATACTTCTTTCACCTCTGCAGTATGGCATGAACGGTATTTGCGTGCTTAGTAACTGAGTTAAATTATCTTGGTAGCTGTGCCCCCCCCCCAAAGATTGGATTTTTTAATATTTTAGATAGATATTGTAATCTCTTTTAACGTCAAACACTTGTCTTTGCTAGTCTATTATTAATCACCATGAGACACTCTTCTCAATTAATAATATAGATGTTTTTGTGTAATGAGAGAATATATGTATAGGAGATTTTTATAGCAACCTAGATATTTGGTGGGTTCGTGACTCCAAATTCTCGTTAAATCAAGGCCAATCTCGAGCCATTTTTGAAAAGTACTTGTCATTGCCGGTAGAGGAAAATATTGGTCATTAAAATTCAAAAGATTCCCTTTCTTTCGGTGACAAGTAAAGGTAAGTAGTTACCGTAGTCGTTGTGAGACTTGGTACGCGAAGACCAATGCTCTGGTACCGCGTAATGTCTTATAGCAATGTGAAACTCTCTCTCTCTTTTATATACATTTATGAGCGGGAAGGTTTATCCTGTTCATATGTATATATATATATATAGTATGCAATATCCAATATCCCTTCTAGCTCATATATATATATATATATATATATATATATATATATATATATATATATATATATATATATATATATATATATATATATATTATTGTGTCAACCACAGACAGCTGTTTCGATGTATTAAATCTCTCCAGTATGGCTATAGAGTTTCCATTAACCCATCCTGCACCACAATATCTCGCCTTGTCTTCGGATCAAAGTGTAATATCTGTTTCATGGCACTTGCCGTCGAATGGGCCGGAGATTGGCGTGTGGGTGGTGTCAAAGACCGAGTGCGCCGGTGCAAGCGTTAGCCAATGAGGTTTTACTGAGGCTGCCCCTACTAAGCGCATTGGGGATCCTTTGGATTCGTCTTTGGGCTCTCCCATTATTACGCCGCTAGCTGCAGGGAATCCGTTACCCCGGGGTAGCACTGTTAAAGGAGCAGGTCCCCTGATGGACGCTTTCGTGGCAGAGGTTGTCTAGCCATTACGATGCGCTTTTCAAACGTAGCTGCGTCGGCTGGAGCCATTTTTGGACGGATGGATCCTATTCTTACCACGTTAAGCTCGACCTTGTGTCACATTTTGCTGCTGTGAGACAGCAAATAAATACCCCATCCAGTACCGCGATGCAGGACTGAAACCTACGGAACTAGACAGTCAGTAATGCTAAAATCCCCATCCACCAGAGTGCTCTATTCCTATGAAAGAGCTTTACATGAGCTTACAATGATGGATTACGTGCTCAACTCTGAATATGTATATATATATAAGCATATATATACATACATATATATATATATATATATATATATATATATATAGAGAGAGAGAGAGAGAGAGATAGAGAGAGGGAGAGATATAGATAGATATAGATATATAGAGATATAAGCATATATATATATATATTTATTTGAAGTGGAAGGGATATCGAGTCTATAGCAACACTGAAGAGTTGTAATATAACGATATAGCTGTCTGTGGGAGACACGACTGTTGTTATTTTTAATAATACTCATCCAAAAAGACCCGGGAAAGGGGAACATAGCAAGCAACTATAGACCAATCACGTGCCTACCACTTATGTGGAAAATCCTGACCGGGCAAATAGCAGAGAGAATATACATGTCAATGGATAGAAGGGGACTACTACCAGAAGAACAGAAAGGGTGTAGGATAGGAACCAAAGGGGCAAACGATTTACTCTACATAGACCAGATGATCTTAAAAGAAGTAAGGAAAAGGAGAAAGAATATCGCAATGGGATGGATAGATTACAAAAAGGCATACGATATGATTCCACATAGCTGGATACTCGAATGCCTTAGAATGTTCAAAATTAGCGAACCGGTGGTTAAATTCATTGGTAATTCGATGGAAGACTGGAAAGTAGATTTGACAGCCGGAGGGGACAAACTAGCCGAGGTAGGGATAAAAAGGGGAATCTTCCAAGGAGACTCGTTGTCCCCACTATTATTTGTTCTAACAATGATACCGCTTAACAGAATCCTGAAAAACAGCAAAGGATACCACTTCTCTAAAACAAAAGGAAAGGTCAACCACTTAATGTACATGGACGATATTAAATTGTTTGCAAAAAACAGGGGAGAGCTTGAGACTCTGTTCAACGAAGTAAGGGAATATAGTGAGTGTCCAGAGAGCTAAAGTAGTCCTAGATAGATATGTGCAAACAAATAGTGAAGAAATCATAAAGAGCGCGAGGGATAGTGCAACAAACAATAAAGTAGAAAACAATGGAACAGTACAGCAAACTAGAAAAGAAAAGTGGGAAGGGAAAAAATTGTACGGCGAGTTTAAAAGACAGATAAAAGATATAGCAGACGAGAAATCATGGACGTGGTTACGAAAGGGAAACCTTAAGAGAGAAACAGAATCGCTCATCATGGCAGCCCAAAACAAAAGCATAAGGACAAACTACATAAAAGCAAAAATCGACAGAACACAGACAAACAGCAAATGCCGCATGTGCGGTGAAAGAGATGAGACAGTAAACCACATAACTAGTGAATGTAGTCAGCTCGCCCAGAAGGAGTATAAGCATAGACACGATAGAGTAGCAATGATGATACACTGGGAACTAAGTAAACAAATGGGATTCAACCATGGGGAAAAGTGGTATCAGCACAAGCCAGAGGCAGTCTTGGAGAATGACAACCACAAACTACTGTGGGACTTTGACATCCAAACTGACCACCTCATCCAGGCTAGAAAACCGGACTTAGTAATAGTAGACAAAAAAAGGAAGGCCTGCCAAATAGTAGACGTTGCTGTACCTGCAGACCATAGAGTAAAAAAGAAGGAGGGTGAAAAAAGGGAAAAATACCAGGACCTAGCAAGGGAGTTAAGGAAAATGTGGAACATGAAAACCAGGGTAGTACCGGTCATAGTGGGCGCACTAGGGACTGTCCCCAAAACGCTGAGGGAGAGACTGGAGGAGATCGGGATTAGGGGAAGGATAGAGACCGTACAGACCACAGCGCTACTTGGAACTGCACGGATACTGAGGAAGGTGCTAGAGATATAAGTACTGCAACGAATAGTAGCTCTGTCATGATATGCAAAAGAGGGAGGAGACGTTAGCTGAGGACCTGAGGAGACTTATTGTCACTCAGCCTTCAGCGATAACCACTGGGCAACCGGTGTGAAACTGTAAATCGTAGAATTACTGCGACCTATGAGTACTAGGAGAGGAGGGCTGGAGACTTGAGGAGACTTGCTGTCACTCAAACTCCAGCGGTTACCACTAGGCAACTGGTGTGAGATTCCAAAATAATAATAATAATAATAATAATAATGATATATATATATATATATATATATATATATATATATATATATATATATATATATACACACATTACCAATAATAAGATCTAGAAACATTTTAAAAAAATGATTCCTTATTTTATCATTATTTGGACTATCCTCATCTTTGTTGTTTTTCATGCAACGTTTTGGCCGTTGTACTCTACGGGCTTCATCAGGTATCATCTGGTATGTGTGGGGAAGTAACGAACTGAGCCCTTTATTTAACCACTACGTTATGTGTCCATAGTGGTTACAGAATTAGACAAAATTACCGCAAGTATTCTGATGGTTCTAGGTTCAATCCCAGTGTGAGACAATAATAATACAACTAATGCTAAGAGAGGAGTGCGGTCAACATACCCCCGTCGGTGGAAAACAACCAAGATGAGGATAGTCCGAATAATCAAAAATTAAATCACAAGAGTTTGTTCAAAATGCAAAATTAAAGAAAAAAAAATCATATTCTTGTTGTCTGAATATAACATGTGAATAATCTCAAGAAATAAGTATGTAATCAGACATGCGTTACATTACTTCAGAACTCTTTCTGAAATAATATCCCGTTATTACATGCTCAATGTATCTTTTGGCTTAGTCAGTGCAAAAATAATTTGCTATAAAAGCGGTGGGATTTGATTTTAGCAGTTACTGCTAGAATCAAATCTATGACCGATAAGTATACAATACATATACACTCAACATTGAACTAAACAACCGCCGGTAATGATAGGCCAAAATGACTGCTTTTACTCAAAATTCTCATCTTATTCATTCACTGTCTATATCTGTTTTATCTGAAACCACAGTAGGTATTTGAGCCTTCGCAATACCGACGGCTGTTTGGTTGTTTGTTTGCATAAATCATCGAAACGGAAGCAATGTGATATGCTTGGAATAGAACGTACGAATAGCATGTTGATAGTCAGACGTCAGGTTTCCAGATTGATAGTTGACGTAGCAAAGTGAAAAAGATGAGTATTTTTTTAAACAGTACTCTTGCTCAAATGCAGTTATTCAAAAAGAATCTAACAAATTTCATTCACTTCCACTTTTAATGTAAAAGTTATCATTTAATTGTTCATATTTTTCCATTAACATTTGATTGAGCGAATGTAATTTAAATTTACAATATAAATAAAGTTCCCCAATAAAAAGTTATCTAAATTGATTTTTGATTCCAGTCAACAGCCGTCCTCAGTCCTTTTCTTACTTGTAAGTATTACTTTATAAACAGATATTTTCAAATGACTACATTGTGGCATAAACTTAGACAAAAATTATATTTCTCTCAACCTGACCTTCATATCTTTTGGAGAATAAAATCTTTTGTCGAATATTCTAAAAAATTAAATAACATTGATAGTCGGAAGTATTTGATTCCACTTCCATAACACGTTTCCTCAGAGTTTTCAGAATTTTTACGCTAAAGTTTACTTACACAATTTTAAAAGGTCTTCGAAAAAATCATCTTCGATAACTCTGAACTAATACCTGTAAAGATGGGAGGTAAATTAAAAAAGAATTCCGATAATGTCTTGGGTACCAAGAATACATAAAACACAATTCCGTGCTCGATTTATTATCGGCAATAAAACACGTGGAATAAATTTTCAAATGGAGCAATTTCAAAAATACGAATACAATCAAATACATAATTTTATGTATTAAGTAAATTTTACAGTATTTTTTACTTGTTCTGGGTAAACATCTCGACACAAATAAAAGAAAAGTGGATTGTATAAACGCTTGTAAGAAGGCAAAATCCATTTCTGCATACGATTCTAGCAGACATACCAAAATTCAATATAAAAACCTGATTACACAATTGAATAATACAATAGATCTGAAATTCGCAGGAAGTAAGTGTAAATAGATCAGCGTCACTATCTCTAAAGATTCCCTTCGTCAAAGGATAAACAAAAGATCTATTTTAATTAAAAGCACCTTAAAAGAGAAAAAAAGTCGGCTAATTAAAGAAAGCTCTCCAAAATAGGTAACGATTTGTTTCTACGAACAATTGGTATACCTATGGGTATAAACATCTTGGACCAAGCTATACTTGCTTAGACACCGATGTTTATTCATGCTGTCTTTAATTCAAAATTATATCAACAGGGCTCTCAAATTTGACTGATATAAACGCTACTACCGACAAACCTTGAACTCAAACCAAAATATTGAGGAAAACAGGCGACATTTCTTGATCTAAATATTTTGATTGTGGATGGAATATTCAAATATAAACTTTTCTATAAAAGAGATACAATCGGAGTTTAATTCAGTGCAAATGCCACATAATAGCAACATACCAACATATATATTTCATTCAATCATGTTGTACGAATTCATACAAATGGCGAGAGCAACTCTAGAATTTGAGGATTTGGCTGAAAAAGCTCCCTTTCAGTAATCAAGGTGGTTAAAGGAGGCGGAAATAGACCTAAAATATGGAGACAAATCCACTGAAACAATAGAACAACTTAGCCAGATGGAATAAAAAAGGAATAAAACTTATAACCGAACAAGCAACGGACGTCCCCAAAGCAAAAGTACAAAACTAAAAAAAAAAAAAATGATAAAGTACATAGATATTACTACATAACTACACAATTCAATCTTTATACGCACCAAACGAACTGAATTCTAATGATTATACGTAATACTATACAAATGTGGATGGAAAAATACAGGAAAATTGAATAAAATAAGGAAATTTCGATGTATCCAATCCTTTTTGCTTTATTATTTCTTAAAGCAAGAATATCAATTTTATGAACACATATTACACAATAGATGGTCCTCATAAATGGAATGATATTTAACAGCATGAATTTCACACTTATGATAGTGATAAATAGGAATATGAAACAATATTGTCAAGTTGTCGACATCAATTGTTGGATTTGTACAATTTAATCCAGGTCTTCTAATCAATAAATAAAATAACAATGAGATAAGAGTAAATACAATAATATAAATAACTGAAAATCAATGAAAATCACACAAAAAACGATACAAGTATCCTAAATTGAATAAAAATAATACATTAGCAGAGTTTGGAATGTAACTGATTAGCACGACGAATCATCATTGGATTGTTGGTATTAAAATTATGAAATTTCTGAACAAAAACCCTTTTTTAGGTAACTTGTAAAGTTTATGACTATATATATGTATATATATATATATATATATATATATATATATATATATATATATATAGAGAGAGAGAGAGAGAGAGAGAGAGAGATAGTGATTTGGAAATGCTTGCGTGTTTCTCAGCAAGAGCCTGGAAAAATGTATTGATGTTATTAAGGTTTTCTGCGGCATTGACAATCGAACAAGCATAAACTATAATCGCCACTGAGAATCAAACACCAACTACAACATTCAGCATAGATACGGCCATTAACAAGGGTCAACTGAAATTAGTTTATAGATAGATAGATAGATAGATAAGTGAGATATTGATACACTAACTGAAAATCACACATTTACAAACCAAATTGAACGTTCTGAAGCATGCTTTGGGGATTTTTACTCTCTCTTCAGAGTAAAAAGTTTATTCCTTGATAATTCAATACATGCAAATTGACAGAAATGTTTAGATGAATATACACATGTATCACTACAGATAGATAAAAAGATTGATAAAACTGGAGGAGTAAGTATCAAAACAGAGAATCATCATCATCATCATCATCATCATCATCATCATCATCATCATCATCATCATATCAGTAGCAGCAGCAGCCGCCTGTTAGCATCTGTCTTTGAGTATATACCTTCCCCAAGATTCGACGGACCGTTCTAACATAGACATTACGGAGCTAATACTTTCTGAATTTATCTGGCACGTCACTCCATCTTACTTTTTGTCAGCCACATCCTCAAACCTGATCTCTGGGGATCTGCATTGTAAGACATGATGTCCAGCAGTTGTCTCAAATTCTTGCAACATGTCCAGTCCATTTCCTTTTGAGTTTTCTGACAGTTTCCATGATTTCTCAGACTCGTGTTCTCTTTGATATACTGTGCTGTCTCTCCATGTGAGGTTGAGCACGATTCTTCCGTATGCGCGTTGAATGGTTCTCAGTTTGAGGGTCTATGTTTTGATTAGGTTCCACGTTTCAGCTCCGTATGTGACTATCGGAAGGACGTATTCGTCATATACCCTTCTGTGTAGGACTGCCAGGATTTCTAAATAATAAGAGTTGATTTTGCTCAACCGAGAGCTTACCAATTTAGTGTGATTCCCTAATTGATTTCTTCTTCTTTTGTCGACTTCATGGAGATTCTTTGTCTTCGGTAGATGCAGTTGTCTACTTCTCCCAGCTCTGCGTTTTCAACTCGATCGTTGTGTCTTTGTTCCCAACATGTTTGTTGTATATGGCATTCATTTGGCAGAGGTTCATGTGGAGGACAACTTTATTGTACTTAGTTTGTGTAGCATAATTTGATGTTCATGGAGGATATCAGCCTAGAGGACTATGTCGTCAGTAAATCTAAAATTACTCAAGTATTCTCCGTTCATCCTGATCCCTTTGTGTTCCCATTCTAGGTTTCTGGAGATCATTTCAAGGCCCTCTATGAAAATTTTCACTTTTGGTAGGATACATTGGTTGTATACCTTTCATTTTGGAGTGGTAGGATTTTCTAATTCTTGAAAATCTAGCTTTTCCTATCGAGAATTAGCCAACCCAGTGTGATTTTTCGCTTTATCTCTTCTTAAACATATATACATATGGAAGAGATAGATAAGCTATAGATGTTTAGGAAAAGAATAGATAAATAAATAGATAGGGAAACGAATAAAGTGATGGAAAAAAAGTTAATAAATAAAGGAAAACCGACAGCTAGGGAGATAATTTGATGCGCTACAGTTGAACGAAGAAAGTATGGAGGGAGAGAAGGGAAAAAAGATTAAGAGACACAAAGCAATGTGAAGTGATACATAGATACAAAACAGATAGAGAGATAGAGAGAGAAAGAGAAATTCTTTTTGTCGACGGATTCTTGTGATGCAGGGAATGTATAGAAGATAAGATGAGATTAAAGTATCACGTATCGATAGATTGCCGCAGAGATTACTATGATGTTGAACATGTGCAGTAAATCATGCTGGGCAAAGCATTGGGAAGGCGGAAATAGGATGAGGGGAGAGGATATCCATGCTGAAAGTTTTAAGAAATTCAAACACTAATCGCAAAGTTACGTCCATCGAATTATAGCCCTAACCGGGAGCTATGGTGCGCATATTCGAGTCCAGTTCCGTATGCTACACACAGAAACATACGTACATGTACTCACACACTCGTGCACACACACTTACTCACACACATACATACACATACACATGCAAATGCACTCACATAGACGCGAACACTGCCTATATACATGAATCTGTGTAAACTTACTTTCAGATTATATTCATGCTCACCAACTCATACGTTCACACATATGTACATGCATGTATGCCAACATACATACATACACACACACACATACATACATATATATATATATATATATATATATATATATATATATATATATATATATATATATATATGTTGCTGTTTTCTTTCTTCACATATATTTTAAATTGAACTAAAGTATGAAAAATTTGCTCATCCCTTTCCCCTAGTCTATAAAAATGGATTAAAGATTTAGCTGATATGGATATCTTCTATCAACCATTCAATACAATGGATCTTTCCACTTGAACAGTTTTTGCTTCTGTACATTTTGGGGATTATGTATTTTACCAATTGCAATATATATCTGCTGATATATATACACACACACACACACACACACACATATATATATATATATATATATATATATATATATATATATACATGAATGATGTCTAATCAGACAATATGAGAAATAAAGGAAACTATTGAAAGTTATGTTCTAAATTTGTGGAAATTTTACTCCGTCCTTTTGTCCATTTCTTAGACTTCATCTAACGGCTAATATATCTGATATCAAAATCAACATTCATCATCATCATCATCAGTCTTTTAGCGTCCGTCGTTGGACATAGACCTTCCCCAGGATTTGCCACACTTCTCTATCATGGGCGTCACGGAGCCAGTACTTCCTGAACTTGTCTAGCTCATCTCTCCATCTAACATTTTGCCGGCCTCGGTTGCGCATATAGTCTCGGGGAATCCATGTTGTGAGTCGTGATGTCCATCGATTGTCAGCCATTCTTGCAACATAGCCAGCCCACCGCCATGTGAGATTTTTTATGGATTCTATGATGTCTCTAACTCTTGTCTTTTCCCGGATGTGCTGTGCTGTTTTGTGGTCTCTCCATGTGAGGCCCAGCATTATTCTTTCATGTGCACGTTACATGGTTCTCAGCTTATGGGTCTGTTTTTTGGTTAAGTTCTTACAAATGTGGAACAGAAGAAAAGACGTTACATTCACAGGTTCGCATAGTATATACTCATTTCAATTAAAACTGCACGCACTCATAATTATCTTCTTACTTGAAACTTAATCGTACAAATAGACAAAGTCATGTTTTCACGTGAATATTGATACACCAAAATACAATATATGTACGATTGAATCCCAAATTTTTTTAAAAACTTATAGATGTACCTACACAAATATTTAATCACATGCGTGTATGTATATTGATTGTATGAACATAAGAGGATAGTTCACATAGTTGGATTATTATGCATATCAAATTGATAACATATATGCACGAAAGCGATACAGTACTCAGATGCACACATGGGACGTAAATTTACATGGATAGATGAAAACTATATCATCTAATTTTAAATATGTACGAACATATATATACACATACACACACACACACACACACACACATATGTGCATATGTATATATATATATATATATATATATATATATATATATATATATTATTAAAAACTGTATAAGTATAACCCGTCGGAATAATTATTGATGTGTTATATCTCACTTGCAACTCTATTTGAATGGAACTTCAATAATGTGCTACTTGGCCTAGACAGTATAAATTGAATAAACAATTAAAGAATATGGGGATGTTGCAAAAATGGAAACTTTGATCGATAGGTATCCTTTTAAACGCAGCATTTCTCTTTCCATTGAGCAAAACAGCATGAAAGAAAGGAGATACAACAGCTTTTCTCTTCCTGTCTTTGTGTTCACTATTTCTTCTCAACGTGGACGATTATATCATCAAGAGATGGAATCAATCCGACGGAATAATCATGAACGCATTATATTATTTTGAACTCTATTCCAAATGATCTTTTGTTATTACACGGAGAATGTGCCACTGTACCTAGACGTCTATTCATGCAGCAACCCTATATTCTTTAATTCTTTATTCCCTTTATGGTTACAGTCAAATAATTTAACACATCTATGATTATTTATATACATACACTTAAAAAGTTGGAAATTACAAAGACAAACAGATAGATGCTTAAATAAGTATGATGTACAAAACACAATTTTGTCGAAACATACATCAAATTCCATAATAAACAGTTTTCCTTCATGTGCCTTTCAAAGAAGGCAAGAAACGCTTTAACCAAATTTGAAAAAATTTAAAACAAAGCATCAGATATTGTCATTAATTTGTTATATATATATATATATATATATATATATATATATATATATATATATATATATATATATATATATATATATATATAATGAAATAAAGGATTCGCTACACTGACACATTCATGTGTTCACCCTGTTTGCACTTCCTCAGGCAAACTCGATTCGTTTTAGAATTCAGAATAATTTAGTGGGTATACCTATCTTCGTAGGATGGAAAACCTTCCTCTTCTTCTATTGATTCATTTTTTAAAAAAATTCATCGTTGGTCACTGCTTTTTAGATTTTTTGTTTTACTTAATGGAAATAATTTGTTTGCTGGTTGTTATAAAATATAAATCAGCATGAGTTAATGGAGGGATTTCCCTTATCAGTATAATCTTGTACCATCAGCTTTCTGTGTTGTGTTTTGTTTTCGAAAGTGTTTCATTTTTACTAAAACCTGTTTCCCAGTGTTGGGGTTCACTTTTAAATGACTTTATTTGTTAGTTTGATTGTATCAGGTTTGGTATGTTTCTACACATGTAAGAACTATGAAATGGTGACTGTTTTGTTCTTAATGTGTCTGGAGGTATAAAAGAATAATAATGATATTTAATAGTAATTCTGCTACTACTATTGTTGATAAAAACGAGGGGAATAAGATAGCTATGATGATTAATTCATGCATACCACTATATGGAGAGTTAAATCATATTTGATATAAATTTTGAGCTGTGCCAGCATTTGAACGTTACTTTTTTTCCCTACTTTTGCTTTTTCTATGTTTTTTTTCGGGAAATGTGATGATTTCAAATCCCTTATTCGTGCATATATGCGTTTGTTTTCAAACGTTCCATTTTACCGTAGGTATGAGATTACTATCAGTTAATCTTCAATGATATATTGACAATGATATACTGTTTTTTCTCATTTTCGTTTGTAGATAATGATATATGTTTGGCTAATCTCAGTTTAAAGGGGGGTTTAAATATTCATATATAGTATTTCACTTCCAAGAGTTTCTTTAGGGTTCATATAAAATATCTGATTTGTGACATTTGTTTTGCAAAGGGCGTCCCTTTTTCTTTGTACAATTGCAATCTGGTTTATTTATGCTGTCCCCATTAGAATTATCTTCTTATCAAATCAATAAAAAACTAGGTTAATATGCAACTTCTCAAATAAAACAATATTAGACAATGTTGTAAATGAATTATGTAAAACATCAAAGGATAGTGGTTTTACTGAAGCTAGCTTTAAATATGATAAAAAGAGAAATTTAATAAAGTAAAACATAGCAGCAATAAAAAAAATTATGTTGGGAAAATCAACTGGTATACACTGCAAAATTAACCTACCTGTACAAACCTACACCAGGGTAATATTCTTCAAATATTCTAATTATTTGAAGAACACTTTCCCCCCTAAATCCCATTGGGTAAAATAAATGATGAAAACAAACTGGAAATTAGCTATGGTTGTACAGATAATTTTGATAAGTTCGTAACAAAACATAGCAATAAAATAATTGAAAAAAAAAATGACGTTGAACTCACTGAAAAGGGAAGTGTCCGCAGTATCTCGTGCTCATTTATAACTACCGGCAAGCAAAGTATCTCCCCTACGTGAAAAAACAAAACAAAAAAAAACAAAAAAAAAAAACATAACAAGCAGTGACCAACGATAGTGAAAAAGAAAAAAAAAAACGAAAAAGAAAAGGTATATGTATTGGAAAGGAGGGAGATTCTCCATCCTAAAAAATTGACGTTGTCCCAAATATGTCATGAATGGGGATCTAGAATGAATTGAAACATTGGCCTAAAGAAGCCAAAACAAGAACGTGTTTGTGTAGTAAATCCGTTATCGCCCCTCCCTTATTTTTTGCTGTACTTTAAGTAAACTTGAATGTTAGATATATATATATATATATATATATATATATATATATATATATATATATATATATATATATATATATATATATATATATATATATATATATATATATATATATATATATATATATATATATATATATATATATATATATATATATATATATATATATATATATATATATATATATATATATATATATATATATATATATATATATATATATATATATATATATATATATATATATATATATATATACACATATACATATGAATAAATAAGTAAATAGATAAATTTAAAAAAAAAAATAATATGGTGTCATCCACAGATATCGATGTATTACATCTCTTCAGTGTTGCAATAGACATTTATCCATCCAGTACCGCGAGGCAGAATTGAAACCTTCACATCGGACTCAGAGACCCATAGCCTACCTCTGGACTACGGAACTGGGTGGTCAATAAGGCTGAATTTAAGCAATATATCCAGTTTCAAGTGGAATACTCCTCATCCACCGGAGTGCTCTATTCCTATGGAAGAGCATTGCAAATATCACGGGGAATAACTAGTCACTAGTGTTTTTATATGATAGACCTAGTAATAGTCGTTTTATATGCACACATATGAAATATTTTCTCTCTATATATGTGTGTTTGTGTGTACGCACGTGTGAGTGTGCTAATGCTTGTTTGTATTTGTAAATGTGTGCGTTTGTTTGGATACGTGTGCGGCGTGTGTCTGCTTGTTATCTTCAAAGCACTGAATGAGGTGATATAGACATTGACTACCAAGATCTTGATGCTATATACATTTGTTAATTAGTACCTCGTGAATTTCGTCCTGTGCCAGACCTCAAGATATTCGGAGTAATATATGCAAGAATATCCATGTTTCTCACTCACTCTGTCTCTGTCTCAAATATATGAAGAGAGAGAGAAGAACCAAAAATATATATATATATATATATATATATATATATATATATATATATATATATATATATGTGTGTGTGTGTGTGTGTGTAGTAAACAATACCCGTCGTGGTCACGTTTTCTGACCCGGACAAACAATCAGCGAAGTGGCTAAATATTCTTACCTTTTCACTCGTGTGTTATTGTTTTGTCAGCGCTACTGGACACATAACCTTCCGATTCCACATGAATACTCCCCTGGACAACTGAAAATTTTTTTTGTGGAATCTTGTTTTTTTTTCACTTTCTTGGTCTTGTGTCAGCTCTACCAGACACGTCGTTGAGCCTAAATTCTTGCTGATTCGCTTGAATACTCCATTAAACATCTTCCAAAAACATTTTTCGTCAATTTTATTAACGGATCTTTTTTTAAAAAACTTTTTACATCAATATTTGGCCTAGAACCTTGCAAATACGCATCAGTACTCTTATAGACATTACAAAATGGTCTTTCAAACTTATTTTTGATTTTCTAGAGATTTTAATCTTATGTCTGTGCAACCAGACATATCTTTTGGTCGATTAACTTGTGAATCAGCATGCGTACAGCTTTAGACATTTTCTAAATATTATTTTTGTAGTCTTGAAATTCAAAACGAACTTAACGACTGGTGTAGCGTGTATAACACTCCTATACGCCGAATAGCTTTGTCCGTAGTCTGACTAGTTGCTCTCAATTTTCACTCTGTATTATTTGACCAAAGTGATCAACATTCAACAAAGAGTCAAGTGGATTGAAAATGTAAAATATGTGTGAAATACTTGCATGTTCAGCATTACATTATTGATATACGTACGCATGAGGATATTTACTAATACTATGTAAATTGATATAATTGGATGGGTGGAATTAGGTATTAATAGTTTTTGCAAGTGACTGTTCTTTCGGTAGATATGTTTATAATAATAGCACAATTTTTGCATGCTACGAAGTGTGTATGTCCGTGAATATAGGAATCTGTTCACTTTGATCTTTAGATTTGCAAACACTCATAGAGAGAGAAAACTATAATCGATAATTGTATTAATTAGTACTTATGTATACACGTCATATATATACAAATATATGGGTGTCATTATTTTTTAATCTCCTATTAGTGCAAATCATGATTTCACTCAAAGTCGAATGTATTCCCCTCTTTTGTGCAAATGAAACATTAAAAAAAAAAGCAACAACAAAAAATCAAACAAGAAACTCTTGTTCTATAGTATCTAAAATGAAAAGGAGCGGTAGCAACAATCTGTTAATCATGTTTTTCGTGGCTCAATAACTTACACACTACCGGAGATAGTAAGATGGGATTTTCACCGATCAATAGCCCATTACTTCCATATTTGTTAGATATGCGATGAGAGTAGTTGTGTAGAGGAGTTTGAGAATTATAGTATCATTTTGAAACAAGTAATCTTCGTTTTTCCTTGCTTTCAATAGCGTAAAAAACAGTGGCTAGATACTTGATAAAGGGGACTTTTTTACACCCCTATAAACATGAATGATCTTATTTTTGTATAAAAATGTATAAAAAAAATCACAAAAATGTTTTTGCTACATTTGTTGTGGAAGCAAGGCAGTACTGCAAGATTGCCCCTCAAGTAGCTGACTTAGGACCTTGAGCAACTCATGAAAGACGTTAACAACTTTTTTGAAAATCATTTAGTTTATCTCCTGCCATTATATCATCTTGAGATCATATGGGAGTTGATAAAAAATATGTAGTGGGTACCTCCTTCAATTTGTATATTAAAGATTTATTTTGTTTATTAGTGCATAACGGCTATTTTGTCAAACAACTGTCGCTGGAGTTAGAGGTGATTTTACACTCTCGTTTCACAAGAACAGTTTGGATGTGTATCAAGAGCCGGTGGAGCTCTTTAGCCACTGACCCGCAGTGGACAATCCATCAGACCCCCTGCCTACACGTCCTGGGCAAGCGTGGCAGGGCATGGCCCATCACTCCCCGTACCAAGAATGACAACATTCCTCGCCTGAATTGGGTAGAGGGTTAAGTCCCCACTGTTCATAATTATCCCGTCACATAAAACCATTTAATATATGAAAAAGGGTTTTCCCACTGTGATTTGAAATCAAGATCCATATATCCTAATCTACACACACACACACACACACACACACACACACACACACACACACACACACACATATATATATATATATATATATATATATATATATATATATATATATATATATATATGTGGGGGGGGGGGGTACCTCACACACACACAAACACAAACACACACACAGACACAGACACTCACACACGCACATATATTTATATATATATGTGTGTGTGTGTGTGTGTGTGTATACATATATTATACGAGAATTAGTCATACTTTTCAGTTGGAATAGAAGAAATTGAATTCAAGCAGAAACCAGGCCTGTTGCATTCATTTGTATTTAATGGTAGTTATAGTTTAACCCTATCTATTTAAAAAAAAAAAGAAGTGAGAAAAATAAATCTGCATTGAAATATTTTTATGGTCTTTTAATAAAATCTAATTTTCAAACTTCACAAAAAGAACAAGATATAGCATTGAATACCAAATGTTTGAGGATCATTTTCATTTAGTAATTGCAGTACAGTTGAGTAATTTCGTATTTCATGTACATGAAATTTAATAATATGTCCTTTCCATTTCAATTAAAAATTTAGAACCATCCAATTTTTTCTCAGTTTTGGAAATTAAAAAAAAAAGTTTCGTAATGCTAAACTGGGTACTCATTTATGCCATTTTTTTTCAGAAATAATGTTTACATGCCCCAATGCTAAAAATGGTCCTATTGACCGACGAAAAGAAATAAAAGAAATCGAAGGGGAGATAAGTCATATAAAGAGTACATCAATCTGTATTTTGCTCAAAATAGCGGGAATTAAGCCCCTAGTTTTGCATTATTGTAGTTAAATGGCAGCGAGGTGAGGAGTCTGTCTTCAGTTTTTGTGACGATGTCCTTATCAGTAATCGTAATGATCCGCGAATTTGTGCCCATCTTTATGTGTATCTAATGAATATGAAGTGAAAACAATAGCATTGCTTTGACTGAAGGAATGTTGCAAGGAGAGCTGGAAGATATTTGATTGGATCCATTTTCAAGACACCACCAGAACATTCGGACACACTGAAACATATACCTGTTATTATAGGAGCCTTAGGGTCATAAAAGGGGTTTTGACAAATATATAGATGGAATATCAGGAAACTCAAACATTTGTGAGGTACAAAAATTTGTCCTCACTGGCCCCGCCCATATCTTTCGCAGAGCACTGTCCATGTAAATATTTTGTTTGTTATACAGCATTATTATTATTGGTCCTGTATTGAACCCCTTTGGATGTATGAAATAAAAAAAACAAACATTGCCAGTGTTAACTACGTCATAAAAGCTTCAAGCCGAAACTCAGTGTGAAATTTGTATTATTAGACATCAAGTAAAATTAGTAGGGACACTGGAACCATAACAAAAATTATGAAAGTAAGATTTGAGGAACTGGGGGTAAGAGGAAGGATTGAAACAATACATACCACAGCATTTCTGGGAATTCCCCGAGAGCACTCGAAATATGTGGCCTACGAGCCCCAGCTGTTAGTAATTGCCTGCCATAGTAGAGCCGATACAAAGCACTGTATAGCTGTGTAAGGTGATGATGATATGAGGGAGGGGCTGGAGTCCTTAGGGGATTTACTGTCATTTAGCCCCTAGAGATAACCCCTGGGCAACTGGTGTGAAACAGTGAACCAAGGCAGTGCTGTTGAGTGTAAGTATCTGAGGAGGAGGGCTGGAGACTTAAAAAAACTAGCTGACCACTAGGCAAACTGGTGTGGGAATGCAAATAAATGAATAAATAATAAATAATAATAATAATAACAATAATAATTAATAATGAGGATGATGATGATGATGATGATGATGATGTTAATAATAATGGTAATAATAATAATGATAATATTGATAATTATAATTATAAATACATACATTCAAAGCAATCAAATAAAAGAATCGACAATATTAATAACAAAAAATAATAAAAGTAATAATCATGATGATGATAATGATGATGATAATGATAATATATTAAAAATAATATCAATAATAATAATGATAATGTTGATAATAACAAATACATACATACATACATACATACTTGTGTCCGTATATTCATGTTTCATGTACAAAAGTGATGTTAAAGTGGAGGTTTATAGATTTCATTTACTGATACACAAAAACTTCGTATTCCGTATTTAAAAAAACGAATATTCATCCCTATCCAACTCCCCTCCCCCACTCTTTCTCTCCCTCACTCTGTCCCTCAGTTCTCTCTCTCTCTCTTTCTGCATATATATTCCTTACGTCACATACCTTTTACTTACTGAAAAACGCAACCAAACATATTGATTTGAGCGAATCGATTTTCTGCGAACCATGTCATTAAATCTCATAAAATCAATGTTCTTTGTAGATTTTACCTGCCGCTGTTTCTCAGCCCTATCGGCAAACATGCGGTCGCATTTTTCGCATGGAACCCTTTCCCCACTTCTTTCAAATTGGATCCTTGTAGCCCCCAGGAGGTACATTCAATTCCAATCGTACCTTATTCGTTCTTATACATATCTTTTCACCAATCTAATTTTGATGTTGTTGTTGTTACTGCTACTGTTGTTGTTGTTGTTTTTCTTCCTGTTCTTGTTATTCCAGCTCTGTGTGGTAAAAGTGCCAAGAGGCTTCTATTTCAGATTCAGGAACTTTTTTTTTAATCGATGAGACTCCAGCAACCGGTTCTCGAGTTTCTTTCCACAGCGCTGTCAAGCGCTTCAAGCGACGAAGGGAATAAGCAAATTTTCAAACCCGAACAATGGCCCATGCAAGAAAAGAGAAAAGCCAGTGAAATATGACGTGTTCATCTTGTTGATAATGGTATGAAAAAATCGAGAACTATGTTCACTTGAACTGGAGAATGTTGAAAAATAGGAAAGGGAATCAGTGACTTTGGCAACTTGAACTCAAAAATGATGATGATTATAAAAGATTGGTAATTCTTAACAATAATATTGGCCTTGAACACAATATGTTGATGATGACATGAAACGATTGGTAACGGTGAAACTGTTGATAATTGTAACTGTCTACTCAAGCATGTATTCTTGACAAGCTGAAAAATAGGCAACTATATCCACTTAAAAGTAAACTATAAGAGGGGATCGTGATCTGTAGCTGCTCAAAATCGAAAATGATGTTGATGATAAAAGACATGTCATAGGTTTCGGGCACCCCTAGGAGAACAAATTATTATGATAGTAACGGTATATAAGACTAGACAGTTATTGTCTACTCTACAAAACTACACCCTATTAGAGCTATTGCAACGAAATATACGATTGAATCTGGCTCAATAGTATAACTGTGAATGTAGCATGCTATACCAGATTAACGACAATGTTCACATACATGATAAGCCTACGTCTTTTCTGTTACACACCAAGAAGTTGGCGAGACCGGGTTATCCTTGACTCTGAAGTGCTGTACCTCATCAAAGTTATTATAACGAAATATTGCTATTTTCCAAGCCCGTCGTAGCAGTAATAATTTGTGACCGTCCTTACCGGGAACTGAGAGCATTATGATATATTAATGGATTATGTATATTCGTGTCTATTCCGTTGCACCATTATATTTAGTATTGACGTAAGTAGATCAATGAGCCCATAGACTGATAATGCAAAAAACTCTTGATATTCATACGAAACATTCATTTTTCAACTGAATCACTTTTCTTTGTGAATACATTCAATTCTGTTATCAATAACATAGTTTGAACATTTCATAGTGAAATTTTTAAAAATCGAATTCCACTAATAAACTATGAGTCAGTAAAGGGGTGTAGATCTACCCTCGCCCTAAGCTTGGCTCAGTACTTGTATATCATTTGGTAAATAACACTGTGGAGAGATTATGTTACCCTGGCATTACATTAGTTCATATTTGATGAAAACAATGCTGACTAGAGAATCACGGCGAAGATCCAGCGTTGAGAAAAATTGTGCGAACATATTACTTCGTCTGTTCTGGAAAATCTACCAAGGATATTCATACTTGCTGAATGGTCCCCGTAGCATATTCAGTTGGTTTTTATAATCAACTCGAAAAATTCCTATGGGACTCGATAGCAGTGTTCGTTCGGGCAAGATATTTCCTTGGGTTTATTATTCTAGCCAAAATATCCGTATGAATATGTATGAATAGATAGTTATGTAAATAAGTATGTATGTATGTATGTATCTATCTGTGTGTGTGCATGTGTGAAATACATAACCATTTTTTCCGAATATCGAAGTAGTTAAGGTCCCTGTAGTTTCAGTTGCTATTTTTAATTTTCTGGCATGATTTGCTTAACTCATTACTTATGTTTAATGTGACATGAGTATACCTGCTTGTTTGCAGATAAGTGGAGATGATTCTATTGTTTTAACTACAGTTCCCCAAAATAAGACTACCGTAGCATAGATTATATTCATATATATATATATATATATATATATATATATATATATATATATATATATATGTGTGTGGGGGGGTGCTTTTTTGATGCACGTAATAATCAGTAAAGGTGTCCTGCTCGAGTTATGAGGATCAATTTCGCATATTCATAGAATATATGCAGATATTCACGTAATACGTGATAATATAGCCTTGGATCTCACTATCTATCCATCTATGTTAATGACACTGATGCATCCACATAAATACATCCTTTGATACGAACTCACATGCAATCATGATGCTTGTATTTATTCCGATTTTTCTGTTCCGTAAGATGAGGAATACATTATAAATTTTTCAGTTTGTATATATATACATACATACATACATACATACATACATACATATATATATATATATATATATATATATATATATATATATATATATATATATATATATATACATATATATATATATATATATATATATATATATATGAACTGGGTGGAGATATTTCAGGAAAATAAGGATCATTTGAAAGCTGAAAATAGAAAGAGGGAGATTTTCTAAGAGACGGCTTTCTTTCAAAATTGGAGTGTAAGTGCTATACACCACATATGTTTCTGTTAGGCAGATTTTTGTTCGTAAATCCAAGTAAGAAAAAGTGCAACCGTCGCAGACTGACGTGTAAGGCATGAAATGTTAACACGCACCGGGGGATTTTCCTTCTAAATCTGAGATTAAAGTATATATATATATATATATATATATATATATATATATATATATATATATATATATATATTGCTAAGTACAGGATTTCT
This sequence comes from Thysanoteuthis rhombus, assembly GCA_963457665.1. Taxonomy (NCBI): domain Eukaryota; kingdom Metazoa; phylum Mollusca; class Cephalopoda; order Oegopsida; family Thysanoteuthidae; genus Thysanoteuthis; species Thysanoteuthis major. Next base: position 43,214,053 of record OY735206.1, read on the forward strand.
GGCTGAGATATCTACAAAAAAGCTGAACATGTTGCCACACCATCCCCAAAGTTAACGATTTTAGATCGAGCTGTCACTGGCGTCGATTTCGAAGACACCATCGCCACTGACCCGGTGCCAAACATTGGTGTAGTCTATTGAATTGATTCTACTGGAACACAACCGACATTCCAGAATTAAGTCAGCTTGAAGCCAGTAGCACGCTGCAAATATGACAGCACTGCTATCAATCAATCTCCAGAAGACCGGACTGTCATTCGTTATCTCTGTGGAGAAGCCTTCTTGCCTAGGTTTCTCTCTTGTGTTGTCTCTTTCTCTTCATTCGCATGACAATGTGCATACTCCGTCTTTTTCACAGCACACTCACACACACACTCGCACACATATAAAGCACACATATAAAGCACACATATATACATATATATTTTCTTGTGGACTTAAAATATACGCATGTACACAATCAATATTTTGACTTTGTAAATCACAACTAAGACTGTGCGTATTTTCAAGAATGTATACTAATGTGTGTGTATGTCTGTGTATGTGTATTTGTTTGTATGAGTGTATGTATGAGCATGCATGCAAGTGTGCAGATTTCTGACTCTTTCCTCATGGATGTGCTTCTTCACTGCATTATATTCTAAAAGCAGTCAGTGGGAATTACTTAGTTTAATCCAGAAGGTATGAAACTTCTTTAGGAATGACAGGCCATTTGTTCGTGGAAAATTGGCTTAGCATAAAGATACTACGTAAACGTTCTCCCATTTAGTCTTCTCTCAGACAAATATAAGTTTAGTGAAACACTGTATTGGCTAGCATTATGACTGTGATATTTGCATATCTCACACTGTTCACTGAATTATTGTGTTAGCAGTTGAAAATTACTTAATGATCGTGTGGAAATATTAACCCCCACTTGAGAGATCGACAATACTGAGATCATACAACTCTAGTCTCTGCCCGTTTCTTTCCCCACAATATCTATAAAAACTAAAACAATTGATTGGTTTGCTACTCTTTTACCTTAATCAAACTGACAAGTTCGAATATCAAAGCATTAAGCTTATTTCAATCTATCTATCTATCTATCTATCTATCTATCTATCTATCTATCTATCTATATATATATATATATATATATATATATATATATATATATAGGTACATTCACGATATATACCCAGTGAATGTCAACTTGCATGAATGACACACTCTTTTATGCAAATATTGCCCACCGTGATTAAATATCATCAACAGCGGATCGAACGTGTTCTCTATTTCTTTCTCTTTAGAATTATTCGAATGTAAAGCATATATATATATATATATATATATATATATATATATATATATATATATATATATATATATATATATATATATAAAATGATAAACTCCATCTATTATATGTTTTAGTGAATTTTTGTATTTTACGTACTAACTTTCTTTTGAAGTCATTGAATCTTTCAGAGAGATCATTCCAAATTGATATTTCTCGAGTGCCATTGGTCATTTTGAAGGGAATGTGATAGTGATATTCAGAGAGTGATCAGTACTACAACCAATTACAATATTATAGCTACATCAAAGCTTACTAGTGAACACCATTTACTTGTTATTTCTAGCGACGTATGTTTCTATGGAGGATTGCTACTTCTCTATAACCTTCTAATATATATATATATATATATATATATATATATATATACGTATGTATATAGATTATATTATATTGTGTTATAAATTCCTAATTCTTATTATATATGGAATACAAAAGTTTTGATTACCAACCCCAGTCTGAATAGGAGTAGAAGTAGTCTTCAAGCCTGAGGCAGCCAGGCCAACTTAGCCTTGTCTCACACATCTAAACTTGCTAGATACCAATGCATGATACCCATGTTAAAGAACAATATGTAATCTTACCTCAAGCAGAGTAAAGCTCTAGGCTACACGAGTTAAAACCTGAAAAAAGTAGCTTCAATGCCCAGGTTCAGCTCAACTTGGAAATGGTTGATATTTTAGTTGGAAACAACATCTAAGACTGAGTGAGCATTTTTAAGCCCTGATGCAATATAATTGCAGACCTATAGATGATTCAAGAGAACAAAACAAATATCTACTACTCAAAATATGTTGAAATATATATATATATATACACACACACACACACACACACATATATATATATATGTGTATAGAGAGAGAGAGAGAGAGACAGAGAGAGACAGAGAGAGACAGAGAGTGAATGACTGACTGACTGGATTCCATGAAATGGTAAAAAAAACCCACATATGAGAGCATAGATCTGGGTAGTCACTCAAAAGAGACCATCATATGACCAACGTATTTCGGCGGGAGAGCGTTTTGGAAGTGATCAATAAAAACATTGGAAATAGGGATGATCAATGATAATGTTACATTTCTCGCCGCCTGTTGGATCACTGAAATGTGGAAGAAGTTATTTTTTTTCATAATGGGGAGTAAATGTTTAAATTTTAAGCCACCAAGCTCCATTAGTGCAGTCTTTACGCAAGACAGATATATATTGTTTGCCAGGCAGTTATCCAGATTTCTTCAAAAAACTAAAGAAACCCTTGTTGACTATGCTGGTGATTTCGGTTGGTGGTGTGTAATTATTCATAAGAGTATCTTCTGTGCTTAAATGAATGAGTGTCGCAGATTGAGGCAAAAAGTTTTGAAAAAATGTAATCCAAACATGGTGTTCAGTGAGGAAGCCCTCTAGAATCGTTAACGATGAAAGAGTCCAGCATTAATGAGATAATTCGACAACGAAGCCAAGATATTCAGGATATTTTTTTATTAGAAGTGATACCAAGTTTGAAGAGCACTGTATTTAGAGATGCACTTTTTACAGCAAGAAGCTTGAAGGATTTATCCCCGTTACAATCATATTACTATAGCCAATTTGTTATGTCTAATTCCAATCGATACTTCTATTTTTCTTCCATAACAAGAGCAACAAGATTAATCCTCATTGGAATCGGGGGAGTAAAAACTGACATTCCCACACTGTGACTTGAAAACATGACTAACTGATTGGTAGACGTGTCTTCCACCCACAGAGCTGAATCGACAAGTCTTACATAATTACCAACTTTGTATGTTAGAAATATGCAGGGGCTTATTTCATCATAATGAATTTATACATTTATGGAATAAGCATTTCCCTACAAAGATGTGAAATCATGACCAACTGATAGGTAGGCTGGTGTCTTACTGAGAGAACAAAATTGTCAGGTCTTATATATCTACAAAATACATGTCATAGATACTCAAGGCCTTGCTTCATTCTAATGAATGAACGCATTTATACTAAATATATTCTTATATCTTTTAATTCATCATATATATATATATATATATATATATATATATATATATATATATATATATATATATATATATATATATATATATATATGTATATATATATATATATATATACAGAAGTTCCAATGATTGTTGGATAGAGGTAGGAATGAAGTTCGTCCCTGCAACAGCCAGGATTTTTTCTACCTGAGTTCCATTTACATGAGCAGACACACTGTCTTATTTTCTGGACATCGCCATTTTAAGTGTGCATCAGGGTTTAGCCTGTCACAGCACCTCATGTGCAGGACATTCTCAATTAGGCAGCCACCGTTGGCTCAGCAGAGTCCCTGCCTATTAAACCATGGTTATCACACATCATCATACTTTTAATTACATGCCTCTAAACCTACACACCAGTTGTCGGACGGTTATGGCTGGAAGCAGGATAACATTATCGGAGACCTCAGCAACGCCATAATCAGGACATCATTAACACCCTTTTCAGTATCCCTGAAGACCTCAGCAATGTAAAAATTTGGATATCCTTAGCACCCTTTTTTAGTATTCTTGTATACCTGCTATGTCTTGTTCCGTATGAAATCCAATTATTCACAATATGATTGGTTGGTTGGTTAGTTGGTTTCGATGTTAGTATCTAAAGGTATTTTAGTCCTTTTATTTCTCAGGACAGTGTTTGCATTGTTGTTAACATCGTCGATTTCAGGTCCTTCACACAGTTCCTAGGGTATGATCATCCATAAACTATAGTGAATGTTAATAGATTCTTTTAGAGACGGATTATTGCATTCACTTATAACGTGTTTTAAAATCTCTTTTTCCTCCACAAAGGTGTCATTTTCTGTGGGGTTTTTTTCCTAGCAGAAGATAGTTCATCAGCGATATTACATTTTCGCCATTCATGTTGGAGATTTCTTCTTTTCTCATTTTCTTTCATTGTCGCAATCTTCCTTTCTCCATCATTCGTCGTCGTACCAACTTCTGTCGCTATGTTTTAAGCAGCATATTTTAAGCATACTTTTGTTCGTCTTTTACTGAATACCATATTCTCTATTTGAAAGTTATAAGTCTTTTTCCCAATCGTGCTTCCTGGTTCTCGATCCATAAATTTGAGTTACGTTTCTATCCAGTCTTGAAAATTGCCTGTGTGTTTCAGTATTACCAATTCCAAAATATTTATCTCTTTGTAAAGTTTTGACTGTTCAATTCAAATTCTGATTTTTTTTTTCATTTGTCCACTTGCCGACAAAAGTAACCATTAAAATATAGAAAGGAATGGTGATACATATAATTCTTTCCTTGTTATGATTTTAAAGTACACGAACTGATCAGAGCTAAATTTTCAATATGTTTTGTATTACTAGACGAAGGAATTATTGTTCTTTTCAGATTATGCCTTATACAATAATAGCTTTATCATGTAGATAGAGGAACATAATCTTATGTTTGCAACTGAATTCTCTGTCATTGCAAAGAAAGAAAATAGTTCTGTACAGAAAGTCAGTAATAATTACCATCATCATCATCAGCATCATCATCATCATCCTTCTAGTGTCTGTCATAGGATAAAGAACATTCCCCAAATCGCTATACCTCTCTGACATGACAATTGCAGAGCTAGTTCTTTCTGAACTTATTTAGGTCGTCCTACCGTTTTACTTTCTTTTGGCTAAAATTTCGCATATGATCTCTGATTATCAATGTTGTGAAAAGTAATGTCAAACAGTTGTGAAAAACGCTACAAATACCTTGTATTACACATTTTCCCTCGCCTATTACTAAAAATAACGCCGCATAAATTGCAAAATAGCATGACTTCTATTTCAATTCTTCTTCTTCTTCTGAAACAAATTTTACCATTCTCTCCCTTCTGTTTCAAAGTACCAATTTTTCTACTACTGCTTCTAATCTCCTTAATCTCTTGTAGCCCTGGCATTTTCTCTCCTGTCACTTCTCTCGTTCATTTTCCTTCTTTCTTTTTCCCCCTCACGTTTTTTTTCGCTTTACCGTGATCCCTTCTCTCTTCCTTTCATCGCTTTATCTTTCTCCTTTCTCACTATCTTCATATATCACTCCTCTCCTCACCTCTTCTATTTACTCCTTTTCTTTGATTTTCTCTACTTCTCTGTCTCTCCCCGTCTCTGAATCTTCAATAGAGAAACACACACGTACACGCTCACACACAAACACACACACACACACATCTTCATATAAATATATATATATATATATATATATATATATATATATATATATATATATATATATATATATATATATATATCACCATATGCGCATTCACAAACTTGATATCACTGATATTCATATAAACATCGAACAGGCAATCATTGATGAAGATTGACGTCTCCCAGACTCCCTGTCTCATGCAGCCGGTCATTAAGAAAGGACTGGTGTACAAGGTTAAACCCAGTGCTCCCAAAATTGCATTTGTCACACCATCGCTCAAGGGTACCGGGCACGAGACGACTCGTATCAACATGTGTCGCGAGAGAGAGAGACAGAGGTCCACACAATGCGAGCTGAATTGAATTAATGTAAATATTCAGCTCACAATTAGACACAGATTTACATAAGCGTCTGTAAATAACGGCCATTCGTGAGTACAGATATGATTATGCACATCAACACACACACACACACACACACACACATATATGTATTTATGTACATGCATTTATGTACGTATGAACATATGCACATACACGTGTACATATATGGATGTACGCAGGTATGTGTTATCCCTATTTAATCAGCTCGATCTTCTCATGCAAGCTTTTTTTCCACAGCTCAAATAATGATATCCAACATAATTTCCTCGTCGATGAATTTAAACCAACACTTCTCAATTAAACGCATATCCATAATTTTACATTTGAATTTAAGATCAAATTCTACCGCGTCAGACTTATTGATCTACCCACTTATATATATTCCCATGAACATACGCATGTATGTGTGTTGTATATAAGCATCTATCTATCCACCAAGTCCGTCTGATTGGTTATATGTCTGTGATTTTGCTCAGATTTATAAATGAATTTACAGATTTTTAAAAACTCCCCAATGATCTATCTTAACTTATTGCACTGATCTCCGGATTAGAAATCTCATTCTATTCATACACATCTGACTATGCTCTCTCCGTAAAACTATTCTATCAATTTATCAGCTCATCCAGTTCGACTTGGTAGTGAATAGACTTTAATTTGTGTGTGCCTATGTTTGTTTATCACCATAGATGGAGAGACAAAAAGCTCTGACGTTTTGGCGTGAATGGTAGTAGCAATGACCCGGGGATACAGGTTGATGTAGCTAGACCAGAATGTTGATCATGTTTCGCCTCTAAGCGGGAGTGGTTCAGATTTCGGATGGTCGTGATACAGAGATCACAGGAGAAGTAAAAAAAAGTGGAGGCAGGATGTGTTTAACCAATCAGAACACAGTATTTTGAAAGTTTGAAGCAGTTTCGAACTTTTGGTTGGTTAGTCAGCTCAAGTCTCAGAGCAGAAGTGTTCATATCTCTGCTGTCAGTGGTAGCCGAACCAATTCAACCGAAGCAATAGCCGCTGGCTGCGGGAGACGGTGGAAAAGAAGAAGGGAACCAAGAGAGAGTAAACACTAGACGGAAAAAACTCTCATATCAAATGGGCCCTAGACTACTATAATTTTTCCTGAGTGTAAAGAAACAGGATTCAACTCTTCAAATTACTCAGCAAATCTAGCCGGCGTTTTGGAGTTTTCAACAGATATATATATTAGAAATTCCATTTTTCCGGGACTTACTCACCTTTCACCACGAGCAACGCAGAAGAAATGCTCTTGCATGAACTCATGTTGTCTTCCACTGATTATTCTTTCTAGCAATTCCAGCTTGATCCCCCAGACGATGCTCCCTCCTTCGACAAGATGTTTTTTTTCCAGAGGAAAGGCACATTAACTTTTGCAGACATGCTCCCTACGTGTCTCATATTTACATACGACATTTGCCAGCGGGTATGGTACATCTTCATTATCGTCTACATGAGTCTCTCTCTGTGCATCAAGCCAGCAAAGAAATATGTTCTTTTCAAGGGGCCACTGGAAGCGATCAATTGTCAAGTATTTATCTACTTGCAGTCTATCCTAAGTGGATTCTAGCTTTGGACCAGACTGACATAATTTGTACAAGTCCCTTGAAACGTTATCATATCATACACACACAATACACAGCATACACAAAATACACAGCATACTTGACACAACACACACAAACTCACATACGCACAAATTTATATTCATATATTCTATGAACAATTTCTTCAACTCTATAAATCCCATGTTAGAAATCGATCGATATGTTAACATATTATTTCATAAATTCAGGGGGAAAAAATCATCATGGCAAGTTTGGAACTTTTCCTTTAGTAAAATGTCAATTTTGCTGATTAATGATCACATTAATATAATAATCAGTCCAAAATAATATCCTTTAATAGAAAATGTTTCCCGATAATACATTAGTTTCAATTGAAAAAAAAATCAGCCCAATATGGAATCTGTTAAATAATATTTCGAAAAACTGACAAATACTCACTTTGCAATATAATTTGAATGAATTAAGCCTAGCATCAACATTCCGTTGAAAATTAAGGATAATGAGTTATTTATACAGATCTGAGGGCGGATATGTCACAACAGAACATACTATGGTGAAAGTATTACGGACACCACTTTAAATCCTTGAGTCACGACTTCATATCCGAAATATGCGTTTGTAAATATTACCATATAAATTATGAAGAGGCTGATCGCAAGGATTCTTTCATGAAGATGGGAAATTTAATCATGAATAAGAAAAATTTAAAATTTCGAGTCGTACAATGTATTTCCCAAAACAACTTTATGATCGATTCCCTAATTTGAAAGTTGCCGAGTTCAATTAGTATGATGCCTGCTCGTTAATTACTTAAAGAAATAAAAGATTCTACAGAAAGTTATAAACATATATATATATATATATATATATATATATATATATATATATATATATATATGTGTGTGTGTGTGTGCGTGCGTGTTTGTGAATGTGTGTATATATATATATATATATATATATTTATATATATATATACTCATGCACATATGCGTGCATATTTGTATGTGAAGTCTAAGGATCTAGTGAGTTGAAAAGATCATACATATATATATAATTACGTGTTTGTGTATCGTGTGTTTTTGTGGGTATGTGAGTGTTGGTCCGCCTATCTGTATGCATCATCCTGAATCAATAAGCCTCTGATTGACACGTAGTTATTAGCTGAAGTTTGATCTCATATTCATTTGTAATTTCACTAACGTAGGCCTCAGTAAAACGTAACTGATCCCTGTAAATGATAGAATCTTTAAGCAAACAAGGACCGTCCCGTGACATCCGGCAACGGATATGATGATTGGAATCATTTATATCCAACTGTATAAATCGACACACATGATTATAAATCAACATAAATTATTATTCACTCATTTTCATATTTTCATATTCATTTTTATGTAAAATTTTACAGAGAAAAATTGTTATGAAATTTGTTACAAGTTTTAATTCGTGTTAAATTATATATTTGGGGCCTACTTAAAAAAGAAATAATTATGTAATAAAATTACTTGTGATTATAATAAATGGTTTCCTCTGCAGGTACGAAGATTTGATGAGGATCTGTATGCAGGTGCAATGAATCAGCATTTTTTCAAGCAACTGTGAGCTCCATATTGTTTACTAATCGTACTGTTTCAGCTGTACTAATCTTCACCGTATTAAGAAACTAGGAATCAAAGTAGATCTCAGGTAAATCTTTTTAAAAACAATTAACAATCTGGATCAAGAGGAATACGAAAGATTTTTTTAACGGGATTTAAATGTGAGGATAAGGCCGAATGAAAAGAATAACCATAACTCAACGTCCATTTCAGTTTTGTTATCACAGATTTTTTTTCATGTAGAGTGCAACGTTTTCTCCTAATTAGTCGAATTGTGTTAGAAATCCTATTTATTGAGTAGCCAACCAAGAGCAAAGATTGATCACACGTGTGCCATTAAAGTTAATTAGTAGCTCTCGTGTGGCAAATCACGCAGATAATTAGGAATTGTTTGGGGAACTAATGTCAGCGTGATAAAACACGCAGTTCCCGTTGGAATTTTGATAGAGATCAAAGGTGTACCGTGTTGAGTGAGTTTTCTAATTACGCTCTCTTTCAATTAGAATTTTATTAACACAGAATCCAGCAAAATAACCATCACGACGTAAAATGTGAAACGTCCATTCTTATTCTGATTTCCCGTACGTCAATAAAACTAAGCTATTTCCATGAAAAATAACCATGTGTATATTTGAATTGGTATGACAACTGCTATGAGAAAATTTTGACTCTCTGTAAATATCACTTTGTTTTCTTTTGGATAAACAGCATCATCCAATATTTGATAGACCTTTTCATAGTTTGCATAGATAGTTCAAGACTCTTGGCCTGAATTAGGTATCCATTTGAATTTCAATGTCTCATAGAATTAAATATTACTTTCTTTTGGGCAACTCCTTTGTGCATATACCAGTAATGAGAATGATTAAACCACACATTTTTTACAGTATACTGTGGCTTACGGTTCCCTATCAGTCTTATCTTCTGAGATATTTTGTTCCATTCATTCACAATATCATTGAGGGATACATCTATTAGCTTAATTCATAAAACACATCAATTATTCAGTATTCGCCAATCTTAATCATAATGTTCTTTTTTTCTAATACTGTTGATTAAGAGGGCCCTCTTTTCTTTTCTTTTGGTGGTAGCCGTAGATATCATTATTTGCATTTTCACAGCACTTGCCTGGTGATCACCGCAGGGCAACTGAGTAGCACCAAGTCTCCTCAAGTCTCCACAGTTCTTCTTCGTACTCTCAAGGTCTACAGAAACTCAGTATGTCACCTCAGCTCTCTATCCCAACTCTCATGTCTTACCCATCACAGCAGTGCTGTGATTTGTATGACCTCCATTATGCCTTTTCCTCGTTCTTATGTTATTATTATTATCATAATTATTTTGCATTATCACTCTCATGTCTTCCTTACCCATCACAGCAGTGCTGTGATTTGTATGACCTCCATTATGCCTTTTCCTCGTTCTTATGTTATTATTATTATCATAATTATTTTGTATTATCACTCTCATGTCTTCCTTACCCATCACAGCAGTGCTGTGATTTGTATGACCCCCATTATGCCTTTTCCTCGTTCTTATGTTATTATTATTATCATAATTATTTTGCATTATCACTCTCATGTCTTCCTTACCCATCACAGCAGTGCTGTGATTTGTATGACCCCCATTATGCCTTTTCCTCGTTCTTATGTTATTATTATTATCATAATTATTTTGTATTATCACACCAGTTGCCTTGTGGTTACCAGTGGAGACTAAGTGACAACAAGTCTCCTCTGGTTTCCATCCTTCCTTTCCACGCTCACACCCTTAGCAGTAATGGTTTACAGTTTCACACCAGTTGCACGGTAGTAATCGCTGAAAGATGAGTGATAGTAAATCTCCCTAGGTCTTCAGCCCTTCTCTCATCTCTTCCTCATCAATCGCAGCAGCGCTGTGGTTCGTAAATCCACCATCATTTGTGATGCTTTTTTTCCTTCTATCTTCATCTCTTCTATCTGTTAGGACACCGCTACCAGCTGGGGTCGTAGATCTCATATTTGTAGCACTTTCCTTGGTATTTGTACAGTCCCCAGCAGTACTGTCGTCTGTATAGTCTCTTTTTTTTAACCCCTATTTCTTCCAATTTCACTCACGATTCTTCCAATCTCACTCTCAGTGTGTTTGATTTAGTTGACTCAACCATTACTGATATTATTATTATTATTATTATTATTATTTGGAATCTCACACCAGTTGCCTGGCGGTAACCGCTGGAGTTTGAGTGACAACAAGTCTCCTCAAGTCTCCAGCCCTCGTCCCCTAGTAATCATAGGTCGCAGTAATTCTGCGATTAACAGTTTCACACCGGTTGCCCAGTGGTTATCACTGAAGGCTGAGTGACAATAAGTCTCCTCAGGTTTTCAGCTAACGTCTCCTCTCTTTTGCATATCGTGACAGAGCTACAATTCGTTGCAGTACTTATATCTCTAGTACCTTCCTCAATATCCGTGCAGTTCCCAGTAGTGCTGTGGTCCGTACGGTCTCTATCCTCCTCCTAATCCCGATCTCATCCAGTCTCTCCCTCAGCGTTTTGGGGACAGTTCCTAGTGCGCCCACTATGATCGGTACTACCCTGGTTTTCATGTTCCACATTTTTCTTAACTCCCTTGCTAGGTCCTGGTATTTTTCCCTTTTTTCACCCTCCTTCTTTTTTACTCTATGGTCTGCAGGTACAGCAACGTCTACTATTTGGCAGGCCTTCCTTTTTTTGTCTACTATTACTAAGTCCGGTTTTCTAGCCTGGATGAGGTGGTCAGTTTGGATGTCAAAGTCCCACAGTAGTTTGTGGTTGTCATTCTCCAAGACTGCCTCTGGCTTGTGCTGATACCACTTTTCCACATGGTTGAATCCCATTTGTTTGCTTAGTTCCCAGTGTATCATCGTTGCTACTCTATCGTGTCTATCCTTCTGGGCGAGTTGACTACATTCACTAGTTATGTGGTTTACCGTCTCATCTCTTTCACCGCACATGCGGCATTTGCTGTTTGTCTGTGTTCTGTCGATTAGCAATTTCACACCAGTTGCCTGGTGGTTACCGCTGGAGGTTGAGTGACAGCAGCTCTCCTCAAGTCTCCAGCTGTAATTTGCTGTTTCAATTCTCTAGGGCTTTCTCCGATTTGTGCTGGTACCACTTTTCCGTATGGTTAAATCCCATTTGTTTACTCAGTTCCCAGTGTATCATCGTTGCTACTATATCGTATCTGTGCTCATACTCCTTCTGATGTAGTTGACGAAATTCATTATTTATGTTGTTTATGGTCTCATCTCTTCCACCTCATAGGTGGCACATGTTGTTTGTCCATGTCATGTTGATTTTCGAGTTGATATGGTTTATTCTGTGTTTGTTTCGAGGTGCCATGATGAACGATTGAACGATTCGGTTTCTCACTTCAGTTTTCCTCTGCGTAGCCATGTCCATGATCTTTTGTCTGCCACATCTTGCATCCGTCTTTTAAAGTCTTCGTATGATTTTCTGTTCCCATTTTTTCCTTGTTTGCTGTGCTGCTCCATTGTTTCCTACTTTTCATTGTTCGTTGAGCTATTTTGGGAACTTTTTATGACGTATTCACAGTTTCTTTCCACATACTTTGCTATATCTGCTTTAGCCCTTTGGACACAGTCCCCTATGTAAATGAGTCCTCTGCTGCCTTTTTTTTTTCTCTTTACACGTAGTCTATCCGTGTCATCTCTTGAATGTGAAGCTTTGTGCATTGTCATAAGCTTCCTTGTTTGCTGATCCATTGATTGGAGTTCTTCTTTTATCCATCCAATGAATGTTCCTGTGTATCGTACTACCGATACAGCAAATGTGTTCATCCTTTTTTATGAGGTTCCTATCTTAAGATGGAAGTATCATTATTATTATTTTTATCATTTCCATTATTATTATTATTATTATTATTATTATTATTATTATTATTATTATTATTATTATTATTATTTTGGAATCTCACACCAGTTACCTGGTGGTAACCGCTGGAGTTTGAGTGACAACAAGTCTCCTCAAGTCTCCAGCCCTTCTCTCCTAGTACTTGTAGGTCGCAGTAATCCTGCGATTTACAGTTTCACACCGATTGCCCAGTGGTTATCGCTGAAGGCTGAGTGACAATAAGTCTCCTCAGGTTTTCAGCTAACGTCTCCTCTCTCTTTCGCATATCGTGACAGAGCTACAATTCGTTGCAGTACTTATATCTCTAGTACCTTCCTCAATATCCGTGCAGTTCCCAGTAGTGCTGTGGTCCGTACGGTCTCAATCCTTCCCCATATCCCGATCTCCTCCAGTCTCTCCCTCAGCGTTTTGGGGACAGTTCCCAGTGCGCCCACTATGACCGGTACTACCCTGGTTTTTATGTTCCACATCTTCCTTAACTCTCTTGCTAAGTCCTGGTATTTTTCCCTTTTTTCACCCCCCCTTCTTTTTTACTCTATGGTCTGCAGGCACAGCAACGTCTACTATTTGGCAGGCCTTCCCTTTTTTGTCTACTATTACGAAGTCCGGTCTTCTAGCCTGGATGAGGTGGTCAGTTTGGATGTCAAAGTCCCACAGTAGTTTGTGGTTGTCATTTTCCAAGACTGCCTCTGGCTTGTGCTGATACCACTTTTCCACATGGTTGAATCCCATTTGTTTGCTTAGTTCCCAGTGTATCATCGTTGCTACTCTATCGTGTCTATCCTTATATTCCTTCTGGGCGAGTTGACTACATTCACTAGTTATGTGGTTTACTGTCTCATCTCTTTCACCGCACATGCGGCATTTGCTGTTTGTCTGTGTTCTGTCGATTTTTGTTTTTACGTAGTTTGTCCTTATGCTTTTGTTTTGGGCTGCCATGATGGGCGATTCTGTTTCTCTCTTAAGGTTCCCTTTTCGTAATCACGTCCATTATTTCTCGTCTGCTATATCTTGTATCCGTCTCCTAAACTCGCCGTACAATTTTTTCCCTTCCCATCTTTCTTTTATTGTTTGCTGTACTGTTCCATTGTTTTCTACTTTATTGCTTGTTGCACTATCTCTCGCGCTCTTTATGATTTCTTCTCTATTTGTTTGCACATATCTTTCTAGGACTATTTTAGCTCTCTGGACACAATCTTCTATGCTGATGAGCCCCCACCACCTTTTTTTCTCTAAACGTATAGTCTATCTGTATCATCCCTAGGGTGTAATGCTTTATGCATCGTCATAAGTTTCCTTGTTCGCCTATCCATTGATTGAAGCTCTTCCTTTGTCCATCCTAGGAATGGTCCTGTATACCTAACTACTGACACAGCCCAGGTGTTCATTCCTTTTATTAGATTTCTGCTGTTTAATTTGGTTTCTAATATTTTCCTTATCCTTCTGAGGTATTCTCTCTTTTTTTTCTCCTTCATCTCTTTCCGTATTATTATTTGCAATCTCACAACAGTCTCCAGCCCTTCTCTCCTAGTTCTCATAGGCCACAGTGATACTGCAGTTTATAGTTTCACACCGGTTGCCCAGTGGTCATTGCTGAAAGCTGAATAACAATAAGTCTCCTCTGGTCTTCAACCAACATCTCTTCTTTCTTTTGCCTACCATGCCAGTGCCGTGGTTTACAATTCCACATTCATTTCCCTTCCTCTGTTTGCTTACTGTTAACATTTAGTGTTATAGTCTTTTTTTTTTAGCACTTTCCTGAGTATCTGTGCAGTTCCTTGCAGTGCTGTGATCTATACAGTCTCAATTTTTCCTTTTATCCTGATCACCTCCAGTGTCGCCCTCAGAGTCTTTGGGAGAGTTCCTAGTTCGCCTACATGACTGGCACTACCCTGACTTTAATTTTCCACATTTTGTCACTAGATCTTGGTCTCTTTCCTCTTTACTCTATGGTCTGCAGGTACAGCCACGTCAACTACTTGGCAGGTCTTCCTTTTTTTGTCTATGATTACCAAGTCCAGTCTTCTTGCCTGGATGAGGTGGTCGGTTTGGATGTCGAAATCCCAGAGTATATAATCATTACTTTTTGGGACTGCGATGGAAGTATTGCTATAATTGTCATCATCGCCATTATTATTATTATTATTATTATTATCATCATCATTATTATTATTATTATTATTATTATTATTATTATTATTATTATTATTTGCAACCTCACACCAGTTGCCTTGTGGTAACTGCTGGAGTTTGAGTGACAGCAAGTCTCCTCAAGTCTCCAACCCTTCTTTCCTAGTACTCTTAGGTCGCAGTAATACTGCAGTTTACAGTCTCTCTTCCTCTGTTGGGTCACTGTTGACAATTAACTGTGCAGTCTTTATATTTGTAGCACTTTCCTCAGTATTCGTGCAGTTCCTAGTAGTGCTGTGATATTATTATTAGGTTGTTGTTGTTGCTATTGTCGTTAAGGTATTAATATTTTAGATCAGCATTTTTAATCTAATAGATCATTTCTAACCACTAATTCTGGTCATCAAACACAGTGTCTCTGTATAAGGTTCAATTATCTGATTCCACTTTTATTTTCTTCTTTATATTCTTATCGCCAGGGTTGAAGATAACCACCAGTGGCTTTCAATGGCTGTCCATCGATCTGGCACCCATAGTAGAGTAGTTGGACTTGCATGTGCATTATAGCAATGTATACCTTTATTAGATTTCATGTTTATCCTATTACTGTCTTAATATTCCTCCTTACTCCTATCTTCCAGTCATTACATAATCGTGTACTTATTTTGATTAGAGGTATACGTCTGTTCTTCTCAATTGACCTCAACGAAAGCAAACAACGGTAATTACCAGATTCCCACATGACAGAGTACACCAATCTGTCCGCTTGGGTAGTTAATATTCACTTCAGTTGTCAGATTTGGTTAACAATTTCTGAGACATTGACTTTCCTTCACAACCGACTTAACGTCTTACCATGACACATGTGCACGAAGCGACAGAAGTAGAGGGGATATATTTAGCTCTTCCGAAAACCTGACAGCAATGGCCTGTCTCTAAAGTGCTTTATATCAGTTTGTAATCTCAAAGTGTGAGAAGAGACGGAATCATTCAATAATTTTTGCTCGAACGTGTACAAGCAATTTAGTCATAGGAATGCGCTGAAAAGTTTGATATATAAGGAGTCCAGTCGGATTAATGGCAAAAGAGAAATGATTTCAACAAAGTCAGCCTTAACACAAGGACAAATTTGAAAGTGCCTTGTGAAAGACGGCGTCCCTCGAAATGACCTGTTCGTCTGTTTAATATATAGAAATGCCCGATAAAGAACATGGTCTTTAGAAATGACCAGCTTAATAATAGATATGCAAAACATCACTCCAGGGCAGGTAATGAGAAAAAGTGCAATATATTATCAAAGTTTGAAATTAATCGTTACCTTCTACGTACGAATTATTCGGACTAATATTTTAAGTTTTGTTCAAATAAAGCTGATTATTAGTAGCACATCAGTTTAATAATTGAACAATATATTCAGATATAACAACGGCGACAACGATTGAATATTAACATCCAGGTCTATTAACAGACAGGATCTAAACAAGAAAGAATTGACATGCCAGGTTGTACCCCTAGTTATGCTAGCAAACCACAAGCTGACATCAGTACAGAAAAAACATTTAGAAAATGATCAAAGCATTTTAAAGGTTGTACTTATCGCAGTTGGAGCAAACAGAATAGTGCCAAAAGCATGCAGATTAGATGGTTTTGAAAATTTGGAAGAGAATCAAAACCGTCCGTACCACAGTATTTTTGGAAACTTTGACGATAGGAAAAAAAGATATTTGAGATTTAGGGGACTTGCAGCCCAACCCAATAAAAATCTCCTGACATGTTGGAAGAACATGCACATGCACATGCATTAGGATGATACTAGCAGGGTAATTGATATATAGTAAACTGTGCAAACACCCTGGTTACTTGTGTGCCAACGAAAGGCATAAGAACAAGTCTTATATTACAAAATGTTTGCTTGTATTGATCAAAACATAAAGGAATAATAAAGATAAGTTTATCTGCCCGACTGTTGAAATTGCTGTACCAGCAAAACACAGAGTAAATAGAAGGGAGAGAAAAGATCTGGAAAAATACCAGCATCTTGCCCTGAAAATGTCTTAGAATATGGAATTTAGGGTTGTGGCAACAATAGTAAACAACTAAGACGACGTACAGGTGTTATCTGGAACCGGAAATACCGATAGAAGTGTTCAGGATTTGAGAAGACTTGCTGTCATTTAGTCTCCAGCCACAACCCACAGACATCTGATGGTAACAGTCAATTGCATTCGAGATCTACGACCCCAAGTTGTTAATCATAGACTAACAGCCAGAAGAGTCATTGTGGAGGCTGTACAACCTATACCGCTACCGTGATTGGTGATGAATATATGAAAGGTGGAATAGAGACCTGAGGAGACTTACTGTCACTCAGGTTTCAGAAATAACCACTGTGAAACTGGTGCAAAACTGTAAAACAACATTTGCTATTGACTGTGAGAATGTGTAGAGGGGTGATGGAGATTGAGGACACTTGCTGTTACTCAGTGTCAAGCAGTGACCACTAGGTAGCTGGTGTGAAAATGCAAATATTGATAAATCAGAAAGAAACTATATCAAAACAAAAATCGACAGAACACAGACAAACAGCAAGTGCCACCCATGTAGTGAAAGAGATGAGTTTATAAACCACATGAGTAATGAATGTAGTCAACTAGTCCAGAAGGAGTATAAACACAGACATGATAGACTAGCAATAGTGATACACGTTGAACTAAATGAATAAATGGGATTTAACCATGCAGAAAAATTGATGCGAATACAAACCAGACACAGCCCTGGGGAATAGAAACCACAAATTACTTTGGGACTTTTACGTCAAAATAGACCACCCCATCCAAGCAAGACGCCCAGATCAAGCTATCGTGCACAAAAAGAGGAAAACCTGCCAAATAATGGACGTAGCCGTATCTACATAGAGTTGAGAGGAAAGAGAGTGAAAAATACCAGGATCTGGCAAGAGAACTGGAGAAGGTGTGGAACATGAAAGTCAGAGTAGTCAATCATTTGTCTTCCATTCTTGCAACATGACCAGCCCATTGCAATTTGAGTTTTCTAATAGATTCTATGATGTCTCAGACCCCTGTTTCCTTCTTGATATATTGCCAAGTCTTGTTATCTCTCTATGTAATGTTGAGCATGATTTTTTCGTATTTATGCTGCGTGGTACTCAGTTCGTGGGTTTGTCTCTTATTTTGGTTCCATGTTTCAGCTCCATAAGTGACTATCGGAAGGATGCATTGATTGTCGTCTTCTTTTTAGGATTATTGGGATCTTCTTGTTTTTGAAGGATGAGCTTGCTCTACCAAAGGTTTGCCATCCTAGGTTGATTCTTTGTTTGATTTCTTCTTTTGTGGATTTCATAGAGATTCGGGGTCCTAGGTAGATGCAGTGGTCTACTTTACCCAGTTTTGCATCTTTGATTTTGATAGTTATGGCCTTATTATCAATGTGATCGTTGCACGTGATTTTGTAAACACTGAAAGCGAAATTCGGGAAACTGGAGGTAAAAGGAAGTATTGGGATTGTACAGACCACAGCACTGCTAAGAACTGCACGAATACTGGGGAAAGTGCTAGAAATATAATATCTACGACCCCAACTTTTAGCAGTGGCTTAACAGAGGAGGGGGAGAGGAGAAACAGCACCCAAATGATAATAGTAGTACGAACCGTAGTACTGCTGTGGTAAGTGATGGGGGAATGAGATGAGAGGGGTGCTGAAAACTTGAGGAGACTTATTGTCACTCAATGTTTAGCGATAACCACTGGGCGACTCGTATGAAATTGTAAACCAGGGTTTTGCTGTTGACTAGGAATGTGGGGGAGGGTTTGGAAACTTGGGGGGACTCAGTTTCCAATGGTAAGAACCAGGCAACTGGTATAAAATGCAAATAATAATAATAATAATAATAAAAATCTAATAAAAGGAATGAACACCTGGGCTGTGTCAGTAGTTAGGTATACAGG
Source organism: Thysanoteuthis rhombus (assembly GCA_963457665.1). Taxonomy (NCBI): domain Eukaryota; kingdom Metazoa; phylum Mollusca; class Cephalopoda; order Oegopsida; family Thysanoteuthidae; genus Thysanoteuthis; species Thysanoteuthis major. The sequence continues at coordinate 43,233,145 of OY735206.1, forward strand.
ACCATTCCTAGGATGGACAAAGGAAGAGCTTCAATCAATGGATAGGCGAACAAGGAAACTTATGACGATGCATAAAGCATTACACCCTCGGGATGATACAGATAGACTATACGTTAAGAGATAAGAAGGTGGCAGGGGGCTCATCAGCATAGAAGATTGTGTCCAGAGAGCTAAAATAGTCCTAGAAAGATATGTGCAAAGAAATAGTGAAGAAATCATAAAGAGTGCGAGAGATAGTGCAACAAGCAATAAGTAGAAAACAATGGAGTAGTACAGCAAACAAGAAAAGAAAGATGGGGAGGGAAAAAATTGTACGGCAAGTTTAAAAGACAGATACAAGATATAGCAGACGAGAAATCATGGAAGTGGTTACGAAAGGGGAACCTTAAGAGAGAAACAGAATCGCTCATCATGGCAGCCCAAAACAAAAGCATAAGGACAAACTACATAAAAACAAAAATCGACAGAACACAGACAAACAGCAAATGCCGCATGTGCGGTGAAAGAGATGAGACAGTAAACCACATAACTAGTGAATGTAGTCAACTCGCCCAGAAGGAATATAAGGATAGACACGATAGAGTAGCAACGATGATACACTGGGAACTAAGCAAACAAATGGGATTCAACCATGTGGAAAAGTGGTATCAGCACAAGCCAGAGGCAGTCTTGGAGAATGACAACCACAAACTACTGTGGGACTTTGACATCCAAACTGACCACCTCATCCAGGCAAGAAGGCCGGACTTAGTAATAGTAGACAAAAAAAGGAAGGCCTGCCAAATAGTAGACGTTGCTGTGCCTGCAGACCATAGAGTAAAAAAGAAGGAGGGTGAAAAAAGGGAAAAATACCAGGACCTAGCAAGGGAGTTAAAGAAAATGTGGAACATGAAAACCAGGGTAGTACCGGTCAAAGTGGGCGCACTAGGAACTGTCCCCAAAACGCTAAGGGAGAGACTGGAGGAGATCGGGATATGGGGAAGGATTGAGACCGTACAGACCACAGCACTACTGGGAACTGCACGGATACTGAGGAAGGTACTAGAGATATAAGTACTGCAACGAATTGTAGCTCTTTCATGATATGCGAAAGAGAGAGGAGACGTTAGCTGAAGACCTGAGGAGACTTATTGTCACTCAGCCTTCAGCGATAACCACTGGGCAACCGGTGTGAAACTGTAAATCGTTGAATTACTGCGACCTATGAGTACTAGGAGAGGAGCGCTGGAGACTTGAGGAGACTTGCTGTCACTCAAACTCCAGCGGTCACCACCAGGCAACTGGTGTGAGATTCCAAATAATAATAATAATATTAACCACCAGGCAACTGGTGTGAGATTCCAAATAATAATAATAATAATAACCACCAGGCAACTGGTGTGAGATTCCAAATAATAATAATAATAATAATAATAATAATAATAATAATAATAATAATAATAATAATGTAATCAACTAGCCCAGAAGGAGTATAAAACTGACACAATATGAATAAGAATAGCAACACCGGTATACTGGGAACCGTGCAAACTGATGGGATTAAACCACGCAGGAAAATGGTATCAGCACAAACCAGAGACAGCCCTGGAATATTGAGCCATAAATCACTTTGGGAATTTGGCATCCAAACTGACCGCCCATTCCTAAACTTGGTCATTGTTGGCAAGAAAAGAAAAAACCTTCAAAATAACAGTGTTGGCTGTATCTGTAGATTAAGGGTGAAGGTGTGAGACATGAACGTCAAGATGGTACCAGTAATTGAGGTTTTGCTCGGACACGTATGAAAGACACTGAAAAAGGGATTTAAGGAACTGGAGATGAGAAAAATGATTGAGGCTATAGAGCCTACGATATAACTGGGGAGAATACTAGAAATATGAGAAAGACGACCCCAACCTGGTAGCAATGACCTAACAGCCAAGAAAAGACATAATGGAGGTGGCATGAATCACAGCGTTGCTTCGACAGACGAGGACAACATGAAAAGAGGGCTGAAGACCTGAGGAAACTTGTCACTCAGCCTTCAGCAATAACCACCAAGCAACTGGTATAAAACCATTAACAACAGGACTGGTGGTGTGGACTGTAAGAGCATGAAAAAGAGAGCCGGAGATTTGAGGAGACTTTCTGTCACACAGTCTCAAGCTGTAACCACCAACGTATGTAAATGTGAATGTAAAAAAAAAAAAGAAGAAATAATCATCATAATCATAATCATCAATCCATCTGCCCCTGAATTTTACGCTCTTAGATTTTCACCATGTCAAAACGGCAGGTTTAGGTTCTTTGAAAGAAAGGAAAAAGTCTGAAGGGCAAGATCAGAGCTGTAGGCGAGATTTGGCTCAACTTCCCAACAAAATCAACCATCGCATTGCTTTGATCGAAATACATTCTTGAAATACATTCGTGTCATTGTGTCGTCATTATTGTTTACAATTTGCATCAAACTATAGGATGTCTCAATCACCTTTCTGTGCCCTTCCAGGAAATCCATCAAGATTATCTCTTAAAAATCCTGAGAAACAATCTCAATCACTTTCTGAACTATTCTTTACTCTTGGATTTTGAGTGGCAAATTGAATCAATCCAGAAACCAATGTTTTGATTGAACCTGCTCTCTGGATCGCTTTAGTATCCCCGGGACGCCCTAGTTGGGGTTTGTCCCATAAAACCGTCTTTACCTGCTTTTATCAGGCGTAGACAGTTGATGGAAAGATCATGTCTTTGAGCTAGCGGATCTAAAAAAGGAACACTTTTAACTCCAGTCTTGTGCAAAGCTTGATGAGGCCAAGATAATCGTCGAAAATTAAAATTTCTGAATCTGATGGAATTCCAACGTCAGTAGCTATCGCCTCAATGATAATTTGATAGATTTCTCGAACGCATCATCATCATCATCATCATCAGCAGCAGCAGCAGCAGCAGCAGCAGCAGTCTTTCCACGTCCGTTGTTAGATATAGACCTTCCCCAGTATTTGCCACACTTCTCTATCATGGGTGTCACGGAGCCAATACTTTCTGAATTTGTCTTGCTTGTCCCTCCATCTAATAATTTGCCAGCTTCGGTTGCACATGTGATCACATGGAATCCATGTTGTGGGTTGTGATGTCCATCAGTTGTCCACCATTTTCGCAACATGGCCAGTCCACTGCCATTTTAGATTTTAAATTGATTCTATGATGTCCATGACACTTGTATTATGCTGGATGTACTGTGCTGTCTTGTGGTCTCTCACTGTGAGGCCTAGCATGATTACTTTATTAGCACGTTGCATTGTTCTGTTTTCTCTTTGCTCATCTTTTGGTCAAAACCAAAAAACTGATCTCTTTTCGAACGTTTTAGCTTTTGTAAAACTGCTGCTCTACGTGGGACAGCATTCAAATACCACTTTTACAAAGTTTCAGTGATTTCGACTGATTCCAATGGATTTTTTTCGGTAAATGGTATTTTAACCCTGACATGAAAGTCGTTTATTTCCATGTTTGAAAAAATTCTTTTTTATGCAATGCATCCTAACGAGAAGACTGATGAGATAACTTATTTGCAGCCATCTATGTACACCATAGGCATGCTTGTCTTCTTCAGAATTTTGAACTAAAACACATGTAACAATACTCATCGGTTAACCCCCATACACCCTCATGCTTGTGATTATTTCTTGTATAATGTAAGCGGATATGAAACATTAAACTCGATATGTTAACAAACATTCCTGTTCCAAGTATTGCAGAATCTTGTGGCATGTAGCTGCTTGGATGATTTATCATCAAAGTGCTGGTATTGAATGAAGACAAAAGTTATACATAACCGCTCAGAAATATTTTTTTTAAAGTTCATTGTGGTTGCATATTTCACTGTAACCTCTCTTGAAAAGGAAATAACTGATTTAACTGAACTTTATAAGAAACAAAAAAAAAATTCTAAAACAAATTTAGGTAAAGGATGCACACGGTCTAATTTGGGAAGGTTTCCTCTTTTCAGCTGATATATTTGCTTCCCGATGTCGATCTTAAATTACTTTCTGTGTTTGTTGCTAATTTGTATTGATAATAAATGCTACCTTCAGACTGACGCACCTGACTAAGGCAAAGTATTTTGCTCATGTTCTCTCAGAGAATCTCTACTCAATTATTCCAATTTTTTCTCTTTGTTTGGACAATTAATACGAATGGAAAAACAGCGAAAACAAGGGAAAAAGAAAGAAATATTAGAACAAACACGTTTGACGAATTATTTCCAGGTCCGAACTATTTTACAAGATACTCTATTCTGGAATCAAAATCCAGCCAATTTCTTCAGATATTTGTCAGTCTCCACACATTCATAGAAATAATGACTTTTTTCAATTAGTGCATTGAAATACAATATACATACATACATATATGTACAATACACATGTAATAAAAATACACGCTTGTACGCAAAATCAACATGTTCTTCCTTTTCTCCATATGGATGTAAACTGATGTACGTGTGAGTGCGTGCATACGGAAATGAGTGAGTTTATACATACATACATACACACACACACACACACACATATATATATATATGCCTGTCTTTTTCTCTTTCTCTCTCTCTCTTTCTCTTTCTCTCTCTCCCTCTCTCTCTCTCTCTCTCCATACATATATATATATATATATATATATATATATATATATATACATATACATATACGTAATTCTGTAACTGAATGATCAAATAAGAATGTATTTGCATTTAAATATTTATTTTTCGATGTATTCTCATTACTTTCAAATGTATTCAACACAGTGCAGGATATAATTAACACACTTCGAACACCATGCTGCGAAAACACAATGTATGAATCCTGCTGATATCAGTTCCCAGATACAGACCTTTCTTCGTGTACCATAGCTTAGTTTTTAACGGGCAGCTCACCTACATGTTTTGCTGTTTTCAATGTCTGAAATTTATATCTTCTAGTTTCATAAGACCTTTCCAAAATGCCAACAGGCAATTAGAAGTTCATTTCAGATATCAAGTTCTTTGTTTTCATTTTCATTTGTCTTCTCCCGTCCTATACATGCCTTTCCTTTTGAATCAGTTGATTTTTTTAAATTTTCATTTTGAATATTAGCTCTGTTCCAGATAATTACAGATTATTTCAAAACGTCATTAATTCAGGATTGAAATACTTTCAAAACTAACTATCTATTTAACCCATAATATCAGCGGTAAGATCCATGGGATGAATACATCAAAACTTTTATTCATCCTAATGATTACAGTGACAAGGCTAAATCTGACAGTAGCAGAAACTACGAAGCACTATTTACAGTTGTATTTTAGCACTGATTGCCTTTGATCCCGCATGGAGACAGGGTCTCACTTTTGCTATCGCCATCTACAGAATTAATAACTATTCCGCACAGAATCACATCCTGAATCAACTCTGGTCGTATTCTTTGCGAACACATGAATTTTGGCGTTAGAAAAGCATATTAAGCATCAATCTTTGTTCATTCTGCTCTCTCGTGGATTTCAAATCTGAAGAAAATTGTGTTCTTGTACATTCCCAAATGTGATTTGTTTCAAAATACCCCCATTCTCTTCCTCCTCTTCCTCATCATCAAGATCATCAGCATCAATCCTTTCACGTCCGTCGTTGGACACGGATCTTCCTCAGGATTGGTCATACCTCTCTATATTGGGCACCAGAGAGCCAATATTCCCTAAGCCTGTCCAGTTTGTCTCCCCATCTTATATTCTGCCAGCCCCCGTTCCGCATTTGATCTCTGGAGATCCATGTTACTAGTTATGAACAGCCAGTCTTGCAACATGGCCATCCACTGCTATTCGAATTCCTCAATAGTTTCTATGGTGTTTTTGACTCCTGTTCTCAATTAGAGGATCAATCTCATGTGATTGCTCTCGTTGAGGAAGCAAATAAATGAACTTTACCTAAAAAAGAAAAACTTTAACTAATCGGCATTAAAAGGGGTAACCCCCAAATTCTGATACTTGGAGGCAGTTCAAGAAATGATTTACAGAGAAAATAAAGAACAATGATTGGGCAATGGTGAACATGATTAATCTTTGAAAACAACATGTTTTCGATTCGTTTCCTTTGTTAATCAATATAAATGAGTTGCCTTAAAAGCAAGTAACTCAATTAAGACCCAAAAATTGTGAGCGCGTGATAATTATTATCAAACAATGTTACTTTATTATCAGTCTTAAATGTAATAAAATTTCACTGATTTGGAAGCCTATAATTAAATTCATTTTTCTTTCTTTCGTTCTTTCTTTCTTATTTTTAAAAAATCTTTGTCCTTCCTTTGTTTCCATCTCACTTTTCAACACTTACTAGAATGTCCCTGTCACATTTAGAGACATGTTGAACGTATCGAACCTGGAAGTTTTATTTGCATGATTCATGAACCGAAAAGGGTATTCCTCTTTTCAATGTTTTTATATCATTTTATATGAGCAAAGCATGGAAACAACAATCTACATTCCCTCCTTATCTCTCTCATATATATATATATATATATATATATATATATATGTATATATATGTATATATATATATGTGTATATATATATATATGTATATATATATATATATATATATATATATATATATATATATATATATATATATATATATATATATAAACCCACTAAAAACTAGAATAAGGTGCATATAATACTACTAATGCAACAAAAAATTTTCACATTCAATTTTACAAATGTGTATGTAATTTTAAAAGTAATGGCTGGTAAATTCCTATTTTACATTTAGCAAGACAGGATCTCTAGAAAAAAAATGAGCAGTCACTTTATCGATAAACAAACCATCGTTTATATTGAAATTACTGTTCATGAGGATTTGAACAAGCACAAAATCAATTTCCATTGCGAGAGCATTTGAGAATTTTGAGCCAAGGAAGATCCAAATCAATTTACTAGTTTGGCAACTCCCCTGAATAGCAATGTAAGTTTCCAATCTCCCTAATCGATTCTGAGGGAGATTACACGATTAAATTCTATCAGATTATTGTATTATTTTAAATTATATTGTCAAGTAATAAAGCATTCAGACCAAGAAAGCATCAGTAAATGCACACCAATTTATGTTGATTGTAATACAATTTGTAGTATATTTCAACAAACAAGCTGTATATTTTCCAAGTCATATGCTAACAGAATCTTGAAATTTTTTCCATTTGCTGGTTCAGCTCATTACCCAATGTGACAATATCAATGAAATCTACAAAAAACACAACTTGATTTGGTCATAGAGGAAATTTGTATAGCACAAAGGGGTTGATTCTCAACGTCTTTCAAGATTAGCAGTCTAAGCACCTTACAATAACCGACTCTTCCAGGTCATCTGCTGGACATATTAGCCACCAAACTTAGGCAATTTACATAATCACTCAATAGAAACTGTTATGTGGCCAAGGTATCTCAACAGCCTGCTTTGGAAAATTGAATGATCAATGAAAAAGTTATTTCCTCATCTTTGGTGGGCGGGGATCATCAAAAGTGTATTTATTTTCAAAAGGCTAGTGTAAGCACGGCCTAACACAAATCAAGGGGCCAGTTTTGCTTGAATACACACATTAAGTTTAACCATCACCCTGAAAACCTATGAAAGGTATAATAATGATGGATTTTTCTATTGTCTGCTCCCTAGCTTCATTGATGCAGTTTGTATCGTGATACTAACGATATGGAGGTCAGTCACGTGACAAATATGATAAAAGAAATTAAATAACGACTATGTCACTGAAAACAAACGAGATCTTCTATCTGTGAAACTCTTTAAAGTATTAAATGTCTCTTATTCCGGCATTGATTTTCTATTAATTGATATTTTTTTAAATTCTAAAATATGGTAGTCAATATTGTTTCAACGAAAGATTTTGCAAGCAAAGACCCAATTTCCCTGGTTGCCAATTGTACAATAAGACACTTCAGTCTGTCCAGCTGTCATAGTGTCCCTTCATGGAAAAATAATGGAAATTTCTTTTTGATCTGAACTCCCCATATTTCGTTCTTAATTACTTTATGTTATTCTTCTGACATTCATTATTTTACTATGTTGAATAACGGAATCGATAGTTAAATAATCAATGATAATCAAAACTCACAGAATTGCATAAGTGATTGCAATGTAATGTTTCAAGCATCATTATAGACCTATTTCAAAAATTTTTGATCAGAGAATTTTGTGTGCGTCAACTTTAACTCTTACTGCATTATTCTGGCGATGCCTATTTAGCTGTATTTAGATCGAAATTTAGCCTCTTTAGTTATGACAGTCTGAATGTCTGTAAAAATCAGCAGTAAATGAACGTGCAATGATATTACTATTGCTATCACACTTGACAGATGCTAATATTCTGACTGTAAACTCAATGTTTTAAATTAAATTCAAAGCTTGAACCCGAATTCGGAAAGCTAAACCTAGTTCAAGAGCTTAATTGGCGACGTAAGACGGAAAGTTTGTTCTGCTGAACTAAAGCTGTTTGACCTGAATTGCCATAGGAACGATTTGTTCGAAAACATCCGTCTCACAAAAATATAAACATGAAATCCCCATGGTTATTCATCAAATCCCCCCAACAGTCCGTCAAAGAAAGAAGGGAAATTTCGCAGTAAAATATATTTCTTTGTGGATGATTTTTCTCTTTTGGACCATCTGCTAAAACTATATTCCATAACATCACTTCCTAATTCTTTTGCAGAAGTACTGTGTTGAGCAAAATATCCGTTATCCTTCAGTACCATGTGTTATTGAGCACAGTCTAGAGTTCAGTCTCTTCTTTAGGATAATTAAATGGATGGGAGTATCTCTACACGATCTCTAGCTTCTTACAGCTATTCCCAGGCGAGCACTCACCTAGATGATGACCCTGCTTGATGTTGCTCAACTTGATTCGTATAGACATAAGGATGTCATAATATTGAAGTTCTCAATATACAAGCAACAAGTTCAGCTGAACTCACTAAACAGATAAAATGGTCTGAGAGATATGCCAACTAAGCTTCTATATCACTGCCTTTATTCACATCAGATTTAAACAATGCCATGATATCGATTTGCTCATTGCACTATAGAGTTGTACTGCTTGATTGAGTTGCACTAGTGTTGGAAACCTGTTCGAATCTACGATAAACTTTGAATGTGGCTGTATGTCGATCTCCGAATTAATTCTTTTTAAAAATTAACTTCCAGCTGATGTTGAAAAGTATGCAACTTGAGCTAAATTTTCAACAAAACAAAAACAAAACAAAAGCAGACAAATTTCACGAATATATACGTGAAACGATGGATAAAACAGTTGTAGTTTTGTTTAAATATCAAGAAGTTTGGAAAAGTCAATGTTTAAATGGCGAATCAACTCGAAACTCTGAAATTAATTTGGCTTTATCAGCAATAATCACATCGGGAAGAAAACCCTAAAATAAAAAAGAAAAGCAAAAAACAGTCCAGACTAAACTTTTCTTGAATCATTAATATAATAAATTTCTAAAATTACGAAACTTAGAGAAAGAAGAGATGTTCAAATAGCCCATATTGTCATTACTTTGTCTACTTTAGGTTAAAACTTTCTCACCCAGTGTTCACAATTATGTTCACATTTTTTTTCCTTTTATGATGGCTTGGTCCGCCGACGGAAATTCTTTCAAAGGGTTTCCACAACAGTACCATCGTAGACGGCGGGATTCATGGGGGTCGTAAGTTTGACAGGAGTGCTCTTCTCCTGTCAGATGCAAACCTACCTATTGGATTAAACTGTCCCCTTCAAGGAATATTCCGACAGTGAGGCTCACCTGTGTTTGAAACCACAGGACAGGTACGTTACATAGTTTGTAGATGCTGAGCTGGTTCTAGGGTTATGAATACACGTGTGTGCTTCAGTGTGTGTGTGTGTGTATGTGTGTGCTACTCCGAAATAAACATATTTCCAATGTCAAACAAGGCTAATTACAGTTATGGTCAAGCAAATATTCCCTCAGTAGAAATTAATTGAATTCAGGGAAGATCTTGAGACTTTCCAAGTTTCCATATTTAGTTGCTAAGCATTTCTCTATTGATATTATTAAATTAAGCTTGTTATTTTCCTACAGGGATATATGAAGGCGGATACCACTAATTAAACTATTGAATCAATTTTATTGTTTGAAGTTCACGCGCCATGGAGTCATGAACAACAATAATTAAAACCCTCTTCGCTAATTAAAACGTGAAATACAAACTGAACCACCATTAGTCCTGTCGCCCATGGGCTATCTATTCGTAATGGCCGGAAAGAAAATTTGAAGTAAAGTTGGATTATTGCCAACATAGAGTCTAATATGTGACTGTCCAAAAGTTGTGATAAATATACTGCCTAGGACTGTAGGTTAATAGTGGAGTGCAAATATGACAGTCAAAAAGTTCCATTACATCATATTTTGGATTTTATAATTCAGTGGGGGGAAAAAAGAGAAATACCTAAGTAGCGTTTCAATTTTGATTGATTTAGTTAATATAGAAATGTCAAAGGAGGCTCACCCATCAATTATATTTAAGGATCAACTGTAGTCGATCATTATCCAAAGTAGAAAGTTCACTGGCTACCCACCACATGTGGTAATATACCAGACTAAGCTAGACTTTGTAAAAGCGCAGTATTCCACCGTGAGATAGTGATTGGTTAGCGACTCTAGTCGATTTTTACAACTCCGTAGAGAGTTCATCCTCACCAGATACACAATACTCGTGGTGTGGTATCAGATTAAGCCAAACTTCTGAAATACCTATCAGACAAGGTAGTATAAAGTTTAAAATAAAACTTTATACTATTTCTTTTTTAAAAGTAATTTTACAAAATGTCTTTTAATCATGTTTGGGAAATCATATTACAACATCAAGATTAGAAGTAAGTTTTATAACCGGTTCATCATTTTCCGAAAACGCCATTTTCAGACAGTGTTCAGGAAAAAAACACCCAATAATTTCTCTAATGATAAAAAGAAAGAAAAAACGATCTTAGAAAATCTATTAAATGTCAATTTTCTGATCGGAAAACTTTCCTTATTATAACTGGCATTTATAAGAGTTAATATCGATTTGGAATAATCTAACGTTAAATCACTTTCTCAAAAAGAATCTAAGACTCCAAGTCTTTGCACATTGAGATTGTGACGTTGCTCATCATTTAAACTGGGTCAGTTTTGTTACATTAGCACAAAAACAACTCTTCAATAATTCCTACCACGAAACAACAATAATGTAAGAACTGTATATAATAACGATACTTAGTTTAAATTGATGAAGGTCTACAATATTTGTACACCAATCAAACTTACAATACAAGCAATGGTTTGCTAGGTTATTATACGAAAAGCAGTTTTACATAACTTCATTTACGAAACAATCACTGAGGATTGAAATTATGATCGTTTTCATGTGCAGCAATTGTATACAGTAGGAATAGGATTTGAAGGACTAATTTTCTGCGTCTTTGGTTATCCCGGAAAAGAGTCGTATGGGTGTTGAAGAAAGATTTTACGAAAAGAAAAACATAATAGAAATACAGGAATTTTATTTTCCAATCATTTTTGTAGCGGGAAATGCAAAGGGAACCCAGTGATAGTAATGAGAACAAAAAAAAAAAAAATGCGTGAATCGGGGAATGATGTTCAATAAATTTCTGGAGTTCCTGAAGATTAGAGAAAAAATAGTGAACTGATTAAAATGGGGAAACGTAATGCGCTGTGGGTGAAACCGTATTGAATTAGGGACTTCATCAAATACACAACATCAATAACTACTTCCCAAAAAATCCTACTCAATTAGGGAAACTGAATCTGACTCCAGCTCCTAGGTGAAATGTACCAGTACCTTCATAAATATTTGTAATCTTGTGAGGTAATACTGTTTACCCTACGTAGCAAAGGCAGTGAAGAAAATGGAATGGAAGGATTTAGCACCACGATCAGGAGTTGTTTTCCAAGTCTTGATGGGAACCAGCCTAAGATGGTTATACATTATGTACAAGTAAAATCTGATCCAAGGTACGTTCAGTTGAATAATTGGTATTTGATTTCTGCATCTTAATACTTTTTGTAATCTAATAACTGGTGCATTAGTCCTTGATCAAAACACTTGCTTACAACTATCTAACAAGACAAATTTTACATTCAAATTTAAGATTGCACAAGCATAATATATATATATATATATATATATATATATATATATATATATATATATATATATATATATATATCGATGTATCTATATTTATACTACTGACTGATCATTGTTGGACTGGAATATTTTGTTTGAGCTACCTATGATTAGTTGTCTCGATCCTGCACTTCCGAAAGTTTAGCATTTCCACGTCAACTTGACAGCACGTGTGTTACAAAACAACATCATCAGTTTTTTTCGTCTGTTGTTGAACATAAACATTTTCTAGGATTTGTTAGACCTGTTCATGTACTTTCTGAGTTTTTATAATTTGTCTCTCGATTTCGTATTTGTCATTCTCAGTTTTGCATGTGATCTTCAGGGATCCATATTGTGAGTCGTGATTTTCATCAGTTGTCTGCTATTCTTGCAACATGACCAATCCATTGCCATTTGAGTTTTCAAATGGATTCCATGCTGTCTCAGACTCTCGGTTTTTATCTAATACATTGTGCTGGTATCCATATGAGATTTAGCCTGATCCTTTTACCCGTTTCTTTCATGGTTTTTAGTTTGAGGGTTAGTTTCTGGGTTGGGTTCCATGTCTCAGGTCCATTGGTAACTATCCAGAGGATGCATTGATCGTAATCTCTTATTTTCAGGCCAAATATTTTTCTTTCATTTTTTGAAGGTCTGGGTTGCCCAGCCAGGGCTTTGACATCATGATGATTTTTTGCTTGATTTATTTGTCCCATGTAAATGTATTGGTCTTCTTTTTCCAGTTTTGCATTTTAGATTCTTATCGTTGTGTATTATTTCCGACGTGATTGTTGCACATGGCCTATGTTCGGCTGATGCTCACGTTAAGGTCAATTTTATCGCCCCTTCCATTGATGTAGCATTAGTTTGTGGCCGTGAAGGTTCTCTTTAGAAAGGGTGATGTAGTCTAAATATTTGAGGCATTTGCTGTCTATTCTGTTTCCTTTTGAGCTGAAAGGATTTTCTTCAATAGCCTGAAAAAGGAGCTGCTGTGAGGGTACAAATGTAATACTCTGACGTATACTGGGTTTGCACCCGGAATATTGATAGCCTCAATGACTTTGGGATTTTCAACTGAGTTGAAGGCCTTTTTGAAGTTGATATCAGCTATAAGTAAGATTTTGTATTTTGCTGCTTCCCATTTCAGTTTATCTATCGAATAGAGATGGTCCACGGTTAAGCATCTTGTAAAGCCAGTTTGTTCCCGTAGTTGCTTTTCATCTAACGTTTCAGTGATTTGGTTGGTGGTAACCTCGTTGAAAAGTTCGCAAATGTGGTTTACACTCCTCTTTTGTGTATAACAACATCATGACCACACTGTTCCAATCATCTAGGAATTAGCTTTATTTTTGGCATAGGTTGGGTTGGATTGCTAGCTTCTTTGTGATGATATCACCATTTAACTTACT